>JAPYYS010000051.1:0-168232 GCA_030522525.1 Campopleginae sp. 14b | reverse complement strand
CGGGATTTGAACCTATACCTCCTCCCTTGCTTCATATGAACCTTGGCCGTTACGCTACCGAAACCTAATGAGAATGATGCACCCATTCTGCCTATTTATCTTATCATAAATATTTATTGTATAAAATAATGTTTCAATGAAATGTGTACGAAAAATTTTGCTCCAGCGGCACGGAATTTGCTACTCCGACAAATCTGTCGTCGATTCGCGTTTTTCGTTCTCGTAGCAAATATTATTTTACTACTATAAGGAAAATTCTGCTACGGGTGCTTAAGGCTTTGCTGTTGTAACTAAAATAAGATTAGCAAAGGATCTTTTGCTGTTACAACATCCCCATTTCTCTCCGTGTGCCTTGTTAATCGTCACCGGCCTTTATTTCTCGAATTGGGAAAATTTAAAAAAAAACCTCGTTGAGCTATTGACAGCAAAAACAATTGCGAATAAAAACGTCGATTGAATCCTGCAATTAATAATTATTCCCAGCAGAGATACTGATCAAACATAAACAAAGGAATAAATAAATTTTATTGCTCAACGATGTTTTACTGTGGCTCGAGAATAATGAATGCCAAGCTTGGCCTTCCCTTCTCCTATGAGAGTCTACGAACGTGATAACTGACTCTCACATTATTTCCGTTCCCATCTTTTACGCTTCTTCACTGCTTTAAGTAATTTGTCCTCGTCGATACCTTTCGAGCATTATTTTTCTAACTTGGCTCCTTCTCCAGTTCGACCTTCGTATTTCATCGAACGAGCAATAATAATAGCCGTTGGGCAAAAAAATCATGAGACGTGTGTTTTAATGAAATTTACAAGTTTTATTGCCACACGATCTTAGATTTATTATTTTTTCAGATATTTTTGTGGCGAGCAATTTTTACAATTTTTTTTTTTTTGCGCTCTGCCAATTGTAAGCAGTCACCTTATTTTATTATTGTCATTATCCACTTTTTGCTGAGTCGAATTACACCAATTTGTAAGATTAGATACATATTCGCATTCACTTAATTGCGACTTGATTTTTCTTCGAAAGAACCATTCAATCTCAGCCAATTATGATAACGAGCCACAAACGCGTTGTCAACCAGTTTCTGCAATTGCTTTACGACACTAATCTCATTTTATTCATATTTTTATACTCAAGAGACAGCAGGTTCCTGTCGAGTTGAATCCAGATGTATTTTTAAGGACTTTGAGCCACCAAATCGACCCAGAATGTCGCGTAATCCTTCAAAACGCTGCCACTGTAAAAAAAAAACGTACAAATTGGTATTGCGACAATCTCGCGATGTACCTTCGTGTCGAACTATATACGGAAATTCGTAATTATAGTTCCAAATGACGAGGAACAGAAAGAAAAATAAAAATAACGAAAAAATCGGAATGACGTTGAAAAAATTTTTTTCTTTTTTTTTCAACTCCGGGCGTACACACTGGCGTACGTGATTGAGGTCAGTGTACGATCGAACCTTCAATTATCCCGAGTACTGCTGCAAAACTTGTAATAATTGCATATCGATTTTCTCAACTCTCTCACACTCTCACGCTAAATTTCTTTTTCTCTCTTATTTACATTATTATTCTATATTTTCATCTCATTTTCGATCGTCTTGTGAAATGCTAATGAGAATTTTTATGGTTGCCTGGTGTTTCGCAACCTAAATCCGAACGCCAGGCTTTAATGATTTTGTAAACGAGATAACGATGGCTCCTCGTGCATATTTTCAAATTCGAGCTTTTTTCAAGATTTTTTTTTCCTTAATTATCAGCACTTATAATTGATTCAGTTTTTCATCACAGGCCAATTAATTCTCCATCGAAAAAGCCGTAACCGTGGTGAAAAGTATGCCGATTTTTTTTCAACACCTTTCGATGGTTTTGTGAGAAAAAAATAGAGTCTGGTATGGAAACGAGCCACGTCGAATCGGTCTTGCTGTCAGAGAGCCAACCAATTTGGGAAATAACCTGAATGCACGATTAGAGGCGATACAGTCTATGGATTTTGCAATCAGCCAAATGTGCGTTGGCTTTTCAATGAATCTCTCGCTATCGGGTGAACAGAAAATACAAAAACCTGGGCCACGATTCCCTGCAAAGAAATCCAAATTTGTAAACGCGAGATGAGTGTTTTTTTTTTTTCCTTTTTTTCTCTACGATCGCTCATCGCCGGCTGATTATCGCATGTTCAAGTATATGGTCATGTCGATGATCAAAAGTTAACTTGCCACCGAGAAAATACATTTCCAAAAGAGATATTTGCTCGCGAGATGTGTCACGATTTTTAAACCGGTTTATTACAGAAACCGGCTGATTGCCAATGCAACAGAGAGAGAGAGAGAGAGCCAAAACTCCACTGTAAACTTCTTCGTTCGATTACGAGATGTGGAAGCAGTGTATGCTCTTACGACAGTAATACATCATCTCACAACTTTCAATTTTTCACCTCTATATGTCAACGTTACTCCACAATAGTTGATTTATCCCGAGGCACCATACACATTTTAAAAAAATGTAAATTTCCTCATTTCGTAACGTTTTTTTTTTTCTAAAATGAAAAAATTACCAAATCTCGACGATTATATTCGACTTGGAATTTTTTTCGGTTTACCATAATAATGACAAATGTCCAACGCATTGCTAATTTCGAGTTCGACAATGAATGGAGCCCCAATTCCCATTAATTAGCGAAAAAGTCTATTGAGAACGATTCAAGTTTAAAGGGTCGCGATTAAACTGAAGTGTTGAGAATAAATTGTTAGATGACTCGAACCCGATTATATTTCGGCTCGAAACGATATTTTCATTGAATTTTTATTCATTCGTTTCTGACCTAGCCAGCGAGTACTACTTTCGATTATTCTCGTATGATGCAACAATAGACCATTCTCGATGTAGCGCGAACTCATTCATTACAACCGAATCAAACGAGTATGCTAATCCACGATTTTTATTTCTCCGCGTAATTACACATTTTTCTATCCGTTTCGAGCGCGTGACCTTTCGTTCGGTTTTATACAAGTTCGTTTACTTTTCACTCTGCAAATTTACCAGCATCGAGTAATGAATAAATCATTCATCATTTTTGGAGATTGCCAATTCGATCTGTCGCTCTTTTTCGTGTCGAATTTCACGTGAATAAAATTATCAGTGATCGATCCAATTCGACTGACATTTTTTCAGTGCGATTTCCCATGAGATTGAAAAAAAAAAACAGAGAAACAAACATCCAGGTGTCGTAAGTGCTTTTTGTGGATAATTTCTCTCTAAATAATGAGCTTTTTGGACGTAAATTATGGGAAATAATTCGAAATGATAATATTTTTATCTCATTAACTTACGTGAAGTAAACTTGGCCTCCGGCATTAGCAGGTGCTTTCCAAATGAGAGTGGCTTCTTCTTTGTCACGAGGATCGGCGTGAGTAATCGCACTGCACTCGTCATGAGTTTTGGTGTTGGGTGTTTGTATCCACGAACCGATCCAGGAATCGGTTTTGACGTCGCGTGCTTGCAAGAAGAAGCCCTTAAAGGAGGATCCTCGGATAGTCACTAAAAATGCATAAAAATAAATGCATCATCGTGTGATTAAGATTCAAGATATTATTATCGGGAAATATCCTCCGTTGTGTTGAAGGTCAAAGTAATGAATTTTAATTGACAAGAAAAATATAAAATTGTCAATGAAAAAAAGGCGAAAAATTAATTTGAGGAAACATTCTCTCAGCTAACCAGAATCTTTTACAACCTCTTACTTGTATTTCATGCCCAAACAAGTTCCAGACCGTTAGCTCCCACCCTCATATTCCCACCCAAGGCCCTGACAATGTTCAAGGAAAAATGTGAGACTGCAATTATTTGCCAGTCACAAAGAAAACGGAAGTCTCGGTTATTCCTTCATTTTTATGAATACAACGAAGGTAAATAACAGTTGAGTGTTCCGTCCATTTATTGGCTCATAGAAATAACGCTCGTCATCCATTTTTTACCACCAGCCTATTTATTTTATTGAGATTCTTTTTATGAGGAAGCATAACTACGTGCCTGAGAAAACGAAGTAGATATCGATCCGAATTCAGGGTTAGCCATTTTTCGAAATTACGTCGAATCGAATTTTATTTATTTTCTTAAACCCTCTCGTCATTGTACGAATAAATTTCAGCATTTTTACGGAAAAACTTTGTGTGTCGGGCCGACCCAACGTCCGTGGGAATTTTCGGCAATTTTATCGAGAGCTCTGAGTTCGTAATGTATTGGAAAAGTTATTCAATTATACCCATAAATCGTTTCTAACTTTCAATTATAAATCTGAATGTTTATCCATTCGCCTTGGGCGATAAAAAAAAAATCTACAAGTTTAAAAAAATTTGCCCGTATTTAGACATTCATGTATTTTTAGTATTTATTTTGTTATTGATGGAGGTACGTGGATTTATGTAAAGAGTGTGGAAAATACCGGTAACTTGGCCTCCTGGTTGATAAGTTCCCGATGTAGCGATTATCTGATAGGGGCTTTGAGCCAAAGGTTGGGGTTCGGCACTTCCATGGTAAGGCCGATTTGGTTTGGGTTTTACGCAGACGTCGACAGGTGCACCGTCCGGAAATCCATCGACGTAAACTGCTCCCAAAGCGACAAAGGCCAAGAGGAAAATTGCAGAGTTCTTGGCGACACCCATTTTCCTTTTACTTTTTCTTCGTACTTTTCTCCCCGTTGCTTTGATCGAGATATACACTCTGCACATATGAAGAAAAAAATTATGTGCATCTTGCAATGTTACCGAAAAAGGTTTGACAAAAGAATTCTTTCTAACGAATCTTGGTGCGACGTAAAATTTCCATGACGAGAGGTCACAGCGCCTGAGGAAAACCTCTTTGTTCCGAAATATTGGGTCAAAAAGTTCATTTATAATTAACCGAACCACCGGCACTCTATCCCGTAAAAGCGGGTGCAATGGCGTTCGAATTTATGAAGAAAAACTATAGAAGATTTTTGAAAAACAATGAAAAAAAAATGGTTAATTACAAGGACGATCAATTACTTATCAAGTTTATCGACGAAGGTCGAAAAATACTGAAAAAAATACTTTTATCGTTTATTGCCAAGAATAGTTTGCTTTAGTTCAATCTCGACTTACTACGTTTAATACCGAGTCAAAGTTATTGAGCTGTTGATCCTGACTCTGAGTTGCCTCGTAAAGTAACAGAAGTAAACTGAACGACACATGGAGCTCTTGGAGTCGCAGGACGAATACCATTTTTAACAAATCCCACCATTCAAAATAACTTACCAATCTTGTGTAGTTGCTTGGAGATCGCGTTCGGAATGAACTTTTGCCGATTCTCACTTTCACTCGTGATTCTCGGAGAGGCTTATATACGAGACCGAGTGGTGGATGCATGAAAGAGGAACGGAGTGCAAAGAGCGATAACGCGTTGAGGGGAAAACCCCAACAATTTTCCTCCTCCGATACCACCTGTTTTTCACTATTTTTTCTCTCAGTTTCCTTCTTTTGACATTGCACCGCTCCAAAAATAAATACCGATCATTTTATGCGGGCTCGGTCAGTGATGCATTAATAAGCCATAATAGGCACAGCGGTATTTCGCACAAAGAAGCATTACTGAATCACCATTTTCGCCAAACGATCAAGGAGACAAAAAAATGTCATTAAAGTTTAATCCTGAAAGAAAATTCCCACTTTTACGATCACTAGATTTTCTCTCTTCATTATTCTCAGTCTTTCCAAGCGAGTATTTTACCCGAAGACAAAAACAAATCAATCGCTTCACTTCCGTAGCCTTAGTATGGAAAAAAAACGTACAAAGAATAACGAACGACGAAAATTAGTTTCATTGCGGCATCGGAGAATGTTAAAAAATGGCAAAAAAAAAAAAATAAAACGATGGAATAAATTTCATCATGACCACTGGAACGAACGTTCTATTGTCGTTCATGCATTTTCATCGTTTCATCGCCGACGAGTAATGTGTGGGAAAAATGGTATTGACGTGAGATCCTGTGCAATTTATAATAAACCGTAATAATTCATTCGTGCGAGGTAGCATCGATTTTCTGCGGTTCGACAATGGGATCCAATCAAACTCGAACGTTGCACAGTTTAACAGTTCAACGTGTATGGATCAAACTGCAGTAGAATTGTGACCAAAGTGATGCATGTCCCAACACATATACAAAATGTATATCGAGCAATTTTCAAACAAGTCACATTTTCCGGCTATTCATCTTTCACAATCCTATCGATTCAAATATTGCTATATAAATATAAAATATCAACGATTAATAGAATATTATTCCAGGTCCAGAAGCTCGTTCCTCACTCGACTCGAAGATCTAATTATTTCATCGCTTCGATCCAACGAAACAACATTATAATTGCATCAACCAAATCGTCCGAGCTAACTATTGTCAAGGCTACACTGAATAGTGTTGGACGCAGCTCGATGTTTCGTGTGAGCCCGGTGAACCAAAAAATTCATAAAATCAAAAAAATTTCTTATGATTTTCGAAAAAATAAAAGAAAAATTGTCGAACGAATGTGAATAAGAAATTTCTTTAAATTGCTTCAATTTCGTAAACGAAACAAATGGCTTTGTTTCCCTCGATACTGCGAACATCCCACTGCAACGAATTTTTAATTTGCATCGATCAAAGTACTAATTGTGTCTAGACACGAACTAGATTGGCAGGGAATAAAAGATAGCAAAGAAAAAAAAAGTAATCATCAATGAGACATCTCGGTTCATCACGTGATGCATCTGAAATGAGTTCGTCTCTTATTTTACAATTTCGTTTTTTGTTTTCGGTAAATATTTTTACGCATTTTTTAAATTTTTACCCAATTACCCAAAATTACAAAATGTTACAAAAAAGAACAATTATTTTGTTCTCTTCAATATATATATTTTTTAATATTTCGTTATTTTTAATTTTTTCTTTATTTATTTCGTTTATCCTATTTCGTTCATTTCGTTGTTCTCATTTTCAAATTTATCTTCTTCTCTTCAATAATTTTTTTAAAATATTTAGTTATTTGATTTTTTTTTTAAATTTTTTTTCGTTTATCCTCTTTCGTTCGTTTCGTTGTTCTCATTTTCATATTTAGTTTGTTCTCTTCAATAGTTTTTTTTTTTATATTCCGGTATTTTGAAATTTTTAAAATTTATCTCATGTTTTATCGTGTGCGCTTGCGCGTTCTACGGGGTCGGTTCGGCGGCCATGTTGTTGGCTAGTGGGCGACGTCTCATTTCATGCGGTCCACGTGTGTACTCGCATTGTACGTCGTCCGCGGCTGATAAGGTAGTTCACGGCCGACTCCTTGCTCTGTATGGTGGGCCTATATTGACACATAATGCATGAAACTTCCAAACTTCCAATACGAAATAGAAAGATTCTACTATTGTTATTATGAAAAATGTATATACAGATATACTCACTGCAGGTGAATGTCGAACACTTGCGCCGCTAGCGGCAGAATCGTGCAACTCACAGTGTACTAGTTCTCGGGACCGCCGCGCTGTCCCGTTGTTGTTTCGGTCGGTCTCCTTCCCTCTAGTCTCCCTGCACGTGCCGATCAAATTCATCGGTGTCATAAACGTTCGCAGAAGATAGCACATCGACTATTAAATACCGAACGATCAAGAGATAAGAATTGAGAATTCCACCCACAGCTACCTTGAATACACTTGTGACAAAATTAATTGTGAAGAATGGCCGACGACGAGTTCGACGGAGACGAGTAAGTGAGCAACGTAACCTCAAAAGCGCGTAAACAGTATTAGAAATTGAAAAACAAATAATTCAGAGTTGCTGACGAGTTCGACGACGCGGATGATGATGATAACATCGAGTTGGACGGGCACGAGGAAGATGCTGAAAATATCGAACTCCTAGCACCAGGCGAAGTTTCTGGAGGGGTTCAAAAATCGAAACGCATTACAACGAGATACATGACCAAGTGAGTTATCGCGACAATGAAAAGAAATAATTCGCCCACTATCCTACTCCGTTTTTTCAACGATCAAAAAGAATTACGCGATAACTTAGCCTACTTTTGATTCCAGATACGAAAGAGCGCGAGTTTTGGGTACTCGAGCTCTCCAAATAGCTATGTGTGCCCCAGTCATGGTGGAACTCGAAGGAGAAACCGATCCTTTACAAATTGCCATGAAAGAGCTCAAACAGCGCAAAATTCCTATCGTTATTCGTCGATACTTACCGGACAATAGTTACGAAGATTGGGGGATAGACGAACTAATTATCATTGATCATTAAGCGCACAATTCCGAACCCCTAAATAAATAAATTCATAAAGTTAACGTCATGAAAAAGGGGCAAAAATTCTAATTTTCAAATTGCCAAAACTTCCTCTATAGACTTATTTGTGGTTTCCACAAACCAAGAAAAAGAGACGGAGAATTCGTCCACTTCGAGGGCCAAGGATTTTTGTCATGTCGAAAAAATGTTTTGCCTTTTTTCATGACTCAAACTTGACACAATTGACCAATGTACATTGCTCTCCCGATTCTTATTTTTATATTTATTCCATATCAGTATGATCTCGGAGGAAGTGACGACTTAAATAAATCGAGTTTTTATTTTCCAAATGAGAGTATTAATATATAAGAAGCAGCGATTATTTGATGGGAACGCTCTTGAGAGAATCGGCGGTCAAATTTCCACCAGATTTAGTGACGAGTACATTTCCGCTCCAAGCTGCCAAGCCTTTTGCGTCCACAAGGAAATCCACTGCTAACTTTTCCCACACTTTCTTCTTCGGATTCAGAACAGCATCCGGAGTTCCAGCCTCGTAGCCTTCGACTAAAACACGTTCTCCCGGTACACTGTCTGCCGGAGGTCTCAGAGGCTCCACTCGCTTTTCCGGCTCGTCGCTGTCGCCAAAATAATTTAAATTACTCACGGTATTTAATTTTTCAATAAAATATGTATGTTTTTTTTCCAAATTTTTCTTTAATTTTGATTGTGTTTCGATTTTTCTCCTCTACTTCCCGTGCAAAAGAAAACAAAATTGTTGTCTCCGCTTGTTTTTCGCTAAAACTCGATGAAAAAAAAAAATGAAACAATTGAAGAAAAACTTTTTACGGCATAAGAAAAAAAGGGAAAGGAGAAGAAAGGGAACTTACACAGAGGCGCAAAGAACCATTCCGTGAGAAGCGACACCCCGCAGATTCGCTGGTTTCAAGTTGGCCAAGACGACAACCATTCGATTTTGCATTTGCTCGATAGGAACAAAGTTAACGAGGCCACTGACGATGGTACGAGGTCCGTTTTCTTCCCCAAGATCGATTTTCTCCACGTACAAACTGTCGGCATCGGGATGTTTTGAAACCTCAACGATTTTTCCCACGCGAATGTCCAGCCTCGATGGGTCGACTTCCGCGTTCGCTGGGGCGGGTTTTTTGTCTGGTTGGGTCAAAGAATAACGAACCTAATGGATTTGGGAACGAGAAAAAGGACGAAAGAACACTCAGATCGATTACATACTATTTTTCGAAGGAGTTGGATACGCCTTGGCGCTCAAACTCTTGAGCTTCTGATCGGACGAAAACTCTTTACGGATCGGATCCAGCAATCGGTTGATGTAGAATTCTACAGCAGCTTTCAAATCTCCGGGATGGATTTCTTCCTTTGCGAAAGCCGCTTCGAGCTGTTCGTAGTTTTCATAAGACACATCTCCTCCTGTAATCACAAAAACTCGTTAAAACTTTCAATACTTTCTCCGTCAGAGTAAAAAATTTAAAAAAACATTCTCCACACCGAAATCAGCGCTTCTCGGCACTTTGTACGATTCTCCTTGCTTCATCAGAGGAAATATAACGTGTTTCGAAAATGCGAGGATCCCATTGTCAACGATATTGCCTGGTTCGCAAAACGCTTTCTTTAATTTTTTCTTCACTGCTGCTGCGTCGTCCAAAAGATCGATTTTCGATTCTTCCTCGGACGAGGACATTTTGGCTCCCGTTAATCCAGGAACTATAACGAAAAATATCTACACTGAACACATCCGAATCTATGAAATTTTCTATACATAAATTCCCCCATAACAATGACTCCAATTAAATTTCAGATTCTTCTATTAATTGAAATTTTAATTATGCAATTATCTCTGTAATTAATGTAATAATAAGAATCTTTGATTCATTTGGTAATTCATTAAATTGGATTGAATTATAAATTGGCAGAATTAATGAAATGACTATTGCAGCTTGTGTGAGAAAAGATTTTTTTTTTTTTATTAGTAAAAATGGTGTCCGTCCATGTCGGAGATGAAAAATAACGTGAAAATAACGGAACATGATTTTTTGTTTACTCTGTTGAATAAAAACGACTCACTCATCGGATTCATGAGATGCGCACGTTTCTCATAGCCGAGGAGCGGTAAGTATTTTTCTGCGAAAGTGAATATTTTCCGTTGGTCGACACCGCCGAACTGAGCATCTACTCCGAGATAATGCTCGTCCAGAGCCTGGAGCCCCGGATATAGGAGTCCCGACAGTAAGGGACTCGCGACTTGCTTCACGACTTCGGCACCCGCTTTTTTCGCGTCGTGCTCCGTTACCGAAGAACTCAAGCGATACACGTCAAGTGTGTATTCCCTGTAACACATTTTCAATTTTTTAATCCATACGTTCGTCCATTCGGGATGTAAAATTCAAACGAAACAAAGAAAAAACAATATCGTGGAAAAAATTAAAACTGAGTGACTAAAAAACTTGGAAACTTTGTTGGAGGAATGATGAAAATGTTAGAAAACAAGGAATACATCGTTTTTCGGATCAAACTCACTTGGACAGCTGATAATCGGTTCCCTTCACAAACTTGAGTTTGTCGAGTGGAACTCCGATCGATTTGAGCATAGATTTGATAACTGCCTCATAATATTGAACTCTCAGGGACAAGAGATCCCAAGGAGCTTTCATGTTGTCCAAATAGGCGTGAAGGTCAGCAAAAAGGATTGTCACGCTGGCACCTGCTTGAAGAAAGTCTGCTATTTTACTGACAGGCACAAAGTAGGCAATATGCGGTTTCCCTGTTGTTGCCGTGCCCCAGTAAATCTTCAGGTCTCTCTCTTGAAGAACTGCCTTTAGCCTGTCCTCCCCGAGCCACTCGGCAAGGTTTCTCGTTATTAGACTAAATTTTTCCTCCGCCGTCAAGTTGTTCATGATTCCCTGCGTGGAAGAAAAAACATAAATTGAAAGAATCACAAATTTTCTTGCTGTTTTAGTTTTCGTACGATATAGCGATTTTGTATTATTCATTCGATCGAGAATAATACAATTTTCGATAAATGAAACAGATTCGTTGATTTTGCGGGAAACTCGCGATGAGGATATAATATATATCCTCTGCAAAAATCGAATATCAAAACGATTTGAAAAAAAAATTCTATTCATTTTTGATTTTTTTTACGGAATGTCGGAAATGAGAGATTTCTGGATCAATTGAACCTTGAAATTTACTTCACAATTTCGCCATTTCGAGCTGAATTCCACACATTCTTACGCACACGGTCTACGAACAGACCCACACGTGGAAACACATGTTTGAAATATTTCAGAGCTTTTTGACACTAAGCCCACTATAGACTATCCCCCAGAAAACTTAAGAATTAGCAGAATGCTCGCTGCTTTTCCTGGGAATGATAAAAGTCACGATGAATACCGTTCATAATGAACAACGTTCGAAAGTTGTGTCAAAAATTGTGCGAATAACAATCGATACCGGTTTGTTACATATTTTAGGGTTATATACCGTCGAATTCGATTTTTTATTCAGACGAAATATGTATGAATGACCGCTGAATAAAGAAAAATTGATTTAAACGTCGATTAATCCTTGACGAAAAAAAAAATCTAATTGCGGGATAAAAATGGATAGAAAGAGAAAACTATTTTCACCGTAATTTTTCTCCAGCTGTTTGGAATGTGTGTTGCGGAAGAATGGGACGGGACGTTATTGCACACGGGAACGGCGAGGGAGGAACTGACCGGATTCACTTTGGTTTCGAGTCATGTATCGTGATTCACTATATTTTTGTTAAACCCACCAAGCTCTGAAAATGTTCATTTTTGCCATATAAATCTATGTCCACATTTGGAGTTTGGCAATATCGAAGTTTCGAGACCGTACGAGAAAATATTTCTGATCGAACATGATACGGACATTTTTGGCGAGTCGAATTTCTATCGTTTAAAAAATAATTTTTCTTGTCGAGAAACTCAAGTAATATGATATCAATATTTTCATAAATTATGGACAATTATATATACTCGAAAAGTGCAGCCAAAAATTGCATCGTATTTTTTGTGGAAAAATACGGCATTATCGAGCATTGGTCGGACAAATTTTTTGAAAATAAATGACCGCTCAATGGTAACATGATCAAAACATTTATAATTTTTTCCAAGATATGGAGAATGCCGAGAGGGAGGAAACATGTTCGGAAGCAATATAAATGTTGTTTCTTATGAAGCATGGACATTTAATGCTTTAAAGGTACGACAGAGTGGGGATACGGCGGCAAACAGCCTACAGCAAAAGGAGTTTGACCTGTTTGACCTTATCCTAAATGGACATTGGTAAAAGTTCACTCGGCACGCATGATCTATGGCTGCGTTCGCGTGGTCGCGGACAATTATCGGCAGGGTGTGTATAATTATATCAGCTCACCAGTGCCTAAAAACTATACGTCGTTGGATATTTTATGACTTTCACTCGCCCATGGCAAAAGGCGTGTTGCGCTTTAACGAATGATTCAAAGAACAAAAAGCCTTTTATTCGATCTATCAAAATCTGATATATACCGATCGCATCCATGAGGGAAAAAAAACGTCAATCAAAAATATATACGTTGGAGCTTTTATAGCGTCGTCGCAAGTGAATAAAAAATAAGAACTCATTGTACCGAAACAATAACGCCGCACTTGGGACTGCTTGTTTTTTTTTCGTTTTCTTTTAATCGGAAAAGGAGCATAAGAGTGTGCACACGCAAACGAGACGCACACACGCGTATACACACGAGAGTTAGGGGAAGGGCGAGTGGGAAGGCAATTGTCGAACATCTGTCACCAAGCGCTGTGGAGGGCTACGTCCGTTTCAATCTCACCGAAAATCGCAACACCGTGTCATGGCGATCAAACCTATTCGCATGATTCGCTGAAGAACAAATTTATTACACCCATACTGTTGTGATTAACTCTCCGGGGAAAAAAGTCGTTTTTCTCGTAGTTGAACGTTCAAGTCCTCGTTCGAATCGCGGTGAGTTTTCCTCCACTTTTCTTTTTTTCGTTATCAATTAGTGCATTTGTTTACAGTTCGATTTCGTGACAATGTATCTGTATGTATATATATACATACACCTCTATGTATATATTCAATGGTAACGTTACTGCGGGTTCGTCGTACAATTCAACTACGGAAATTATCTATCTATATCTACACAATTTTCGCATACTCCCTAGATTAACCTGCAAGTGAAAATTCGACAATTTCTCGTAATATTCTCTCTTCGACATTTGTGCCTCCCCCCCCCTCCCCCAGTTAACACCCAATAAAAGTTTTTTCCAGTATTTCCTCGCCTTTACAACAAATATGAGCGGCTAAAAATGACACGATGCATATTCGATTTATAATTTCCAAGTGTGATCGACGACGTCACGAATCTTTCTATAAATTTCTTTTTTTTCATCAGGTTCGACATCATGAGCTCGGGCAGGCCAATCAAATGCGTCGTTGTAGGCGACGGTACCGTTGGAAAAACCTGCATGTTGATATCGTACACGACAGACAGTTTTCCCGGTGAATATGTCCCCACGGTGTAAGTACTTTTTCTCAACTTTTACTTTCCAACTTTGTGTCAAAAAAACTTGGAAAATTCTCGGTCTTTTAATTTTTCATCTCTCGTCACCTTTTCATGAAAATTTTGTTCTGTTTTTGTAACAAATTCTTGCCAATTTTTCATAGAGTATTTTTCTTTTCTTCAAATTAAAGTTTACCTAGTTTTCTGTTGTTCAGAATTTCAACAAACCCAAAAAAGCATTGTCGATCGAGTTAATACAAATATTCACCATTACGAGGGGAAAAATTGTATTTTATCTACTTGATATCGATACAAACTTTTGCCTGGTGATTTAGTATCGATGTTTATTTATAAATCGAGTCTATAAGGTCTTTTTTTGTCTTGTCCCATAATTCTTCCTGTTTTGTGCACCCCCTCACCAAAGCTTTCTAATTATAGCGTCCAAGAAACTAAGAGCTTCTTTCCTTGCACAGGAAGTGATTCTTTCCGAGCCTCTTTTTTTTCCTTCATTTCATTGAATGGTATTTAACCAAAATATACCGCGTAGCCATTCCGCTTGGAAAAACTTGTAATTTTGTGTGCAAATTCAATTTTTTCACGCATTCTATTTTCGTTTATTTTCGAAATAATATCGTGATTGAAAAAGTCAGCATGCTGGAATATCTCCCAGACATCAAAAAAATTTGGATGAATGAAAAAAAAAAAGAAAAACGTCAACTTTTTTATTGATTTTCAATTTATCCTTGACATTAAAATTCAATCTGCTAAAGAAGAATTGGAGAGATTCAAGTTTTTGTTCGATTTTGCATTGTTCTAAATTTATTCATATCGATAAATGGATGATTCATTTAATTCCAATTAATTACGACATTTTCCTGAACAAATGAGCGATTTATTGTGTATTTGTGATATTCGATTACTCTGTTTGTCGATGTTGGTTCGTTCAGCAATTGTTAACAACAACAAAGTCGAGATATAAATATGAAATAATGAGAGATGTGGTATATTTCTTTAGATTTGACAACTATTCGGCGCCTATGGTAGTCGATGGAATACCAGTGAGTTTGGGTTTATGGGATACGGCAGGTCAGGAAGACTACGACAGACTGCGTCCCTTATCATATCCGCAGACGGACGTATTCCTCATTTGTTTTTCGGTCACGAGTCCATCTTCCTTTGAAAATGTAACCAGCAAATGGTATCCAGAGATAAAACATCATTGCCCGGACGCACCGATGATCCTCGTGGGAACAAAAATTGATTTACGAGATGACAGAGAGACTCTTACTCTCTTGGCTGAGCAAGGATTGAGCGCCATAAAGCGCGAGCAGGGACAAAAATTAGCGAACAAGGTCTGTAGATTTGAAGAAAAAAAAAAATGTTAATTACTTCGCAATTCATCATTTGTTTTTGGCTCACGACTTCGAATGTTCTTGTCGGTCTCGTTAACTCGATGCTTTTCGACAGGTACGAGCCGTCAAATATATGGAATGTTCGGCACTGACGCAACGTGGGCTCAAGCAAGTTTTCGACGAGGCGGTCCGCGCGGTTCTCCGACCAGAGCCACAAAAACGTCGGCAGCGGAGGTGCAGCGTTTTGTAAGAAAGCCTCAGGCACAGACAAAAGAAAAAGAAGAAAATATCTACTGACCTAAAGCGAGATTCTAGAAAAAGAATTAACTAATCTCAGGCCAAGCTACTAGTCTTTGACTTCCTTGGCCATAACGCAGCTCGAGTCAACGATCATCGTAACCATTTTCATTTTTTTACATAACATTCTCCATTCTCTCGCTCTCTCTCTCTCTCTCTCTCTCTCTCTTTCTTTTTATACATTTATAATTTTTGTAAATTCGTACGTGCATTCGGTGTTAAGGTCAATGTCGGGTTTACTATATGGCAGCTGCTATGAATTTTTGCCTCGTCTCAGCTAAAGTACAATTCGTAATTGCCGGACTTGGTGCACAACTAAGCCGGTTATGAAAGTTTTAGGTTTATAAATCGCTGAGCTCGGGCAATCTCATCAATTTTCTCGCATCATTTAGACAACTTGACTCCCACGTACTACGGAATTAATCGTCTCTTTTCTCGCGTATTTTCTTACTTTTTTACGCAGCAGTCGAGACGTTTTTTACTCTTAACAATGACGACGAATTTCATAATTCTTATACTTTGCCATACACACGATGCTGTGTTCAGTGTCAACGAACTTTGTGACTAACAACGGTGATCAGATCGTTGTTATTGTCGGCTAAATGTGCCATACCGATCGATTTTCGTTAATACGCAAAAACCCCTGTATTCTGAGGCTCGTTAAACTCGTTCAAACGAAATCTCATTTTTCCGCCGTTTCTTATCGAGATTTTCAAACTTCTGGCAACTTTCATCTAAGGCTATAATTGGGAAAAACGATTTTTAAATAAAAATTGAAGATTTTCGACCGAGAATAGGAAATCGCGTTTCCGTAAATCAGTATTTTTCGATTTTCTTCTATTCTTTGGGAGTTTCATACGATTTTTTTTTGTTTTCCAAAGTTGAGACTGATTCCCCGGTTCGGGGAGAAATCTTTGGTCCGACCGAACTTTAGTTACCGAGGCGGCCAGACTCGACTAGGGAAATGTTCCAAAATCTCGATAAAGAACCTTTCCGAATCTGTAATTTGTGTGAATTTCTTTTGAAATCCAAATCTAATAAGATTTCACGACAAAGACTGTGTTTACGGACGTTAAGAATAAACTGCCATACGATTAACGTGTAAGTTATCGAACCAATATGACGACAGGTTGAAACAAAGGAAAACCGTGAAATGTTTAATTGTTTAGAATCGAATAAACGCATTGTCACACGTAGAAGCTTGAATATTCGCGATCAAGACGAATACGTCCTCGTGATTGAAAGCAAAAAACGTTATTCTGCTCTAGATCCAGGTCGTCAATTATTATAAATGCGCGATAAATAATTTCCAGCTCAATTCGGCCCGTCGAATTCATCGACACAACAAAAAAAAAAACATTTCCAGACAAGGAAAACGCATTTTTTTTCTTTTTAGTACGTGAGCCCGAAATATAGTAGAAACAGAAATGAAAATGAAATTAAGAGATACGCTCGCGCGCCAGACTAGCCGGAAATGGGAGACGAAGATATTGCATTCGGGAAATGATATTTAAGGCAAATTTTAAACATGTGTAGTGCAGGCCACGCATATATATGTTAAAATACATATATATATGTATCCAATGTACGAGACTAATGAGAGAGTGCATTTTGCATTATTCGATTAATGATACGATTAAGAACGCTTCTCATGCTTTGATAATACTGTTTTTCCTTTTTTTTTTGCCTTTTTTTACCGAAAAATATGGAAGAATGTCAAAGCTCAACCGAATTTCGACCAAGTTGATCGTTCTTGACTGAATCAGGCACATTGATCTATATTAGGCCGAAAAGATAAAGTTCCCACCAAGAGAATAAAGATCGGAAAATCGTCGTTACCGAAAAGAATCGGGTGATGAATTCTGAGCAATATTTACTGATAATTTTGTCGATATTCATTTCGTTCTGCACAGTAAAAATTGACCGACATGAAAATTTCTCTCCTCATTCTATGGCGTAACGTGAATTTTTCGATTATAAATTCTCTACGCCCACAAATCGATCATTTCTGAGTGTTTTCCTATTAACAACGATAAGTAATTGAGTAAAACGACGGATAAAGCTTGAAAAAAAGAAGATACGAACCAACAAGTGGGAATTTCAACCGATAGCAAACTCGATATTCTCGTACTCACAGCTATTTTTTTATATCCGAAGAAAAGTTAGACTAGCGATAGGAAAACGTGGGTCAAATGCTTTTTGTCTTTCTTCAATGTTTCGGTTAATGAATTTTTGTTCCAAACGAGCGCGAAAGGTTTCAACCACAATAACGTAATACGGATTTTTTTTAACTCTTAGAAAAAACTACTGTAATAGGAGAGGACAATTTAACAAGGCACGGCGATGCTTGCTAAATGTACATACTGTAGCATAGAACGAAAATGTACACCGGGCTCCACCTTATAACGAAACTGAACTTGCTCCGCCGTTTTAATTTTTTAACTTTAAGACATTTTTTTTTCTTTTCCATAATATTTATCATTTGATCTCAAGGATAAGGATCACGAAGGACAATATTGTTAAAGCTGCTCTCTACTAAAATCGTAGTTGTTCCATTTCTTTTTTTCGACATCCGATGGTCCATAGTTTCGTCCATTACGAACGGAATTCGGTGCTCGTTTTGAAACTTCACAAGTGCACAATTTGCCAAACAAACAAAAAACCTTGATAATTTGTCGTTTAACGCGCCTCAAGTAATGTGTAGACGTTCTCGAGGAAAGATCGAGGGAATTTTCATTGATACGACGAAATTGGGTGCCACGAAATGGTGGTTTTTCGTTATTTAAACATTCGGCGATTACTGCGGATCGATTTATAACCATTAAGCCTCATAGTATATGAGACAACCACATAGATCGGAGGCATGCACGTTTATGTGACGTTTGTAGATGATAAGTAGAACATTTGTTTGAACAAAACGGCGTTATTTGCAGGCCTTGAGAGTCAGCTCGAACGAACGATCTGTCCTTTCCTTAGTACGAGGAAAATATTGCGTTTTCGAGAGCTATGATAAGTAATCCAGTCACGAAACATCGAATTTATACGAAAAGATGAAAAAGCAAAAGGAAAAAGATTGAAAAAGTGGTAAAGGTCCTAATATATGGAGAATTTGCAAATAATCAAACGAAAACAAACGAAAAAGGAAGAAAAAAAACGTAATAAGAAGGAAGGAATCGCTATGCATATTTCAAACGTGTGTTGAGTACATCGTCAATAGCATTTACAACAACGCTACAAACCAAAGTTACGTACTCGTCGCAATTAATCTTCCTTCTTTTCTTTTTTCTCTACATTTATTCCTCTCATTAATTTTACTATGATAAGAATATTTTAAAACCAACTGAGAACTACTCTACAACGTGATTCAACAGTGAATGAGTGAATTGTGAAATATTCTAGTCACTATGAATCTGCTTTTGATTTTCGTACAATTCGTGCCGATTTATTTCTCATTCATTCTTTATTTTAATATTCATTTTTAGCACGTTTTACCCGTCACTCGTTTAACCGTATAGAACTACAAACTCATTTTGTTTACCTTTCAACTACAAACCGGACTGAATATTTGCCCCTCGGGTTTCTCGTTCGTAAAATCATTCCGAGAGCAGTCATCCGATTCTTATCGGTGCATGAATCTTTTTCTTTTTTTTTCTGTTTATGCCAAAGAAAATGATTGCGGAGAGCAAATTAAATTTCATCATGGTTCAGTGGGTGAAAAATGAAGTTAGGAACGTAATTCGAAGTTCGTCCGGGCTAGATATAACTCCCGGTTTGTAGCTCCAGGGTTAATCCAATAATTGAGTCGCAGACAACAATTGACAAGACGAAAAAGAAGGGCTACGAGATATAAAATTCTTTTCGAAGCGTTTCAAATATAATGTCAATTTTGCTGTAGCACAAATGAACAGACAAACAAACAAACAAACAAAAACAAGAAATAAGAGCGTTGTGAAATAATTCAAAGAGCCGTCAGCATACATTTTACATGTACGACGAAGAAAAACTAATCTTCAGAACGATTTAAACAAATATTATAGATATATGTATATGTGCTCGAATACAACGCGAATTATCAGTAAATTTGTATAACACATAACGCTTGTCTATTTTCCTAAGATTTCCGCGTGTGTGTGCGTGTGTATGTGTGCGTGAGTGCGTGTGTGCGTATTGGAAACACTATTTGAAAATGAAAAAGAAAAAAAAAACGACGATAAAGACAGCTATTTATTGAGCGTTTTGATTTTTTCATCAATTTTTCTCGTTTAATTGCATCGAATTTTTTCTGCTTTTTATTATATTCTGGTGCCAATTCGTCCTGAATCAGCAGATGGCAATAATCATTTCTCAACGATGAAATTTAATGAAAAAATGCACTCTCATTCAACACGAAAAACGAAACGAAAAGAAATTTGAAAAGCTCCATACAGCTTCAAGTTTCATCATATTTTTCTTAGTGACGAAATATTCATCACACAAATCGTACGGTTCATTATATACAAACGCATGTTCTTACGATACAGGATGCATGTATTTTTTTTTCCTTTTTTTTATTATCTACTGGAGAAAATGAATATGACTCTTGGAAATATACTTTGCACACTATAAAACAAATCTTACGATTCCGAATTTTATTAAATACAAAATGATTTCTATGTTTGTACGGGGTAAAACTCACAATTCATTTGTGGCATTAAAAATCTTATTCCTATGTCACACGAGTTGAAAAAAGCTTTTTTGAGTTTTTGCTCTTACTGGTCTTGAAGATATTATAGGTATACGAACTTCCGCAACCCTCATCCTCTTCCCTGTTCGGGCGAAATGCTTGCTTCACTCTGTACTTTGTATTTACTGACGACATCATTAGTACTTTTCGTGAACGTCAATTTTTTGAATCATCGATGATCATTATTTGCTGTGACAGCATATCTTGAAAAACGACCAATTTTTGTTGTTGAGCTAGTATTTTCGTGTCGGTTTGTCTAGATTTGTTCTTCATGCCGAAAAATTTTGCTCACGAAAATTTGAGGTGCATTGGGGTAGTCCCTCGGTGTAACCGTCGGATTTTCAACAGGAATATACGCCAGCAAGGGTTTCCGTAGCGCAAAACTTGCAATAAAATCAACGTTTTTTAAATCGAGTCTATTCATTGGGGAGGAAATTGTTCTTGCGCTGCGGACAAATGAAACGAAAAGTTTCTCAAAATTTATTAATCACTTGAGGAATTTTATTCATTTGAATAAATTAATGAAAATAATGAATTTATTTTTGTTCTGCAAATATAAACGAAACACGTACGCCAGCAGACACTCGCTTCCGCGCATTAAACAGCTGTGAATGTGGTACACCTGGGGGCGTTATTTTGGCGGGCTGCCACGGTGGCGCTACAGTCAAAAAGAGGTAAGCAGGCGCTAGGCGCCGATAGCAGCGAGGAAACGCACAAGGTTTTTGGTTGATTTTGTTGGATCGGTCAATGATTTGAGGGAGAGAGCAGCACCATTTTCGTGTTAAATTTGTGTGAAAAATTCACTGTGTAAGAAAACATCGCGATGACTGCCGAAGAAGAAATAATGAGAATCCAGAAGAAGCTAAGTAAAATGTCGAGCGGCGACGGGACGGTGAGTGAGTGAGTGAGTGAGTAAAATTAAGAGGAGCGCAGCGCAGTTTGTAGTAAAGAAACGAGTGGAACATTCGGTGTAATCCGCGCGCGAGACGCCGAGATGCCGAACCCGCGAGAACGAAAAAGCCGCACGCACACATAACAATACAAACGGGAGATCGCATGTCGCGCCGCTAATTCTAAATTCAGCATACTCCAATGTATTGGCGACATATTCGCGAGGACCTAGCGACCTGTGGTAATTCATAAATTCGTATCTCATTTTTTAATCCATTTCCGGGATATCATGGTAAATAATCCGTGAATACCGCACGCGGAGGCATAGAAAAAAAAAGATGTACGCGTATACTCACAGTCGTCGCCGGCGCGGACATTTGTTTTCGATGCAACTTGTTTATTTAGTTCGGCGATCGGCCGTTATTTTTATTATTATTATCATTATGAATTTTAAAAAACTGCGATAACCGAATAATTCCATCATTTGAATGACACCACGGAAAATCAACGTTTTTGTGAGATTCATGTTGCAAAACTTGCAGGGCCAGGAACAAGCCTTGGAATTGCTCAAAGTGCTACAAAAATTGCCCGTCGATCTGGAACTTTTGACCAAAACGAGAATAGGAGCAACCGTCAATGCTTTCCGCAAAACTACAACGGACGAAGAAGTCATTTCGCTCGCCAAGAGCTTGATCAAAAATTGGAAAAAGTTTCTCTCCGGTGAGTTTACTATTGAGTCGCGACACTTGCTACTATGTTGCTATATCGTTGGGCCTTTTATCTTGAAAAAACGTTTTTCTTGAATTGGCAGGTTCGAACAAAGATGGCAAAGATTCCGGTTCGGCGAGCAGCAGTTCCAAAAAGAAAGAAGATAGAAATGACAGGAACAAAGACGACGGAGACTCCAAGAAAGACAAAGATTCGACGGACGGACAAGAGGTCAAAATGAAGGATGAAAAGGGAGGAAAAGATGGTCAAAAAAAACAATCAACGTTCCCAGCCGCCACAACGACCGACGCCGTCAGGCTCAAGTGCCGCGAGCTTTTGGCCTCCGCTCTGGGAGTCGACGGCACGACGATCGAGGGATGCGCCAGTCCCGAAGAGTTGGCGGAGGAACTCGAGGAAGCCATTTTTGCAGAATTCAAAAATACAGACAACAGATACAAAAATCGGGTTCGTCACGGCCACTTTTCTTTAGCGTAGTTATTTTTCCTTCTTTCCTTTTATTTAAAATGAATAGCCTCTATCCAAAAATTGGACAATCAACAACCTTGACCGGGTTGTCATGGCCAGAGATTGGAAAATCTCCAAAAATTGTGCTATTTAATTCTGACCTTCTGCCGATCATGTGGGCCTTTTTCAACCCAAGCGACAAGTTTTTTTCGAAAATCTTTTTAAAAGATTTCATTTGAATACAGAATAAATAACATGGCTGTGACAATGTATCTAACCCAAGTAATTTTTCAAATCGTTATATTCCGATAATTATGAATTTTTAGTTATTTTTCGTGAAAACATTTTTACCTTTCCACAATTTATGGGCGTAAATAAATCTTTTGGGGTCGAGTTTCGAAAGGACGAAAACAAAATTGCTCCCATTTTATTCGTACACAGGATGGATAGAAAAATGTTATTATTTTGCACACAGGTTCGTAGTCGAGTGGCTAACCTTCGAGACGCGAAAAATCCAACATTACGAACAAATTTTATCGTTGGTGCAATAACGCCCTCGCGGTTGGCAGTGATGACCGCGGAAGAAATGGCGAGTGATGAGATAAAACAGTTGCGTGACAGATTCGAGAAGGAGGCGATAAACGACGCCCAACTCGCGACCGTCCAAGGCACCAAGACCGATTTGCTCAAATGCGGAAAGTGCAAAAAGCGAAATTGTACTTACAATCAAATCCAAACGCGATCGGCCGACGAGCCGATGACGACCTTCGTCCTTTGTAACGAGTGTGGCAATCGATGGAAGTTTTGTTGAGCAATAGTCGCGCCTACATTTTATCCTCCTCATTTGTTTTTTTATTTCTCAACAATCATCAAAACGACAAAAATAGAATAAAAATACCGATTTTTCTATCGGTTTGCAGAAAAAACGATTGAGACCAAAGTGAGACTTTCGGCGAGACGAAAACATGCGTTTCCCTTGAATATCCTCGTTTTACCAAAACTGAAACGAAACCCACCAGACAATTTTCCTCCATTTGGATAAACAATGACCAAAGATTCATTTCCCTGAGTTTGCTCATCCGAAACTTGTAAATATTTTAAGAACCGCGTCTCTATCTCGTCTGAGAGAAAAATATTAAGACCTTTTGCATCTAAAAATTGTGAAAATTCCGATAGTATTATTATTTTTAACATTTTTCAAAACTTCCGGTTGATTATGTGTCCCCTTGCATTATTATTCTTATGAAATTTGGTGCGAAATCGTGTCAACCAATCTGGATTCTCCAACCAACCGCATTTCATTGAATCTGCCGAGCGAAATCGAATGAAAAACTGTTGTTTTTTTTTCCCATCTGATCGTACCCAGTAATTTCCGCTTGTTCCGAAGGTCTCAATTAACGTTTTCTCTGAAAAATCGTTGCCAGGTCGGACGAAGCCGAAAAACTTCCATAAAACGAGAGAAACGAATGTTTTTTTCTAAAAAGCGATCACGATCGTGGAACTGAGATTTTTCTCTCGCTCTCCTCCGCCGAACGAGCCTCAATATTCGGAGACAAAAACGAGAAAGACTCGTGGAATTTTTATTCAAACCTGTATATCGAGTGTTTTTCAAGTTTTTCATCGCAACGATTATGCCACGATAAAATTTGTACATTGTAAAGGAGGTTTGAAAATAAAAATCCCCCGAGATTCAAATTTTTCATCGGAAAGACGAAACTTGTCGAAAAATAATCGCGAATAACTCGATTTGTTGCCCCCAATGAATGAATTTCAATTCCGAGAGCGAGAGGAAAATTTCCTTCTTACAGTCACGACGAAACGTGACGATTTGCGACGATATTTACCAGCCAAGTCGCGTGTACAATATGTTTTGTTCGCCATATGCGATGAGAATAAATCGTGCGTGGAACAAATTGCTCGTCAACTGTCTTTGCTTTTTATTTTATGTATTTTCATTCCCGCTATTAACACTGAGCTGTCTTTACATTTACTTACATACTCTAGACATTAATACAATGTTTTTTCTTCTCATTCACACTGGCCACCCTAAGCCAACCTATGTGGAGCTTTATTCCGTTGGTGGCTCAGGTTCGCTTCTACAAATCACGGAAATTCGACGCCCTTTGGTCACTTTTTTCCCATCATGAATGGAATTTTCATTGCCCAGTATCTCGTGATTGTATTTCTGGCGCGCAGCGCCGCTGTAAAAATGATTAATCTCCATTCACTCGCATGATCTCAATTTTTTATCTTTTTTATTTGACCCTAGAACAACCCAAACAAACCGAGGTATTGTTATTCTAGTCCCGGCGAGCTTGGAATTACGTTCGGAACTTTATTTACCAACACGTTTGACTAGAAAAATCAGTTTTCCACCAATTAATGATGAAATTTCACTTGCTCTTCAGCATTTACTTTGGCGCAAAAAATCGAAAAGATTTGTGTATTTGTAAGTGTCAGCATTGCTGCTCTCAGTCGGCTCAATATTTAGACCGGTTTGTAGTTTAAAGATAAAAAAAAGGGCTTTGTAGTTGTTGGGTTAAGGGAAATAGAAAACTTTGATACTTTGATAATGTGATCGAACCTCATGATGTACAGAGATCGCCGTGGCAGCAAAAAATCTTCGTGAATTTCCTTTTCCTTGCCAACCAGAGTGAGCCGCATGACACAGTCGCTTAGCAAACTCATTCCTGCGATAACATCACCACAAAACTGGAAAATAATTTTTTCATCTTGTTAGACAAGTTTTTCGTTTATTATTGAAAGCAGCCAACTTTTCTTACTCTGGTGCTATCGACATGAGGCTTTATTACGCCATCCTCAGCCAAATCTAAAACGTGAACTAGACCCAATTGGGGAGTTCCCGGTGGAAAAGCTCGGGCTCGTATCCTTTCGATTATTTTACTATTATGTTCGTTCCATTTGCCTCTTTCGGTCTCTCGATAACCATGGATTGCCTGTTTTTTAAATAAATTGAAAATAATATATACTTTGGGTCCATCGCTCAAGCCACTTTCGTTGATGTGTGAATTTTGCAAATATATAGTGAAGAGATAAACGGAGGGAAATATTTAATAAATTCGTAAAATTTATTTCCTCATGCGTAACTCATATTCTTCGATGGTTTTCCCGAGGGCGCAAAATAATTCGAAAACAATGATTGAAAGCCGGGATAAAATTTACTAACGCCGTCCCAATGAGAAAACTCGTACCGCAAACGTTTCATGTACGGTTCGACCTCCTGCAGCATCGAATCTTCCTCTTGAGGGGTTATAAAATCCGGTATAACTTTCATTGTTGTCGTTAATTCTGTTTTCCAGTCATCAGTAGCAGAATCGTGACGAGTCTCGATCGTGTCGTGGGAGAACGGAGCATTTCCTATTCGATAAATGTGACGGATTCGCTCCAAGATCGAGTTGCGTCTCAACAATGCTCTTACGATCATCGTACTGAGGCGAAAAAAAAAAGATCTTGAACTTCTAACGATGGATTTCACGTGACAGTTTTAATGCATAAGAAAGGAGAATCAGTTTAGGCAATGCGTGTTACGTGTGCCGCGGCTGGAAAGAGCCGGTTGCGGTGCGACTACGGCACACACGTAGGAAATGCGAGAGCTCCATCGCCAACTTTCTTTCCATGGTGTTTATGCTGTTTATTCTCCTCAACACACATTCTTTCTCTCTCAAGTAAATAATAAATAGAAAGTATGTGCTATAAGGAGGAAAGAAGAAAGTATAATGTAAAAAATGGTGGTAATGTTGGCGATGTTGGTACACGTGGAACGACTACAGCGCGCAAGCACAAAAGTGGCGCGCGGAAAGTGGCGGAAGGTGGAGGGAGATACGAGATACGTTCGTAGTAAAGTCTTGAATGAATCTTCTCGAAAATGTCGAATTGATTAAACACTGAAACATAAAAGCCGAGTTTGTTTAGCGATATAAATATCGAAGGATCAATAGTGAGAGATTGATGCGAATGTCGAACAACACGACAAGTTGGGAGAAATTATAAATGGCGCCGTAGGTCGAGAGAGAGAGAGAGTGGGGGATTAAAGAAAAAGCGTAAGAGAGAGAGAGAGAGAGAGTGAAGGAATTTTTGCATTCCTGAGATCTGCAAGTGGCTGCGTACGTGGCAGAATCGGCGGACCAATCGTTGAACGCGTGATTTCAATAGGCGTGGCTTATACATGCCTCTCTTACACTTGTGCTCTCTGGGTTGGTAGGGTGGCCGGGCAGCCATATAATTTCTCGTGAAAAAGTTATTCCTCCCGAGCGTGTGAAAAGTTTCGATACTCCCGCTTGTGCTTAAATTCGTTAACGGTACGGAAAAATACGTTCTTCGACTCGACGAGTTATTTGCTGAGGAGAGGTACACTTGCTCAATCAAGAGAGCTTTGTTATACTATTTTATATATTTTCACGTCTGTATTCTCGCGGCTAGAGGTACTCTCGCCGCACACACTTTCCTCAACCCTTTTTTTTCTTCCTTCCTTTGGTAATTGCAGATACACGGTCGGCAGTTTCGTAGCATCGATAGGAAAATTCTTTCTTTTCTCACCGGTTCTCATCGGACTTTTTTGAGGTGGTTTTCAGTGCTTCAACGTAACACCTGCTTACTTTCGGGGAAAAATTGTGAAAATCTAACCGGCGCAATTCTCGCGAACCAACTTCTTTTTTTCCTCGTCTCAATCTCTCCATTCCTCGTCCCAACATCGAGAATTACTATTTTCCGAAATATCCTCGCTCGCTTCCTTTTTCCACTCGCAATTCTCGTGTATACCGTCTACATATTCCAATCGTTATAACTCCGCGTCGTTCGTATGTGCTTTAAATATTTACGTTTATTGAGTTTCGTCGATCATCGTCAATTTTTCGAGGTCACCCGCGCCCTGCTATCGTATTATCAAATATTTTGCTCACAGCAGTTCAACTCATAGCCAAACATGATTTACGAAACTTCTGTCTCTAAATTTTTGCTCCATTTTCCCAAAATTCAATAGTCAAATTCCAGGCCGTAACGAAAATTTTCAATTAATTCTAAATCTTCATATTCGTTTGGAAACTAAATAAATAAACAAAAGCAAATTTCCCGTCTCTGCAAACTAAACAGAGTAATTTTTGCCGTTAACTTATGATACTGCACATTACTCCAAAAGCCAAATCTCATCATTATCCGTTTAATATTTTTACTAAATAATAACTCAAGTGAAAAAAAAACAAATGCAATAATTTTTCGGGCCTCAAAGCGGCATCATTTTTAACACGCTCATCGACAGAACGATTGTGTACAGAATATTGGCGGAAAACAAACGGCGTTGAATAAAAAAATTCCAATAATAAGTTTTAAGCGCTGTCTCCAAGCACTGTGGCGAGAGTCGGAGTATTTTTCTCTCTTTTTTCTGAATTATTGCAAACTCGTAGATAATCAATGAATTTGTTGTGACGCAGAGACATTATCGGAGCGCCATGGATCTCCACACCAGTTTAGTTTACGTCGCCGTTGTCGTTGTGTCAGCCGGTGTTATTTTCGTAGTCTCCATGTTTGGAATCAAGGAGAAATCCTACGAAGAAGCCATAGCCGAGCAGCGCAAACTTCCGGACGACCATCTTCTCATGGGTGAGTCCACCGCCCGTCGCAATCTCGTACAGAATTTTTGTTAGAGTGATTTATTAAATGCCATTGACTCCCTTTCAGGTTTCGAAGCTTTGTTAATGCAGAATTTTTGTTCGGCAAGATCTCAATTAATAATACGATGTTTTCAAATGAGCCATTTTTTCTTTCAGTCCATCAAACAAGTTTTAAGAAAGACTCATAAAAATTGTCTTCCCCACTCGAAAAAGCTGAAAAAAACGAAATTTGTAATTTGGAAAAAAAAAAAGTGAAATCATCTCTTTACAGGTAAAAAGGAAAAGGGCAAGGAGAAGAAGCATAAAAATAAGACCGGAAAGAAAGCCAAGGAGAAGAAAGAAGAGAAGGAGGAGAAGGAAGAAAAAATCGAGCAACCAGCCGCTGTTCATTTCGATGAGAATCCGATTATTTTACCAGCCGAACCGATCGTTACGGTACGAGCTTTGTTTTACTTTTCCACGCCGCAAGGCAACTATTATTATTTCCCTCGCACCAAACAAATTCTTTGTCCATTCATTCAATTATTCGGCTCTGCTGAATGAGTAAAAACATCATTGCTTTTGATACTTATCACACAATAACAAATCTCACGGGAGGCAAATACTTTTAACTCTTTGAATGCATATTGGGTGCATATATCCCGGTCAACATGCATTTTTCGGGTTTTTTTCATTCATTATGTCCCTGAATTCATTTTTTGACGAAACTAATGCCAACACTAAATCGGTAAAATAACATTATTGGGGTTAAAAAGATCCAGCAGAATGGACTCGAAGGGTTCAATTTCCATAAAGGTTTTCACCTTCTCGAGGTTCCCAAAGCTCCGTTAACCGTATTCTTCACTTTACGCATTGAATAAAATTCGATTCGGTTCGAGAGTTGTGCGTTCAAGGAGAAATTTGATCCCGAAAGGAAAAAAGGTCGTAGGATTTTTCAGGGTTTTCAAGGAACTCGAAAAACTATAACGAAAAGGTTGAAAGATTCTGTGGATACTTGTGTTGTTGAGAAAGAAAAATAGAGACACGTCTCGCGATTCTCATTGGCACGTTTTTTTCATGTCCTCGAGCATTGGGCGAGGTTACTGAAATGCCGCTTATAGTGACGCAAACATCTCTCGTTCCTGATGCTTGTTTCACGCATGAAATATGGTACACCGGCTCGCGTATCAAATGTTTTGCACGCGGGTCATCCACGGAATAGTCGGATATGCGTACAAGATGTATTCTTACAATTGCCTTACATAGTTATACGCGTCCCAACGTTTTTTTACATGAAAAATAACACGAACGTGAGTCGTTACGTTCAAGTTCGTGTCTTCCGCGCGTAATTCTCTCCAAAGCCGCGGCGAAGACATGAGAATCTGCATTTCCAAAAGGCTCACAGAGCTGATTATACTCGAGGAATTATTTACGCTTTTCGTGTCCTCGTGCAAGAATCAAGCACAAAAACTTTTGTCCTCATTTCCAATGAGCGATGGTCGATTGTTTTTTTTTCTTCCTCTTAGCCGGAACCCCGCAATGTCAAAAATTGTACGAAGCACCTAATTTAGTTTTATTTTGGGCCAAATTTTCGTTAGTTTTGTTTTTCGACTCTGCGATGCCTTGGTAAGTTGTTAGTTGTGAGAAAATTTTTTTATCCGTTTTGGAATAGTAGCAGCTCGTATAAATATTTTTTTCGCTCATTCAAGTTTGTCGCTTCTTGACGCGACGTTATTCAGAAAGAAAGAGCCGCTGAATAAGCCTGCATCCTGTTTCATAATTGACGAACCACGATTTTTATCAAAGACTTTAGTGTAATCGTTTTTTCCGCCGCTCTTTTTATTTCACATTCTCTCTCGCTTTCTCTCTCTCTCTCTCTCTCTCTCTCTCTCTCTCTCTCTCTCTCTCTCTCTCTCTCTCTCTCCATTCTGTTTGCATAATTATGGTAGACGAATTGAGCACAGGCTCGCAGCTGTGACGGAGACGATTTTTTCGCAGCCAGTGACAAACATCGATTAAAAATCCATGACTTTAATATGCGACGTATTTTTTACTTCCCTTTGATTTATATTTTCTATTTATAACTTTGTTGTCAACACCCCAGTCGAGAGTCTCGTCGTTTGGGTTTGATTTTCGAATAATCGTCGATGATTGGGAAGAAAAAGAGCGAGAGCATGCAGAGACATTTGGAAAGTTTGTTATTCGGAGTTTATCGAGGCTGAAATAAAAACGATATAAAAAATGCGGATTTACTCGTTCCAGGTATGCTTGTTTGTCGAGAAGTCAAAGTAGAGATGCCTCTAAGGTGACGAGTCAACATTTTTATTATCCATAAACGTTAATTTTCATCTTTAGTTTGTACAAATTTGTATCGAGCCTCGGTGGCCTTCTGCGGTGTATTTAAAACCGATGATCTTACCCAACTCGAGAATTTATCAGAGTAAACGTGATTAATCGCTCGCGCGAACGACGAGAGGTGGAAATCTTTTGAAATTCTTATAATTGTATTTGCCATTGCGATCCAACGCCCGAAAAATCTTATCGCACTCACTTTAATCATGCACGTCGTAAAACTGGCCTGCACAATATATACCAATCGGAGAATCATGCTTTTCGTCTGTTTGCTGGAATTAATGATATTCAGGAAGTTGGCAAAGGGGCCAAAAAGAAGAACAAGATCGAGAGGGTTAAACCAATTCTTGTAAACAAGGATGACTCCTCGGTTGTCCTGACGCCCGAATCTACGGAGCCCGATAATCCGATTAACGAAGCGAATCACTTTGATCGTATCCAACCAAAGGACAGCCTCGAATTAATCCGCAGTCATAGCGTGAGTCATTATCATGGCAATTTTGTGTCTTTTGTTGCTGTTTTTTCAGGAACAATTTTTCACAGAATCGATGAGAATTTTCATTTATGTATGTCGAGCGTTGATCGACTGTGGGGATAATTATTATTCGAGGAGACTCGATCGTTTTCTACGAAGCTTTACTAACAGGCCAATGTTTGCTTACTAAACATTTTATTACATTTTTTTCATCTTTGTACACTTTTCTTAATTTTCCTCCGCATGAATGCGTATACCAAAGACTGTCCACTAACAGGGAAAGAAAAAACAATTTTTTCGCCGACCTAAAGTTAAAGCAACAGCCTAAAAGGAACGAAATAATTCGTTGAAAATTCATATTTGTCGTGAACATTCCCGACGTACTGAAGAGTAGAAGAAACATCCAACGATGTCACAGTTTTTTATGTTTTTTTTTTTCCCCATAATCTGCGTGGAGCCTCCTTCGCAGGTTCAAAGGTTCGAATTCAGGCTGACCTTCTAAATTTCGGAAGATGGAATTTTGTTATCATTCGCTTTTATCGAGTTCTGAAGATAATAAAAAGCAGTAAATAATTATCATGGAAAAAAATCGTGATTTTTCATGGGTCTGCGGGCCTGGCGTTTGGGAATAAGTTTTGTTCGTTATGTAGAATATTGTTAAGGTTTCGGAACCGGCAATAAAACTTTGAGTTATTTCAACAGAGGGAAACAGCGAGTCTGCAGCAGGCTGTCCAATCAGAGCCGATAATAAACAAGTCACCAAAGGAAACTCCATCCAAGTCAAAGAAGAATGTCAAGGAGCCGGCTCGGAAGAAGGAGGATGCGAAGGATGAGAAGAAAGAAGTGGTTGTCGCGATTGCCAGTGCGCCTCAGCAACAGCAGCAACAGCAGCAGCAGCAAATCGCGAAGGAAGTTGTGAAAGAACCGAAGGAAATTGTCAGAGAAACGGTGGTGGTTTCCGGCAGTCCGGCATCCGTTCCGGGCAGCAGCAGCATTGCTCCGGCTGTGGCCAAGGAAACGAAGGAAGTCTCTTCGTCAACGATCAAAGAGACGAAAAAGGGAAAAAAGAAGAATGACATCTTGGCCCAAATCGGTGGAGATCGCGACGGCATAAACGTTTCATTGCTGATGCCACTTGTGCAAAAAGCCGAGCTCAGCCGTTCAGAAATCCAGATTTTGATCGACCAATTGCTGAACAAGCAGCAGGACAATCCTTCGGAGCATTCCGAGTGGACCGAGGGTCGTACAGACCCGGTAATAAAGCTGAAAAAACAATTGGCCGAGAAAGAAAAAGCCCTGAGCGAGGAACACGAAGCGAGCGCGACTTTCCAAAACAAATTGAAAGAACTTCGGGCCGAATTGAACGCGGAAAGATCCCGATCCACCGGACAAGTTAAACAGCTCGAAGAAGCTTTAAACGCTAAAATTACCGAAGCCCAAACTCTCCACACTCGCATGCAACACATTCTGGAATCTCACGCCGCGGAGAAACAAGGATTCGCTCGGCAAATCGAACAGCTTCAGGCTAAAGTCAACGAAGATACCGCCATTATCCACAAAATGCAAGAAGAACAGGGACAGACTCAAGGACAAATGCAGCAAGAACTCATCGCTCAGAGAAAACAACTCGAAGTTCAATTCGGACAAATGCGAGAAAATGAAAATGCTCTCAAGGGACAATTGGCTCAGAAACACATAGAAATTCAGGAACTTCAAAACGTCAACATCAGCATAACCCAAGAATTACAAGCTACTTGCGAAAGCAGCAATGCTGAAATCGAAGTTTTGAGACAACAGCTCGGCATGATGGACGATCAACTTGTACACTCCGAAGCACAACTCCAAGACGTTGCTAGACAACTCGAGGTTCGTTTATCCGTGTTTTTCTCGTCTGTTTCCCCCCCCCCCCCCCTTTTTCAATGATTTCCGTTCGTAATTAACAGAGAAAAAACTAAATGTGTTGGTTATCAACAGGAATCTCATCGCGCCCATGCCGAATCCGACCACAGGCTGAAGGCTGCTCTCCGCCACGAGCAAGAGATGCAGAAGCAAGTGCACTCGTTGCAGGCTGAATTGAAAATGACCAAGGCCGAGGCGAGCGAGAGTTCAGGATTGAAGAACGAGTTGAACAAGGCCCAAGCGGAAGTGATGAAAATCCGGAGTGAATTGTCGTCGTTGAGGAACGAGGCGAAATCCGAAGCAGCGGAAATGACAACGCTCAGAGCTGCGATCAACGAAAAAGACGAGCAGCTCAAATACTACCAATCGGAAAGTACGAAACTGGCGAATGGGCTTCTCCGCGACGAGAGAGGCGAAGTTTCTCGCATAAGAACGGAGCTCGCTGGGGCCCAGGAAGATCTAAGAACACAGAGAGCCGAAATCGATAATCTTGTCCAACAACTGACCAAAGCTTCGAGCAAAGTTACGAAACTTGAGCTTGAATTATCCAACGCTAATGAGAATCAACGCGCAAACGCCGAGAAAGAAGCTTTGCAAAATGGCGATGGAAAAATCTCCGATGTCCAGTTACAAATCACGAGGCTGCAAGAAGAAAACGACAGAATCTCAGCCCAGGTTGGTTATTTCTCCTCACAATTTTTCCAATTCGAACCAACAAATCGATGTGAAACTTTGTTTTTCTTTTTCTTCCCTGTTGCAGCTCGGCAGGTTTGCAGAACTGCAGAAGGAATTGAAACAGTTGCGAGAGGAAAACGAGTCGCTCGCCTCGCAATTGGCAGCCAGTACCGAACGTCCAGCGGCTGAGGGTCGCGAAAACGGTGTCGAGGACAAGTTACTCGAACACACGAATTTGTAAGTTGAATTTTTCTTCATTATCTGCACAGAGATCATTCAAAAGCAATAATAAATTTTTTAATCTGAAAACATTGATGGTCAATCTTTGAACTTTACTTTTCACGCGAGAATATTATTTCCCATGACAATAGAGTCAAATTTCTTACAAAAAAAACACACTTTTTCGTATAGAAATCTCGATTCTGCACAGAAAAAATTGTTTTTTTAATTCTCTCCCTGAACCATCGACTTTTCATTACAACCTTTGCTTGTGCAGATTGGAGCAAAAAGAGAGCCAACTCGTTGCCTTGAGCGGCGAATTGGCCGGCAAGGAATCTGAGCTCCTCAGAGTACGAGCACTGGTTGAAAACCTCGAGACTGAAGTGAAGAGACAAAACAGTGCGGCCAAAACTCTGGAAGATGATCTTGAAGCACAGCGATCCAAAAACAACGTAAGCCAATTTTTTTTTTCACACATAAATCTCTCTATTTCTTTTCTCTTTCCTCCAGATTTTTTGGCAGCAAAAATCTAATTTCTTTTCAAACATTTTTCCCTCTGATCAAATCTCTTATCGAGAAAAAAACATGTTCATCAAGTTTCACGTCATCGCCCGGAATGAAGCCTACAGTTTGCCGAAATTTTTTATTCGGTTGTATCCAAATATCGCGATCCATGATTTATTACTGTACAATTACGGGTGAAAATTTATTATGCATTTGGCGAAATTTTTCGAAAAGACGATATGCTACCCGGACTATAATGTCATAGTAATTTTGTCAATATCTCGTCATTAAGAATAAAAGCCGATTTCCGAACTTTCGGGTTGGCCGAAGGTTTGAAATTCATGAAATACTCATTAACAAATAATGCGACTAACAAATTTTCCATCACTTTTCCAACATCGTAAAGACTCATAAAATCTTATCAATCGATCAAGTTTCATAAAATATAAAATTCCGATTGTTTATACTTACTTGAATTGATAACGGCAGGAGTTGCGAACTAAGAACTGGAAAGTGATGGAAGCGCTTTCGGCTGCGGAATCGCGCGCTAAAAACAATAGCGGAAAAAGCATTGACGTAAGTCGATCATCACCTTAAATCAAATGTTTGACTAATATGTACCCGATTTAAATTGGCGAGGAAAATATATTGAGCGAAAGATTCGATCCGACGAAATCGGAACGCGATTGTAGATGTGCAAGTTTCATCGAGATTTTCAATCTTTCAGGAGAGTGTAGAAAAATTAAAAATCGAACAACAGGAATGGACTAAATCTCTGTTACAAAGGATATTCCCTGAAATAGAAGTGACAGAGAAGTCGAGCGAGCGTTGGCTCCAAGTTTTCGAGAGCCAGGTCGATGTTGTATTGACGGAGTTGAGAAATCGTCGAGATTCGGACCGGACGGTCGAGCTCGAGAAACGCAACGAGAATCTGCGGGGCATGGTTTCGCAATACAGACAAATAATCGATGAAACGGTTCGTTTCCTCACGCAGACTGAAATCCTCTAAATTGCCTGGTAAATACTTTCATTATTTTCACGGCGCCAATGTCGATTTTTAGGAGAGTATGCTGACGAAGCTCCAGAGTCAAATGGAGGCGGCAGAATCGAGATGGCAATCTCAATTGCTACAGAAAGAGAACGAGGTGTCGAGTCTTAGGATAGAATTGAGAGAGCTTCAGAACAATTTGGTGGTCAACGAGAAGGTGAGAATTTCAGTCGCGACTGACTTTGTTCACAGGTGGCTCGCTCACTTGTGCACGGAAATAATTATTATGCAACAATCCCATGCGCCATTCCAACTTGAAATATTCGACATCGGAGACGTCATTCTAATTGTCACAGTGTTTATTCTTTCGCTCCACAAATTATTCCAGAAAAAAAACGTCTTTTTTCAGTCACGACCAATTTGACTTTGAATTTCAATCTGAAATAGAGTGAATAATTCTTTCCGTGCAGTTTGCAAGTTGAAACTAACCAAGTAGTAGAAAAAGGAGAGAAGGGCTCATTCTTAAGGAAGCAACCAGTCGATATAATAATATTCGAACGGGTTATTCGTGTTTCCATTTCCGAGAGTCGTATCTCCCCTTGATCGCATAGAATAACCCACATATATGGTATACTATGGTTGTGGCAGTTGGCGAGTCCTGAATCTCACGCAACTCTCGACTCCCTCGTCTATGACAGTGACGGAGTTGAGTTTGCATTTAGCTGTATCGAGAAATCATTGCCTACCATCACACGACAGGTACGGAGTAACCAAGCTAGAAGACGCTTACTAACTGCCGCCTATTTTCTGCGATCTTTGAGTTTTTATCGTTGAAGTCCGGGGAAAAAAAAAAACGAGTTTTTTCCAAAAATTGGCAATAATTGTGCAGATTTTCGATTCGTAGACTCGGGGAATCTCGTGAAAAATTGAACAAATATTGAAAAACCTCAAAGAGAAAGAATCGTTTTTTATTTAGTTATAAAAAATTTCGAATATCGCGGTTTTGTTATCCGTTTACAGCTTTTTTTGTCCCTAACTTTTTTCGCCCTCGGTCCTCGCTCGCAATTTAGCTTTTACTATCGATCTTTACCATTTTATTTTCGTGTTGTGCAGTTGCAACAAAAAATAACAGAACTCGAAACTCGTTTGGCGGAGGAGGAGAATCTTCGGGCAGAATCAAAGGCCGAAATATTGGCGCTCAAACAAGCGAACAAAACCTCAGTTCACGCGGCTTCTTCGAGTCATGAAAAACTGCGTGAGGTAAAGTTTGAGTCTTTGAGGAAAAATGGCGAAAAGATTGACAGAACTTCGTGCAATTTCCATTTATCAAAACGCATTTTTTTTTCAGGCTGAGATCCGAGCAGGAAGCGGTAACTCGGATCAGACCATCATAAACGGCCCAGCTACTTCCGATTCTTCAAAATCTGAGGTTAGTTGAGAGCGTTGCATCGCATAATTTCGTAACATTATAATCCCTGAACTATTCCGCAACGGCATGAGGGACGCGAAACGTAAAATATCCAAGCAAAATATTATTGACATAACGCGATCGTTTTATAATCATAACCTTTTTTGACAAGCCTATTTATCAGGAAAAAACAAACAAACAAAAAAGCTTCTAATCTGCTAGCGATACACGGTTTGGTTTGTTGGTGCGATCGGTAATGCAAATTTTTTTTTTTTTTTTTTTTTTTTTTTTTTTTGGAGGTTAAGGCACGTCTCATTCATTCTGTTCATGAAATTCAATCGAAAATGTTCTACTCATCCGTTTACATCACAAGATTACTCGGCATGCGTCTCGGCGACTTGTTGAGCATTTGTTCCCATTAACCCACCATATGAAAACAATTTGAACAGTTCAAAGACAATTTTTGGTAAAAAATAGTTGCATTTATAAAATTAATTAATAATCAATTTGTTCTTAATCGAAGATGAGGAGCTTCTTCACGATTTATATCAATCGCTAAAAGCAGAGGCCACGAAATAATATTGTGCCCATTAACGAACGTTTAGTTAATTCTCGATATTTTTCTCGAAAGAATTTTCGTTCATATGGCCCTCGTACCATCGATAGTTTGAAAAAAATCAAGCCCCGAAGATTTTTCATCAGGCGGTGAAATAGAAAAGTTTATCCCGGTCAACAAGCAGCAATTTTCTCGATTTTTTAGCACGAAAGAACGTTTTTTTAAAAATATTAATCTTGTTTTTATTTAAATTCAACGTGCCAAGTATATAGCGAGAAATTTGCCATGCTTCGAGACCGCAGATGGTTCGTTAAATGCCCAATAATTCATCGACACGTAAATCCCACACTCAGCCATAGACACACATGGACACAATGACACGATTAAATGTATATGTATATACGCAGCCAACGAGAGCGACAGAGAGTCTGATAGCTGCGTTAGAAAAAAGTCTGCTAAAGAATGCAGATAACGAAAAGAGTTCGGTAAGCAACAACACCGCGAGTTTCGAACAGTCACAGCAAGAAAATGACGACAGCTCCTTTACCTCAGAAATAAATTCAAAATACTGTCACGCGGCAGAAAACGAGACACAGGCTAGTCGGAACCCCTTGAACGGCCAGCATCAGAAAAAGCACAAGAAAAAGAGGAAGGTAAACCCATTCTCATATCCAAAACAATAAAACGCAAACAATCGTCAGAACGTTTTGCGAAGTCGATCCCTTTTTTCCTCTACGAACTTGTTGCACAGTATTTAAACGACTTTCGGACTATTCCTCTCTTGTCTCTGTCACGCGTATCGCAAAATTATATTTGTATTGTCAAAATCAATAATGCATGGAAAGAATTGCCAATTGGTTCCTGAAAATTATTGCGATGCCTTGGAACGTGGAGACAAGTGTGAAGATTCAATTCATTCTCAATTCTCAGCTCTCGGTCCAAACCTTACAGCGTTTTTTTTTCTTCAATTCCATAAAAACCGAAATTATCGCTGAAATTCCAAGAATAAAATCGTTTTTTGACATTTCAAATATACTTTCCAAATATAATTCTTTCAATGCGCCTACTTTTAGAAATGCTTGGCACCCCAACAAGTAGATTCAATGGGAATTAATGTGTCAGTAGTGAGAACTGTGTACATTGCAAGACTCGATTTATATTCAAAGTTCTCCAAGCGATTAGTTTAATGTCAAAAACAGCGATTTTTATGTCGAATTTCATTTTTATTTCTTTTTTTCACATATTTAGAGGCACACATGAGCTTGTCGCAAAACTACATTTCACACCAACACATTTCAAAGACAAATCTCCCAGAAGTTTCATTGAATTCAAGTCACCAAACTCAATGCATCGTATTCATGGTGGTTAGTCGTTGTTTTGAAAAAGAATAAAATTTTAACACAAGAAAGCAGCATAAAAATGAGGAAGAGAGGAAAATGGACAATATTTGGATCATTTGTTTCCACAAGCATTATTTGCCTCGACAAAAGTAACGAGTTGCTCCGAGCATCTACTACCCCAAGAAACAAGAAACTTGTATCCCTTGATATAAAAAAAAAAAAAATCATACTCGTTTATTCGCAAATTTATCATGACGAAAAGATGGCTCTGGGATAGCGTAAAACCTGCTGATTGTCTTCCGTTTTTTTCGCGTGTAAAACAATCTGCATAAACGTACCGTCGGCAATATTAATTTCGTAGTTGGTTGCTCCGAGAACGATACCATTATCGCTGTAGTTGAAATTTCACAACAATTGAAAAACCAAATATGTTGTTATCTTGTTAGTCGCTAGCTCCGATCCTTGGTAAAGAATTTTCAATCTATGGTGGTAGAAACGACAATCGATTGGCATGAGGATTGTTGCTCGGGACCGAGACTTTTGGTCATAATTTGGTTTACAATGTTTGTTACGTCGCATTATTTTCCTGTACTTTTGAGTTTTTCGGTATATGTATTTTGCTTCTAGGAAAATCGGATCGAAATTTCGTTTCGGAATCCAACGAAAAACCTTTTTTTTTTCTTTATTTTCATATTCTTCTGTAGCTCGATAGACCTCTCAATTAAAAAAAAACAACAGTTAAAAAAAATTCATTTCGTTGGATTGCGCTCAGTAGAAATTTTAATATGAACAAACATACCTCTAACCTTTTTGTTCGCCCTTCAAGGTTTACGAGGTTCGAGAAATAAACCTCTATCGTTTAATTGGCAACACCGTTGATGGAAAAAGAAAAAGAATTATAAAAGTAATTTTTATAAGTAAAGAAATTCCGAATGCCGCCGTCCCTCTGTCCCAGTGTTTGGCCTGCACATTTTGATCTTCGCTTACTAGCGAGGCAAAGACGCGGCGTACTGTTGATTCGTACCAGTAGGAAACAAAACTTAGGAAACGCGCGTACTGTTTTTTCATGGGGTTATTGCAGGTCTAGAAATATTTCAAAGGTTGATCGCATCGTAATAAAAAAAAAACGAAAAAAAAAAAAACACAAATGAGCGATAAAAAGTAAATAATTATCAATTGTGATTTTCGTTGTTCCGACAGTCCACTGTGAAACCTGCGAAAAAGTGGCGCAGATTTTCAGGTACGCTAAACAAATCAGAAGTTAAATCTGAATCGTAAATTCTTTGTCATATTTATCCACGTGTATAAATGAATTTTTTACGTAAAAAGGCTGTAACGAGCCGTTGGTAGAAATATTTATTTTTTAATCACACCGCATCATTGTTCAAATTCTCATTCATATAGATTATGTTTCAGCTGTATATTTTATATATTTTAATATTGAAATTATTCAATAAAATTACACTTTGGTTGTCTATTTTTAAAAACGCTTAATCGGGATTTGGTTTATGGCTAAGCCGCCACTCTCAAAAGCCAACAACGGTCAAAATGATATTTTTCATCATTTTTTTCAACATACAAATTATAATCGCCACATACGCACCTTTAGTTCATTAGTGTTTAGACTTGATAGTGAATTTTCTTATATCTTTCGTCTTTACACATCTCTTCAATGGACATATAGTGCATACTGAATGTGTTTCGCATCTTGTCTGTTGTTTCAACTGGTCTGTCGATATTTTTTATTTATCCTTGTTTGATTTAATTCGAGAAACAAAGAAAATACTATAAAGTCTTGTTGTGTTCTTCAAGTGTCTGTTGTGTTTGTTGCAATCAGAATATTATTGTGTCAAAACCGAAGGAGAGAGAAAGAGAAAGGGGAAGCGAGCGGGCGAGGCATAGGGAAAAAGGGAAGGGGAAGAGAGCGAGAGTGGCTTTTGAAAATATATATTTTTAATCATATTCGCTTGAGGTGTAATATCATTTGCGGGTCGTAGAGTCGTCGCTTTTCAAAACGCTCATAATTCGATTTTTTCATCCATCGATCTGCGCCGCCATGCAGTGTTCTGTTTCTTCGGCAAAATCAACAAAATAAAAAAAAAAAATGTATTTGATTCACGTTCATTGAGTTTATGTAGAAATTTCCGTTCGACGATTCACCAAAAAGTGTGTTTAAAAAATTGTAAATACGGCCTCATCGACCGATCATTATTTCTCATAATTTTTAAATTCACGTGCAAATTTACTGAAATCACTACCCTTATAAATTTTTACATAGAGCTGTAATCGATAGCGATGGTCGTTCTTAGAAAAGGTAAATAAAAAGTAGATTATAGGTGACTGGACATGGTAGATTAATATCGGAATATGCGAGGAGTGCAAACACTGGGGTTAAGGGTTGACACACGGCGCTTGAATCGTTCCGAGCTTCGTCAAGTACATCCGGTCTCAAGTTTAAACAAGACGAGAAAATTATTCATTTTTCCTAACAAATCTTCGTCAAACTGTGGTAACGCAATTGCGTCGAACATTTTCGGAGTTCACGGTTGTGCTAGATTAACTAACGATTCGCTAAACCTACTGACAATTAACAAAAGCAGAAAAATTTGCAGAAATTTTATTGACGATTATTGGAGCAATGATTTTTAATGCTTTCTCAAATAATCAGCTTTTTTACGTTACGACAGAGTACTATTTATTGGCAGTTGGGCGAATTTCAAAAGTGTTGACTTCATTCCTCATAGAACATTCATATCCCCCTTTTATTTCACTCGCTAATTATTATACTGTGTTTCACGTTTTTTGTTCCGTTGTTTTTTTTTGTTTTTTTTTTCTCGCTTGAACAGTAAAAATATTTTTCACTGTAAATTGGGAGGGTCGAAGAAAAATCGATTTCTCCAGCAATCAATCAATAATTCCTGTCACGAGCTCTTAGATTTGGAATACATTGGTCTACAAGACGAAATCTCACGATTTTTTAAATCTGATTTACGGAAAAATTGGTTGATTCGAATTAAATCGATTTTTATTATCTCGACCTTCTGCTCACTCGTCGATCACTGGACATCCATTTTCCGATTTTTATATCCGTCGCCAGTAGATTTGTATTGTACCGTTTTCCTGTAAAGATTTTTTGGCGCATTCACGATGCTTCGAAACTTAATGTATAACTGTTTGCTTCTTTATTCAGTCATCGTTGGGATTATGGTGCAAAAACGTAGACGAATCTCAATCGAGATGATCGATCAATGTTTCATGAATAATATTTGTATTTCATTTCTTTTTCAGGGTGGGTCAGGAAAAAAGTAATGACTAAAAACAAACTGCGCTAATGGATTAGCGGAATGGATTAACAGAAAGACCGGGAGAGAGATAAAGAGAGAAAAGTTATAGTGTTTAATAGAGAGCACATACAGTCAAAGCTGTGGACTCGCGTGTTGCGGTGACTTTGCTACTGAGAAGACTAATATAATAATGAAATATAATGAATAATGTTTATTATAAACGGTAGACACAAACAAACAAAATACATATTTTATTATGCGGAAAAAAATATAAAGGATTAGAGAGAAAAGAATGAAGGAAACTGAGCGGGAGAAAGAGAGCGAAAACAATTAGTTAGTCGAACGAGATTATTGAAATGGGGGAAAAACTATGAAGAGAAGAATAAACCCAACAAAAAAAATAACATACGATGGATAAATAGATTTTTAAGACCTACTCGAACCATTTATTAAGCGTCGAAAGGACAGAAGAAAAAGGCATTGACAAGAGTTTTATTTGCACATTCTTTTTCCTAGATTAACTATATTAAACGAATCGTTTTCTTTTTCCTTTTTTTCTTTTTATATTATATATAAAAGCAAAGGGGAACTCGGCCCCCGGGAACACTATAGCAAGATGTTTTCAATTATCCGAATAAACAAATGAACGAAGTAATCCAAAAGACAAGAAAAGCTATGTTAATTGGGTATGACATTTCCTTAAATTTGTAACCAATTTTACTACTTTAATAATTGCTGAAGTTAAACTAAAAAAAAAAACGTCCTTTTTAACGAAAAATTTCAAACGAATCGGCGTGAGGATCGACCATTTTTTCAGACATTCATTGTAAGTCGATTCTTTTGTTTCAAAAGTACAGGTTGCCCCCAAAAAATGTAACAATTTTTGGCAATTATTGAATTAGTAAATCAGGACGACTCAATTTTTCATCAAACACATGAATAATCGTGTCTTGGGTGAATGGAAAGAGCGAGAGGAAGATTGTCGTCGATTGCAAATGGCGTGCATTTTCAAGAGACAAAATTGAAGAAATATAAAAAATAATAATAATGGAACGAAATGTGCAATAACTGACACAAAGTCTAGTACGGTGGTACAGAGGGAAAAGAATAAAAATAATGAATTAATGAAATTTGAGTTGTCCATTAGCAGGGATATGTGTATATTATTGAGAAGTTGAAATGAGTTTAACGAAATGACTGGTCGATTTACGAAAAGAGATTAAAGCGTAGGATGAAATTGTAATATTATCAGGCATTAAAATATTAGATTGGTTTGCACGAACGGATATCCGGACGAAAATCCGCGACAAGTCATATCAAATTAACAACAAAATAATAGTAATATTAATGATAATAATAATTTTTAATAATAATAAACAGCAAGAAACAACTCGAACGGGTATTCAATTGTGTATCGCGATTGAATTTCACCCTTGGATGCTCGAAGCAGAAATTTTAACGAGGGAAAATGTTATCGCCATCACGAATCGTCTTTTTCAAATTGGCCTCGTTTTTCTATATTCTCGATTTTATATGAAAGTTCAGCTGCAAAAATGATCAACGCTTTTTTCGTATCTCGCTCAAAATTCGACAAACAAAAATTGAGGAATGAAAAAAAAAACGAGCCAATCGATGATAAAAATTCATCTGCGTCCACGATGCAATTATCAATATGATTGAAGATCGACAGTTCCACGATGGCATCTCATGTCCGTGCGAATTATCCGGAAAAGAACATCTACGAAAATAATTAATACGGAAAAACGAGAATAAAAGAAAAAAAATTTAAGCGCAGTATTTTGGTGACAAGCCCGACGAAACAAAGTTCTAAACGAAAGGATGAAAAGCTTGTAACGAGTGAAACGAGAGAAAATACTAAAACACGAATGATGAACAGCTTCTTATTTTTTCTTGTTTTTTTTTTTTTATTTTTTTTTTTTTTTTTTTTTTTTTACCGAGCCTGGCGCGAAGGAAAAACTTGGCCCGCTGCTATAAAAAATTCAAGTCCGTTCATTCTGTACCGTACTTATTTTATATACATTTTATAAATATACAGAATAAGGGGTAAATTGTGAACTAATTTGCTTTCGCTTCTTCGGCATGAAGTCACAGTGGGTCGTAAATACAACAAAAAATGAAAATATATAAATATTATTATTATTATTACTAAAAAAAGCAGAGACACTCGGGCACGAAGATATTGTTGTTGAGCACGTGAATTGCCGGTCGAAAACTCGATCGAATCGTCGATGTTATATCATCAGTAAAATTCGAATTTATTGATCGAATCTCTGTTGAAAAAGGATGGATCAAAAATAATAAACAAACATGGATAACAAGCCACAAAAGCACCTTCAGGAAATGAAATACTCCCGATTATCACGATGTTGGTGTTAAATTCATTGCATTATTCGTCCGCCTTAACTACTGGTAGTCATTTTGTGACAGTTGCAATATAGCCTAGAAATATAATTTGACTAAAAATGTATATATATACATATAAATATGAATAAATAAATCTATATATGTATATGTATATATGTACTGTACACATCCATTGATATTATTTCAACATTATCTACCCAATGACCCAGGTCAATCACTCATTGTGCTTCCTCATAGCGGAAACTTTTTTGATGGTCAAATTTTTTTTTCCAGTTTTTAATGTCGATGGCCTCAAAATGTCACAGAACTCTGAAAAATTATATCTAGATGAAATTTTGGGGTGAGAACGGTTCGAGCCACAGGGCTCCCGTTTCGCACACATGTTAATCTATACAAGCTTTTCGTTCTCTGAGGATTTTGATGGATTTTTTATACAAAAGTACGAACTTAACGGCATTTTGAAATTTTCAAAAAAAGTCTGTCATCGTCTCATTTTTTTTCTAGTCCCGTCAGAACGCACTAGGGAGTGTGGACTGTTTGAACAAATAGCAAAACCACCGACGCAATTGAGTGACCCGTGTGTAGACACGATTTTATTGAAACTCATTTTTTTACAAAATGATGAAAAAAATGAAAAATCTTTTCTCGAGATACAAATAATTTTTTGAATTTTATAATTACGGCTTAAACGAATGACAGAATCACTAATGCAATTCATTTTTACTATTGTGGGTCCGAAAGACCCCCGAGTGTAGATACGATTTTATTTAGAATTAATTTTTTTTTATTCGTCAAAATGTAAGAATAACAAGAAATTCGTGATGGAATGGTTCATTTCGCTATTTGCCTTTATCAAACAAAAAAAATACAAATTTTATTCTTTTTATACAGACCTATTTTGGTTGGTGAAATCACTCGACGAAAAATGCAGAAGCAAAAAAGATTCTGTTTTTTTTTAAGATTTGATGGAAATGTGTAGAAAATACATGCCTGAATTTCCGAATTGGGATATTCGAGCTCTCCAGCGTGTCATCGACGATCTCGAGCTTTCAAGTGTTTTTCAAAATATTTTTTTAACGATTACGACTATCAAACGGGTTTTTAAAATTATTTACAATCATTATCACAGAAGGACGTTTTCGTTTCTGATTACATTTGATTCTAGTACACCGAGAGAAAATAATATGCAATTTTTGCAAGCAGATATGCTAATTTTTTAATCCATACTTTAGCAGAGATAGCCAAAACTTTGACGCTTTTCGCCAAATTATGTCGATTTTAGCCCAATTTCAGATGAAAAATTGTTATGGCTTTGGTAAAATCTCCATGAGGGACGATATGGTACCGGGAACTTTGATATTTTAAGGAAAATTTCGTTATTCCTTACTGAATTTCGATATTCCTCGCAAAATTTGGACTCTTCTGCCAAAATTTCAGATGAAAAATTGTTAGCGATTTGCTAAAATTACTCGGAACCATGATGCCATAGTTGGATATTATTTTCTCCCTGTGTACGAATAAGGTGTTTTCGTTTTAATTGAGCATTGTCTGCAGGAAACCAAGAATATAACTGCCTAAATCTTCATCCTGATTCGTCCACGAGACGTAGACGCTTTTTTTCTCGTCTTCGTCGCCTTCGACCTTGACGAGAACTGACTCTACCGAGATCGAGCCGTCCGTAAGTTGTACCGTCCAACCGGTTAATCTTTCTTTCAGTGGCTGCAAAAGTTTGAGCGTCGTCGATTTTGTCGGTCCGGGATCTCGGACTTGTACAGTGGACGTAAAACGTACGACGTGCTTGGAAATTCCAGCCGCTTTGACGACCTGCAAAAAACATAAACCATTTTTATTCCTCAAGACTTGACTTCAAGGAATAAAACTTCAAGAACCAACATCGTTAAACATCGTTTTTCTGTAGTAAAGTGTAGAAAACTTTTAAAAACTTTTAATCAAATTCTGATAAAATCGAAACCTTTTCCGGAGAATTTCAGAAGAGATTTTTCAAACGAACAAAAAGCTCGTCCACTAGTTAACACAATAGAAAAAGGTGAATTTCTGATTTGAAATCATCAAGTAATCGACATTTTAGTGTTTAATTGTTAAGAAAAGTCGATAACCTCGTCCGTGTCGACGAGACAGGCCCAATCTTCCTTGAGCATGAGAACACTGTGAAGAAGTCTTCGTCGTTTTGGATCCGGTGGAAGAGCCGAATACCTTTTGGCTTCGGCTTTGAGCAGCGCCAAGGAAGCGTCGACAGGGACTTTGGATGTGGTTGTGATGACACAAGTTTCGCCGTTCGCAGGATTGTAACAGTTGGTGCCAAACTCTTGTTTGATTTTTTCCTTGAGGAATTCCATTTTGGCAAATTCGCCATGGACGAGCATGACGTTTTTCGGTTCACAGTATTGTATTAATTGCATTATACCTTTGGCGTCGGCGTGAGCCGAAAACGACATGTATTCGACGGCCATTTTGACCTCGACGATTTGCCGATTTTCAAACTCGATTCGCTTCGCTCCCCCCAAGACTTTGTGACCGACGGTGCCTTGGACGCAAAATCCTGGCATAATAACCATGTTCGACTCGTTCGGTGCCCATTTTTTGAATATTTGCAGCGATAAGCCCGCGTGCAGCATTCCTGGAGTCGCAAAAACCACCATCGGGCCTGGATTATCGATGTAGGCCTTGTCGAACGGCTTTATGTGTTTGAAATCGAACATGTTACGCTGCACGAATGTTTTTTTAATTTTCTGGTTCGTCCACGTGATAAACATCTTGTAATAATTGTTGGCCTTCTCGGTTAGGCCCAGAGCGAAGTAGACTGGAGCTTTGAGGTTCATTCGCTCCCAGTAAGTCTCCAGGAGGATGCACAGTTCTTGAGCTCTCCCGAGGGCGAATACGGGGATAAGAACCTTGCCACCATGATCGATGCACTCGTGCACCTTCGGAACGCGACAAAATACGTTTTTCAAATCAAAACTTCGGTATTTCTTCAATGCGAGTATAATGGAAAATAAAAAAAACAAATAAATTTCAATTTTTGACCCTAAATTTGTTCATTTTTTATTTCGGGTGTGATAGCGCAAAGACCCCGGTTCACAGAATTTGTCAAGTTCAATTTGGATCGGAAAATCTAGATGGAAAAATTAGTTGATCACCTTTTTCAAAAAATCGCGCTCGCGACATCGTTTTGAATCGCGTATCGTCGTGGCGTAAGTCGATTCCGAGATCAGCAAGTCCGGCCGACATTTGTCGATCCACGCCGCTCCCAAGTGACGATCAGGCGTCATATTGTAATCGCCCGTATAAACGATGGATTGTGAGCCAACGCGGACCCAAAACATCGCTGCGCCGAGGACGTGACCCGCGTAATATGCTTTTATCTCTAGCTCCGTATCCACCATCACCGATTGATGCAAAGTCACAGCAACTACTTTTTTCATACAATCCTTTATCATTTGCGACGTGAAAAAATTACTCTCGCCTTTTCGTTCTACCGCGACCTTCCTCATGTCCTCTAAAAGTATGGGCGCTATGGCTTTTGTTGGATGGGTCATGTAGATCGGCCCTGTATAGCCTATCTGAGTAAAACAAAAAAAAAACCAAAATTTTGCATTCTCACTTTCAAATATTTTCGAATATTCACGATTCTTTTGGTAAATTCAATTTCAAAAATAAAACTCAAGGTCATCCCGCTATTGCAGACAAGGATTGAGCATGAATTATTGATTTTGCAATGGAAACAGAAAAACTTTTTCCTGTACTAACAATGAAAACCTTAACATCATGATTTTTACTTACCATTTCTGTAAAATAGGGCAATGCTCCGCAGTGATCCAGATGGAAGTGTGAGATGATGACACAGTCTATGTGCGTGGTGACCGGACCTTCCGCTACTATGTAAGAAAAGTCTGGAAATCTCCTCTCGTCGTTGAAACCCATATGCATGCCGCAGTCGAGCATAATATTTTTCCCACCCATAGAAACAAGAATACAACTCCTCCCGACGTCCTGCCCTGCACCCAGGGGTGTTACTTTGATGTCTGGCATTTTCACCTGATGCTGGAAAAAAGTTTAGAGAGTTTGTATGAAGAACGGTATGGGCCATTAGTAGTTCTCGCAGATGTCAACGTCTTTTTCTCGCACTACTGGAAGTTGTTTGGAAGCAAAATTTAGAAATACTACTTGTTCGATTTAGTTGTGATCGTTTGATTTAGTGTGATTTTTTTTTTCGTTTTTATATATTTTATATTCACAGAGTTATTTTCCCGACGCGGTTACGTTGGTATATTTATATTGCTCGAGAACGTAAAATTCTCTGTGCTAAAACTACGTTTGTCTTTCAAAATGGAGGTTATACCCACGTAAGACACTTTGAACTGTGTACTATACAGAGATGAATGCGATTAATGGATGAATTATTATCATTATTATTGTTATTATTATTTCGTTTGGTCGACTCCTTGGCTCCGGTTGTCTCGCTGGTGAGAGTAATAACAATACGGCTCTGTTACGTACGCACCGTTGCGTGAATGAGGTTCAGGATATTATTCGCAGATGGCGGGAGGATTCTCGTTCGTTGGAACACTGAAGTGTTCAACTCAGAGAGTACGGGATTTTTGTGTAAATAAAAAGATATAAGCTGTTGAATTTTTAAACTCAAGGCAAGATATATTGTTACAGAGTTTTTAATTAAGTGCTGCTCGATCGAAGCTCAAAATTGTTCTGTCTTGAAGTGTTTCGGTTCGGTCTCGAGTCTTCCTCCGCATCCTTCTAAGTCCTTGTGGAGGTAGGGGGTCGACCAGGGTATAGATAAAGTGGCCAATCGTCGTCCTTGGGAAAAGGGTCTGGGGTGGTGGTGCTCGCGGGTCCGGCCTCGCGGCGTACGTGACTTACGCGAGTTCTCCTACGCGGTCCCATTTTTTGTAGTGTCACAAAGAAAGGGACCGCGTCTCGAATCCTTTTTGACACGTGATTAACTAATTGCGTCCCGTCTTCTAATTTTTTATCGCGCAATATCGTTCGAATTTAAACTAGCGCGTTACGTCGAGCAGGCAATCAATTAATATCGATATCACCAACTCGATACATAACAGCCCTATATATATCCTTTTATCGTTTCGGTGGTTGTGTTTGCTCACTTCACGGAGGTGTCGTCGTGTGACGAAAAGAGAGATCGCCATTTTTTATGCGAGTGTTATGTTGGTCGCTGTATGTTACGTGTGTGTGATTCACTTTCGCATGTGTGGATCGTGCTAGCGCGGAACTTGCGTAAAAGGCGTTTTGTTCTGATCCATCGACGAGTTTTTTTTTTCTTTACAAGGCCGCGTGAACGAAGCAATATTTACTGACTTCAACGGAATTCGTTCTGTTACAAGTAACTGACGATGAATCAATCGAGAAATTTCACGTCTTTGTTGAATCCGAGTTATTTGCAAAATGCACAAAACGCGGTTAGCGCAAATGCTGCAGCGGCGGCTGCGGCAGCCGCAGCTGCTGCTGTGTCTGCTGCTATCGCGAATGGTACACCTCTCAACTCCGTATCACCATCAACTCCCCCAGGCCGAAAGCGCGATTCCGACGGTGAGTTTTTACAATTTTCAATCACATTTTCTTTTAATTATCACACCATCATGTTATCCTTTCATGTCCATTTATTGCAATTTTCGATCGATCGACGCAAACGCCGACTAACTCATATTCCCTCTACGCGTCATATATTTAGCCATCACATGTTCAAAGTCTAGCCTCGTCTAGATTCTAATGCGATCGAACTCGTAATATTATTGCCCCAACTTTTTCTCCAAGCCATTTTTATTCTTTCAATCAATTCTCATTATATTCGTTTTGTAACTCAATCTTTCAATGGATCACAGATTAAGTTTCACGACGTTACTAAATATTAATAATACTACAAAAATGATGATTCAGCATTGCAACCCTTTCGAATCCTGGAACGTGATAGTTTTCCGAGAGCTCAGAACTTGGCACTCGATCCGTAAACTTGGGTCATTCGTGTCTGGGCCAACACGATCAGTTGTTGCCCATTTATTCGATTAAATTTACATGAAGAAAATGGATTCTTCTGCAAATCTATAAATGCAAGTTGGGAGCAGTAGCTTGCGTTCTTTAAGAATTTTCATAACCTAATAACAGGCTAGAAGGCTGGAGCCGGGTTGACAGACGGAAGATGCTCAGAAAAGTTTAACGGATAAAGCTTTAATGTTGATGTAATTTCGATTGAAAAGGACTTTCAGATGGGAAGCAGGATAAAGAATCGAAGGAGGAGCGTAGGAAGAGAAGGAAGACAAGATGGGGAGGGAACGAGCACGACAAAACGTTCATTCCAGGAATGCCGACAGTGTTGCCGACAAACCTGACGCCGGATCAGGAAAGGGCGTATCTTTGTAAGTACAAGTTGTTGGATGGTAATCCAAAAAAATGTGTTGAATGTATATAAACATAATGAATATGAAGGATAAAGACTGGTGTAGAAAAATAAACCATAAATATTTAGCAAAGTCAATATGCGTGGCCAGGAAAGTGTCTCAATAGTTTTTCCGTTTTTGTTTCGGCGTGTGAATTGGTTAAAAGACAATTCGTAGAGTAGATGCCTAAATAATTGAGAGTAGAGAAAAAAAAAAAATTTTTAAATCAAACAAACGCGAGAAACAAAAACGAATAGAAAGAAACGAGAATGCCGAAATTATAATATAAATAAAATAATTGATGAAACTTTGACAATTCTGTGAGGTAAGAGATGGTGTTTTCTCAATGTGTGAAAATGCTGAATTATTTATCAACCGGTTCATCCAACGTGACAATTTCAGAGTTTTTCGTTAAAAAATGAATGGATGAATGAATGAAAATGAAACGAAGAACCAGTTCCGAATAATTTTGCATCCACTTTGAAAAAAAAAAGAAAACAAAACTGAAGAAAAAAAACGATATACAAATAACCATTTAATCCCTCCTCGTGTTTTTAATAAGAGAAAGGAAACGGCAAATGCATACATAACGACAAATGAATAATTCCACTGTAGACGTGTAAAAAAAACCGAAAATGTCTAACTGTTGGGGTTTCGCCCCCTCTAACCCGTTGGTTTACAGTTCAGCTGCAGATTGAGGAAATCAGCAGGAAACTACGCACGGGAGATCTTGGGATTCCGCTTAACCCTGAGGAAAGGTTTGAGAGAAAACATTACGTATCACAAAACATGAACGTATCCGTAACTACAAATAGATCTACCCGTTGGAACGATACTGGCTGGTCTACGTGGCTGCTCCGGCGGGGCATTAACAAACAAACAAACCCAATCGAAATAATTGCCGCGCTAAAACGGTCGCAATAACTGCTGCCCAATCACGGTGGAGAATCCACTGTCTTCCAAAATCGAATTTAATACCGCAACAAAAATCGAGCCTCACACGCGTCGTGGAAGATGAAATTTTCATGATCTTGGTTTGCCCTAATCAATCTCTCTCTCTCTTTCTTATTTCTATTTTTTTCCTCTTAAATTCTCATTTTTCTTCCTCTTTGAACAAATTCATTTGTCCAGGTTTTTTTTTCCCCATAGACGATTGTCCTTATTGTTGTTGTTGTTGTCAGGACAATATTGCACGAAAATACAATAAAAACTTGGAATTAGCTGACCGATGAGATAGTTGGATTGAAAAATCGTCACAGTGATAGAGAATTTTTCTAGACAAAGGAGAATTCATCGGATATTTCAAAATTCGTTAGACGGATTGTGCCCACGGAGGGAAGGAAAAAGTGTGAGAGAAATCTACAAGTCCCGAGCTGCTGTGATTTGCTCGGCATTTCGATATGAAAAGATATCCCCCGTGCCAGTGATAACGATCGTTAACACTGTTGGCCAATGTATCGCAAATGTTTGATAATTAAACGAGTCACGAAAAAGACAAACGCATAAATCCGAGAGAAAGAAATAAAAATACTTGATTCGCTGACTAATCCATTTATAACGAGTAAATTGCAGGAAATATGATGAAAAATAAAAATAAAATTAAAGGAAATTGACGTTTCAGGTACAACTCGAACAAACGAATCTAATTACATTTAATTAATACCGTTTTCTTCTTTCGTTATTTTAATGAATTCATTTATTCCAATAGGTTTTTCCAAACGATTAATAACTTTTACAATTTTGTTTTTAGTCTTCGGAACCTGTTGATACGTATCCTGTTCTTTTCGAATAAAAATTGTTTTATTGATCGTATTACCGAGCCTCTTACCGAATAATTACTAATTAAACGAAAACTATTACCTCCTAATAATCACAGGATTTATCTTAGCAGCTGACATCGTATCTGCCGTTACACGAAACCGTGCTGCGATCATTTTTTTCCTTTTTAACTCACATGTACCTTAATAATAGCTTATTATCTTTTACGATCGTTCAGTTGTACACAACATTTTTTCACAGCAGCCCGACTTTTTCGTCATAAACGTTTTTTTTCTCTCCTTCCTCTCTGTCTTTATCTCATTTTTGCTTCTCTCTACATTCCCTTGTATTTACACAAAGAGAAACGAATTTTTTGGCAATTTATTGTGATGCTGAAAATTCAAGCGAATTCATTATCCCCCCCGCCCCCTCGAGTTATGGTTAGCAGTTTTGGTTCATATAATTATACCGTTTGTTTTTTCAATGTTTAATCGCCATATATACACCAGTTGAACAGGCACCGAACAAAATACTTAATTATCTCTAACGATCAGGTCGCTTGTACGCTACAACACTCCAACATCTTCCTCCAAGCAAAGCTCTCGTCAGATTCTTTTTATTTTTGTTTGTTCAGATCACCCTCGCCCGAGCCGATTTACAGTAGCGATGGCAAACGATTGAATACTCGGGAATATCGCACCAGACGTAAGCTCGAGGAAGAACGTCACAATCTCATACAGAAGATCATGAAAATAAATCCTGAATTCAAACCACCTCCGGATTACAAGTAAGTTTCGTTTGATAGAAAATTGAAACATCTTGTCCGCTGAAACTAATCGGCAAGATTTCGGCTTTGGAGTAAAAAAAATTTATGAACAATGAAGAAAATGCGTTTTTCACGCATTTCAGTGACAAAGTTTTGCAAATTTTATCTTCCGGTTCAGAAAATCCTTTTTTATTCTCGTTTCGTTTCCTTGCGATATTTTCAGGCCACCAATTATTCGTGTACACGATAAAGTTATGATTCCACAAGAAGAGCATCCCGACATCAATTTCGTGGGCTTACTCATAGGACCCCGTGGTAATACGTTGAAATGTGAGTAAACTCGAAATGGCCTAATTTTCCAAATGACGTTGAGGTACAACATTGAATAACGAATCGTATAATTGTGCGCGTAGCAATGGAAAAAGAGACTGGAGCAAAAATCATAATTCGTGGTAAAGGCTCCGTCAAGGAAGGCAAAGTTGGCCGAAAAGATGGACAACCTCTGCCTGGCGAGGATGAACCTCTGCATGCATATATCACCGCGAATAATTTGGAAGCTGTCAAGAAAGCGGTCGAGCGGGTACGTTCGGAAAAAAAGAAAAAACAATACCAAAAACCCGACAAACGCGTCGAATTGAAATATTTCAAAATATCCGATTCACGTGTGCAAATGCACATTGACATTTTTTGTTAAATCTAAAATTGTCTGGTTAATTTTACAGATTCATGAAATAATTCGTCAAGGTGTCGAGGTCCCGGAAGGTCAAAATGATTTGAGACGCAATCAATTGCGCGAACTAGCCCTGCTGAATGGGACGTTGCGCGAAAACGACGGTCCGCGGTGCACGAATTGTGGAGCTTCGGATCACAAGTCTTGGCTGGTAAGAATTTGACCTGCCCTGGAAAAAAAGCGTCCCATACTTGAAAGAACTTGGAAATAGATTATTTTTGTTTGCTATTGTGATTTATAGTGTCCGGACAAACCGAACGTGACGAACAATATCGTGTGCTCGAGTTGCGGTGGAGCTGGACACATAGCTAGAGATTGTAGATCCAAACGTCCAGGCCAGGGTGGACCAGTGGCTGCTGGAGGAGCTGGGGCTGGACCAGCAGGCGACAAAGCGAAAATAGACGAGGAATACATGTCGCTAATGGCTGAATTAGGCGAAGGACCTCCTCCGGATCGATCCAAGAGCGGCCAATCGAGACACAACTCGAACACGAATTATCCTGGTCTGTTCGATCGGTAAGTGAATGAAAAAAAAATCGAAAACTTTTCTTATAAAATCGTTAAAAAAAATTTAACGTGATTTCCCCTTGGAAAAATTGACGAGATTCGTCCGACAAAGCAGCCGGTGAATTACGCGTAAATTTTATAAAACAATGTTTCTGTTATTCATGAAATGTTGCTTAAAAATTGTCGGGATTCGTAGAATTAATGAGAATCTTGACACAAGGAAATTCCGTAAAAAGTGATAACAAGTAGGGGAAAATGAATTTTAATGCGGTTTGATGCGGTTATTTAAACAGACAACAGACTCCCCGTGCGTTGATGGCAGCTCCGGCCCACCCACCGCCGCAAATGATGCAAGGGGGCCCGATGATGCCACCACCAGGTATGGCTCCTCCGCCCCCGTGGAGTCAGGGTGATGTGAATAACATGAACGGCATGAGCATGCAATGGCAACAGCAGCCAGTGAGCATGCCACCACCGCCGGGTGTGATGCAGCCGCCTCCGCCGCCGCCAGGATCGAGCTCGCAGCCAAATATTCCGCCGTTGATGCCATGGATGACGGGAAATAATCAGCCACCTCCGCCCGGACAAATGCCACCGACGCAAATCCCTCCCCCGGGCATGGGGATTCCTCCTTGGCAACAAGGCCAACAAACACCGATGAGACCGCCACCTCCGGGCACTGCACCACCTCCGGGTTACCCTGGATGGCAACCGCAACATATGGGCGGCTGGCCAGCTGCGCCAGTTCCGCCGCCTCCTCAACAGCAAGCTCCCGCCCCCCCTGGCATCGATCTCAACAGTCTGCCTACACTTTTGGCTCAACCTCCTCCCCCACCGCCTCCAACGAGTTAATAAGTCCGCATCGCATGAAAGATTACTAAACTCGAGCGTCAGCCTCTCCGATAAAAGTCAAACGAGATATTACAAATTTGCACATTAAGCAAGCAATAATCTTATCAATCACGACCCAAATTTTGCATCGCATTGATAGATCCGTACAGTCTCAGTTATCCGCGTTTCCGGAGTCTGTTCCGCTTTTATAGCAGCCGACGAAAGTCTCTGTCAATTTTCACTGGTTCTTTAAATACGCAAACCAACTGAGGAATCGATTGAACAGCAGAAATCCCATCCAATCCAATTCATCAAAGTCCAGACGAATTTTCGACTTCAGCGAGTCAAGCGGGAGACAAAAGAATTACCAGAATACGCACACCTCCTACGCCTCGAAACATTTCAACTTGGAGAAAAATTATCATTTTCCTCCGAGGTCCTCATGGAGCGTCATTTTTCTTTCCTCGTCCACTTTTGTACACGCCTCGGCGAAATTTACGAGATTCTTGATACTGTAGCCGGCAAGTTACGCGATATTTATGCACATCATGTTTCTTTTTTTTTTCTTCATTACCATATTTGTCTATCGTGTAGCCACTATTTAGAAAACTATCGTTTAGTCTATTATTTTCAATCGAAATAGTTTACAATGTCATACTTGCGTTCGTGTTTCTTTGCAGTTGTAACGTTTGGATTTATGATACCATGCACCGTTTGTTATTATCGATTTGTATTCGGCGATATGCAAAAAAAACGTCGAGATTCAACTAGAAACTTGAAACCTTCTGAGAATATTGAAATGCCGAATTTTCCTCTTTCTTCGGTAAAGATTTGTTAATTCTGTAGATAAAATACAAACCGCAACGAAACTATCGAAGCTACGCCCTCCGAATAGCCTTGGAACAATTCAGATCTTGATGTGACGAACGAACACCCTTTCTTTCGAATTATGTTGTATCAAAATACCCTTAGACTCTTCATTCAAGTACAATATTACCCGATTATACCTTCAACGTTTACGGCGATAAAAAAAAATGATGGAAAACTAGTTTTAATCAAAATAGAAAGTGAAGCGGAAATACGGATTTGTACGCAACATGTGACAAAATTTGTAAAAATTAAAGGGTTAGACGAATCTTTGAAATACTCAGATTTTCGAGAATTCGAAAAATCATAGAATTTGAAATGTTCAACCGATCTTTCCCAAATTCAGTACGAGCCTTCCCATTATGGTAAATTAAAAAAATGGTCATTCGATTCAATAGAAGTCGAACGTTTCACGAAAATCGCTCCACGGCATTGTCATTTTTTGGGGGATCACAAAAATGGTTAGCAGTTTTCTAAAATTCATGAAAAGTTGCCGGTGCAAAGACTCGCGTTTCCTTTGTAGCCGTGAATAAATGAATGGGAAAAGATTTCTGACTCCAAAGGAAAGTCGTCAAGTAAAAGGTAATTTTCTGTATCTTTATTTCGCTTCTCGTTTAAATTGCCGTTGAGCAATCCAGTCACGTACATTCATAATCAACATTTTTCATTGCAATATATCCATTTTCTCAGACAGTCTACCTCGCAAAACCATTTATACATCTCTTAGAGTTCATTTCCATTAATTATTTGCTAGGCTTAAAAAATCCTAAAACCTAGCCTACATTTATTCCTCTCGAGTTTCAAGTTTTAAGGTTTATACAAATACGATACTGGATATGCTTTTCAAGCATACATGTCTTCTCGATCGGCACCGACACCGTCGGCGTCCTCGAGACTTGAGAAATTTAAGAAATGTGCTGGTCGATGTACCTCGTGATAAAATTCTTTTGGATTTGCCAGTTGCAACTCATATTTCATCGTTGGGTCGTGTCTCACGCCTGAAATTTATTAAATTCACCATAAAAAAATTAATTATCAATAACAATGGATAGAGACTTGGAAATTTATGGCACGAAAATTCGTAAAAAATGTTAAGAAATGATTTCTCCACTTACCCATGAAGTTGTAATTCCAGGATCCTTGACTCGGCACCATGAAGAAACCGAGGAAACGATCCGACAAAAGCATTTGAACTTTTTCGTAGTGACTCGGAAGGTAGCCCTTCGGATTGTTGCCTTTATCGGTGTTTTGTTTGCCCCATTCGAAACCGCTGTGAAAGTTCGAAAGTTAGAAACTTTTCCGATAGAAATGAGTGTTTCGGATTTGATGAATTCAAAAAAACGGTTGAGTTTCATTAACCTGGGCGTGAGTTTGTAGGCCGTCAACGAGCACGAACCGGGAGTGAAACTGCAAGTGATTACGATAGTCTTTTCACCGTCCCACACAGGATTTTCCGCCATGACCCTCGCGTGTGTGGAAATGTCCTGCAAAAAATGTAATAAATAAAGTTGCCAATCAGTCACAGCATTGAAAGTATCCTACGAACATTGACAAGACTTCTGCTGCATTACCTGAGGCGACAACTGCGGCAATTCATTCGGTTGCGTGTGAATCCAACCGAGTGGCTCCATTTCCTTGAGATATTGATGATTCGGCAAAGATGCGGGGAGATGGACCGTCTGATGCGTTCCCCATTGAGGAGCCAATACGATACACCGAATTTCTTTAACTTGAGGATTATCCGGTGGACTGATACCGTAAAGATAACCAGCGATCTAGAGAAACGTAAATATTTGTAAAAAGAATTGACGTAATTGAGATTGTACGAGAATGAAGATGTCGAGGAGTATTTGGCGAGCTGGTTATTACCTGAGCACGAAGATCCGAAATGGTGACGAATTTCTTGAGTATATTTTTGGGCAAAATATACGTGTATCCAGTTTCTTTGATATCGTCGGACGAAACATAAATGTGATTGGTTCGAAGATGAAGATTAGTGGCCGAGATGGCTCGGACTCGCCATTCGGTTTTGGAGCTAAAGGTTTGAGTCTCGTAGTTGGAGGTTGTGGCGGTGATTATTTCGTCGCCGTGTTTGTTGACTGTTCTCGTAGTAGTCGCTGTCAGTTGGGATTGTTCTTTGGTCTGTTTTTCAATTTCGGCAATCTGTTGACGTTGAGCGGAGGGTGCGCTGATTTCCATTCCCAAAATAATGTCACGAATTTCGGACTGTGTGAGAGATGCGACGTTTACGTTGTTTTTCTTGCCATAATCGGCGAGAATCAAATCTTTAAGTTGGACTTCGACTTTGATCCATTCGTCGTCGGTCAAGGTTGGCCAAATGTGATGGGGCTCGGTAATGGTTGTTCTGTCCGGTTTCAAAACGACTTTGGTACGTTCGGTGTTGACGTGGAGAGCTCTCAGGATCAATATTAGACGGGAGAAAGCGGTGTAGGAAGAAATAGTCTTGAGCCAATCGTCGTAAAGATTGAAAAGAACCATTTGAGGCTCGGTAGCTTTGAGAATGAGATCTCCGAACTTCTCGACTTTGAGACAAGCCTGGAAAGGCAATTGTAGCTCCGAGCCCTTGATAACGATGTTGGGAAAATCGAGAAGATGCACTTCGAGAGGATCCAACATTCCTTTCCTCGTGACGATTATTTGTTTGGGTTGTTCCTCAACCGGCAACGATCTGATCAAAGCTGCGACTTCCTCGGCGGTTTTCCATTTGGCCAACTGTCCCAAACGTTTTTGTCCTGCCCATACGGAGGTATGAATGATTTTCAGAAAGAGTTGTCCAGTCCGAGGATTAAAGATGAAAATGGCTCCGTTGATCGGCTTGGTCGTCAAATTTCCTTCGAAAGTTTTGTGAATAGTGACGCGATAGACGTTCGTATCGTCGACGAACCATATGATCTGGTTGGAAAAGAGTTCTCCGTAGTTTTGAGACGAGAGGTAAGGCTCGGTCGGCTCGGAAGAATATAATTGCAAAGCTTTTCGTATGCGTTCACGCAGAACGTAAAGAGCAGGATTGGCTTTCATGATCTTGGCCATTGCTTGCTGAATGAGGGGCTTGCAACCGGGGAACCAATTGCCATAAGCGCTGTGAAGATTGTAAGCGAGATCAATGGCGATCAAGAGTCCGGTCGGTGATGGATAAATTGACATGTTGTCGGTGGTATAATCCAAAAACTTGGCTCGGGCGTAACGCTCGATATCGTGGGAATCGTAATCGCCCCATCGCAACTGCACGTCGATCCAATATTTTTGGGTCGTCGTATTGTCCATGAGATCTTTTGAATCTGCGAGCAACGACGGTCTCGAGACGTTCCACTTGTACGCGGAGAACAACAAAATATCGGCGCACGACGAATTCATTTTGTACGATTTTCTCGGATGGATAGTTTCTTTCTGGACGGTTTCGATCTCAAGAGCGTCGAGTTCTTGATCGAAAACTTGGCAGAGATCCATGACAATGGACTCGTGAACTTTTTGCCACAAGTGAGCCCTGAATATTTGAATGAGCGAAATTTTCAAGGTCGGAATTTTGCCGTGCATGAAGATTCCAGTCAAATCGAGTTGGACCTGAAAACCGACGTAGACGTTGGCACGATTGATCGTTGGTGACCACCACAGCGTGAATCGACGATTTGGAATTTGATTCAAACCCGATCTTTGGGCGTTGGTAAGTTTTTTGTACTTCATCGACTCCTCGAAGCCGGAAGCTTTCTCCCAGAAGAGACCCTCCCACGTGGGGAAATAAGTTCCTTTGAAGAGGGTGTGCTCGAGAATGCCTTCGACGCCTCCGAGTGCTTGAATCATATCGGTACGGTAATTATTAAGATTCCAGAGTTTTCCATCGTGACGTTGATGCGTCCACCAGAAAGGATTTTGTTTAAGGACTTGGTACTGCTTAAACTCGGTTCTTATGCGCCAGCCTTTGTCGTAGGCCAGGGTGTGACGATCTTTTTGGAAAAGCGTGTTAATTCGAGGAATACCGCGGTCCCAACTGTCCTCGAGATCCTCGAGAGTCAATCGTCGGTTTTGTGCGTTCGCTTCTTGTCTCTTGAGGGCGTACTCTGCCCAGACGCGCTGAGAATCGATAAACTCTGATTCCCAGGGTTGAATGTAACGATACAAATTCGGAATGAGTTGATCCTCGTCGTGGCTCATACCCGAACGGAAATGAGTTATTCCGACGTCGGTTTGTTTGGACCAGCGCAAGTCCGATTGTGGAATGAGTACGTGACCCATGGACAACATTCCCAAGCCTCCCAACTCTTTGGGCGTGTAAAATACGACGGGAGGAAATCTCGAGGGCATTTTCGAATTGAGACCAATTTTGATGCGAGTTTGAATTTTGTTTTCACACTTGACGAGAAGATCCAAAAGTTCTTGAGTGTTGACTACAGCTTCGCGGAAATAAGTCATGAGGCCGATCAGGGCCGTGTTCCATTTGTTGACGATTTTGGTGAAGGTCGTGGAGCCCGAGGCCATGAGAATTTGTCGGACACGATTGTGGAAGCGCTGGAGACTCTCGTCGTCTACCCTGAGGAAACATTGGGCGGTCCTTTCTTTGGTGACTTCGTTTTGTAAGTTCCAAACGCCGTCGCGATGCGTAAACTCCTCGTGAGTTGTGCGACATTTCGGTAGAATTCGGCACTCGAAGCCGCTCATGTTGAACAGCAGATTAGGATTATCTTTGCTGTATACACTGACGAAACTATTTTCCCATTGAATAGTCGTTGCCGATCGTGGCAGACGGTTTTTTATGTCCCAGAAGACCGCGCGACCGAGATTGACGTCGTGCTTCATCAGCCGCATCCGAGCGTCGCGCGGCCAACATTTTTTGTTGTTGTAGCCGACGATATTTTCGTTGTTGGGATCGGGATGTTCGGTCAGATAGCGTTGAATCAAATCGCGAGCTTCTTCGGCGGTGAAACGAAGGAAAAGATGAATTCGGTCGACGTAACGACAGTAGAGACGTATTGGATGGGCAGTCTCGGAAGCAACGTCCTGGAAGGTCAGGAAATCGTTGGGCATTTGGGGCGGTCCAGCCATTTCGCTGGCTCTTTGTAAACCGAGAACGAGAAGATCGAGGACGAGTCCGTAATACTGAGCGATGAATGAGGCGAATTGAAGTCCGCGAATAATTCCGTAGCTGTTGGTGTGATTCATGTCCTTGTAATTGATGACGACGTTGTTTTTGGCCGTCATGTAATCGGCGATGTTATGATCGACGATCAGTCGCAACAGACGATTGAGAATGGTCAGATCGATTTTTTCGTAGAGTTTCTCGAACTTGGACTCAAGCAAAACGTCGCATTCGCCTTCGCTGACGTCCCAAACGTCCTGGAGATTGTTGACGCCTTGACACCATTTGTAAACGAGAAGAGGAGGTGGCTCCGTGTCGGAGGGCTTGACCCACGCCGGGAAAAGCCTCCGCTTGTCTGCCTCGTACCAAAGATATTGATCGAGATAAGCGTCGGTAATTTTTTCGAGGGGCTCGACGTCATAGACCGGTATGAGGTGACTGTAGAGATCCATGAACTCGATGCCGACCTCTTTGAAAGCCCGCTGTGTCAATAAATGACGTTTGATGCGAGACAGAGCTTCGTGAGGATTGTCGTAAGCTTGCTCTATTAAGCCCAATTCCTCGCGTTGGCTCTGATTCAAACGAGATTTAACGCTGTAAGCTTCTTTGAGTCTCTCCAGAGCGAGGATCAATAATTTCGTGTCGTGTTTGTAGGAGAGCGGGGGAAATGGAATCGGAGCGAATCTTCTCGACTCGAGCCAATGTACGGTCGTCGTGTAAATCGCGACAGCTTCCTCGGGCGATATGTAAGGTCCGTCCTTGAGATAATTGTGTTGTCGCTCTTGTTCAGCCTTGAGATACAACCGCGTTAATCGGCCGAGATTTTTTTTGCATACAGTTTTGTCGACGGTTGCTCCACGACGGATTCTCTCGCGATTATAATGCGCCGTATTCGTCCACCAATCGGATTTCATTTTGACATAACGAAGAATCATGTTTTCTATGGGGATCGGGAGTCCCGGTACTTTCCAAGGTATATTGGCCTTCCAGCAGCGCCAGGCTTCGCTCAAATGCTGCAATATCGTTCGGGCCTTGTTCTGCTTTATTCCTTCGGGCATCATGTCCACTATATCGTGCATCACGGAGGCTCTCAGCTCAAGATCAAAGTGCGATTCGACGCGTTGCTTCGTCACAGTCTTGGCCACGCCTTTCGAGTGACGACCCTCGAATTGTCTGGATAATAAATTGCCGAGCCATCTCTCGAGCAGCGGAGTTATTCCGCGCATGAAGAAAAGCCAGACTCGCCAACCTGGCGCCCAAAAACCACATCCGGGACCTTTGCCAACGTGTCCCGTATTGAAACGATAGTAAATCAGATGTTTCAAGTCTTTGCACATCCTGATCTGTCTCATGAGCTTGTATTTGTAACGATACATTCCGGTGAGCTGGCCGACGTGAGCGAATATGTATTGGAGCCCGTCAGCCAGCTGGAAAGCGTCGACGTTGTTCAGGCGATATTGCACGTGAGAATCTATGATCAATTTAGTTAGTCGCAAAATTTCACGACACAGATGGAACGCGTTGCCGAAACGTGATTTTTTACGCTCTTTCGTAGTCAAAGTTTTCACTGGTTTGAGATTGAAATTGTAGTCGAGATGAAGGTAATTCAAGTTTTTACGATGAATCAAAAGATTCAACATGTTGTAACCTTGACGACAAACCTGCAGACCCGCCTCGACCCAATCGATCGTTGTCGTTTGGAAAAACTTGGTCGATTTGAACGAACGGAATAGATATCGTTTTTTCTGGGGCTTTGGCTTGCGGTGCTTCAGAGCGTTCAGCACGTAATATTTCAGGAGCTTTTGATAACTGACGCGAACTTTGACCGGCTGACCTGGTGGACAATGTTCTCGGTACCATGCCTTTACCAGCGGAATATCGATCGCTCTTCTCGTTCGACCTGACCGCGTGTTGTACGGACGCGGCGCCCATAACAACGATATTCCGTTCGCCGTGTTGTCCGTGTACAACGGAGTTTCTTGCAGAAAAGGCTGCACTTCCTCCGGCAAAACGAAATCCTCGTCTTCCTCGATCGATGGTTCCATTGTCTAAGCAAAATTCATTTTTTTTTTTTCCACTGCTATCGAGTTTCGGTAACGATCTTAACCGACGCTTCGTGCCTATTCGGAATCATTCGTACGTACATAAATTCTTATCGATCTTCCGAGTAGGCACGACAACGTCGAACCGATCGTTACTCCATTTTTTCGTCAAATTATCCAACTACCTTTCTTCATTTTTCTCAATAGCAGCAATATTTACCTTGAGGGAATTCCTGTGTGATATTGGATTTATCAGGGGATCGAAGTAAAACGCCGGCAAATCGGGGTCCTCGGTTTTTATGTAAACGACGTTTGGGGCGTGGTACCTGAAAAAAAAAAAAAAAAGTGCGTACGTAATTTTTTAGGTCTTTCAAATATTTTGAAATGATTTTCAAGAGAAATTCTGGTTCGTTTCGAAAGATAAATTTAAGTTTTGCAAAAATTGACTGGAATGCTGGGTAAAGATTAAACAAGAAAATATGAAAAAGAATAATTGAGCGAACGTTGTCACTTATATTGAGATTGAGAATTTGATAAACTCACCAGGAGAGATGAACGAAATGTGGCATATTGTTGTAAAGATATGGAAAAGCGATTCGGTATTCTGTTCTGATGGGTTGGCGAATAATGATTTTATTGATGTCGTTGAACTCGTTCCAGTCCTCGTCGGCCGCGTTGGAATCTTTAACGAGAGGTTCGAACTTGGGTCCTCCCGGAATAGCCATGTTCAGTGCTTTTGCGGTGAAAAATGACTTGGGATCGAAGAGATAGAAAAAATTCTGATCGACGAGATCGGTGATAAGTTGATTGGCGAGACGATAGAGCGTCGCCATTTGCGGGAGCGTCAAATTCCAGCGTCGATACGTTGATCCATTGACGTGTCTGAAATCCATGCCAAATTATTTCATCGATTCAGTCATTTTTTTCAAAAAACATCAGTCCGATGTTTGGCTTTTTGGTTCGCGTCAGATTAGCGTTTGATCCAACCGAAACATGCCAACAGCCTTGTCCAGGACAAGCCGAAGGTCACGCTCCAGCTGCCAACTCACATGTGCAGTTGATTTCAGGACCCCTACGCTTCTCATCATAAAATTAACTCCTCGCCGATCAATATTCAATTAAACGGAACTGAGATTTGGAATTAGTGGCAGGACGAGGAGGGTCCGAGAAGACGCCATGAAAAATCATGATCCTCGGAGGGTTAACGAATTTTCGGAAGGATTAAAGTTTGAAAGATAATTTGACGCACTTTGTTCCTACGAGAGGTTTGTGCTCGTAAAACCAGGCGGCGACAGAAGAGTCCTCTTCGGGATCGAGGTCGATTTGTATCGCTTCGAGTGGTTCGACATCGAGAACGTTGTCGGCATAATCGAGAGGCGGTTCTTCGTCGTCAAAAGGCGGAAATCTCATTCTTTTGAAATGGCGGCGATCGCGCTTCTCTCGTCTCATCATGATCCACATTGTGCCCCATTGTGCTATGTAAAGAGGCTCGATCACCCAGGGAATCTCGTTTACGAAGGTAATCGCTCCAGTTATGTGATAAAGAACTTTCACATCGCGTATCTGTTCCCAAGGCATCGGCATGTTCTCCAATAGTTTCATTACCGCGTGCGGCATGTACTTCAAAGCCCTGAAATCAAAAGTTAGACAAATATTCTCTATGAACTATTCTTCAAATCAATCGACAATTAAATTTTGACTTTGGCAGTTTTCATTTGAAAATCAACGGAATTAGCACGTTCTTATCACATTTTTCTAAGCAAGTATTAATATGTGTGTTTGTCATTGTAGGTCTTTGTGTAGAATCAGTTTAGCGTTTGATCCAACCAAAATACGCTGTCAGCCTTGTCGTTGACAAGCCGGTAGTCGCACCCGGTCGTCAACCCACATGTACGGTTGATTTCAGGACCCCTACGCTTTTCATCATTGAAAACAGTTGAAACAGAATTTCTGATTCGAGAAAATATTGATAATCGTAAAAATAATTGAAGAATCGACTTTTGTTTTCTTTATTTTCGTTTTTTTGAAATTTCAATGGCACGCTCACCCGAGATAAACGCGTTTGTCGTGTCGGTATTTTCGGCTGCTCATGTCGCCATGATCGCGTATGATTTTCCGCAAATGTTCCGGCGGCATGTCCTCTTTTTGAGCATCGACGAATCCAAATTTTCTTTTTTCGGCAAAACGTTTGTTTTGCAATTGTTGCCATTGTTGAGCTGGAATTAAGATTTTGAAATAAAACTTTGTCTAAGGAAATTTCGGTAAATATTGGACAAAATTTTCCTGCTAAACTTGGAATTATTTTCCCATGGAAATGCAAGATAATTCTATGAGAGGAATTGAACTTTAATTACCTTTCTCTTGCAACTGTGTCTCAGTGAGTTCCTCGGGTTGTCTCGGCATTTGGGGCAACGGCGGACCAGTCATTGCATGCATATGAGCGTGATGAGCAGCCTGAGCGTGTGCAGCTGCCTGGGCATGAGCCTGAGCAGCCGCTAGTTGCGCGTGGGCCTGTTGTTGGGCCATCATCGTCGCCCAAGGGTTAGGCCCCAACAGGTATGGCGGAATCGACATCTCGGTCAAAGTTTTTTACCTACCAAAAGTCACAAAAATAACCAAATCCTAAATAATATGATGAAGTGAAATTTTTTTTTTTTTTTTTCGGATTTTTCGGCTATTTTGATAGTTTAACAAAAAATGATCCAATACTCTTGGTTCGTATCTCTAGAAACACTTCTATCGCGAGACATACTCAATTTCATAATCGACATTTTTATCGACCATTGAAGTTCAAAGTTCGAGTCCTAGGATAATGAAGGTAGCAATAAATAGTTGATGAAAAAGTGCAAAGAGCATGATACCAATGATTAATTTATTTGTTGATTGTTGCATAGTGTAAACAAAAATAAGAAAAAAACCGACACGACAATAGTCCATGAATGAGAAAAACATACGCAGATGCGAAAACATGATTTTTCCCGTCAATACGGAACCCGAGTTTTCCAAGAAAATAATTCAACGACAAAATTAACGGAACGGCGATGCTAACCTCAAAAACATAGGGACGTAGCGGGAGTTTTCTCAAGCTGCCGGGGAAGAGTCGCGTCGCGAAAGGAGGCCGCAGCAATATCAGCAAATGTACGAAGGTTAATGGATCAGCAGCAAAAATAAAGCTGCAAACACTTATTTGCGGAACTCAAGAACTCAAAATGCCGTATGGAAAAGTTTGGGCGCAAAAAGTAATCAAAATCTTCACTCACATTCGATGCAAATTAATCGGTGTTCTTCATGACCGGCGTGCTGTTTGCCGCGTATACGGTGAAGGTGAATACTTTTCAGAATGAAATATGGATTCCACGCACACGGGCACGGACGCATGAGTTGCTCAGTGCTGCCAGGCTTCAACTTTCTTGTCAATTGCAATTCGCTCAGTGATTGGTGCAAAGAGGTCGCGCGCTCTTTCTCAGGTGCAGCGAACAGCTACCAATCGACTCGACGGAATGGACGGACGAGCCTATAGTAACATGACGATCGTAGCGCCACCTGAAGAAGGACGAACACTTTTTTCATGCAGTTATCTGCTGTGCATTCGTTTATTATTCGTTATCTCAATGCTTTCGGCCGTACCATATTCATACATGTTCGAGTTTGTTTTTGTCCGGTGAATTGAATACGGTCATACGGTCTTTGTTACGGTGGCTTGCAAAATGAGCGATAACAGTTGACTGTATTGTTATCCTAGACGGACGCGGGGGTAATATTTTTTCTACCGCTCAATCGCAATTACAGTACAAACTAGTAGTGTTGGTCGGTTAGCACGTTAGCACCGTGCACCGTCAATTGTTATTGCGTCAAGGTCAACCAGAACGGAAACTGGAAGAGGTGGGTGGCCAGTTTCATTTGGTTGCATGCTAGTTTGATATAATACGCCCAACAACCGAATTATCGGAGGTTGCGGATTGAAACAAAATCGAGTTTAATTTTTTTAACAAAAAACTGTTGTTTCCTCTGTTAGAAAAAATATGTCACATTGTGGACAGAGCAGTGGGGGCATGGTAACGACGTCCGAGTCCCCGGAACAAGAAATGCAACGAGTAAAGAAGGAACTTGAAAGTATGTTGAAAATAAATAAAAGACACAATTTGAGGCGAATGACTTTTATCACCCATTATGTTTTCCTTTGAAAATCAGAAAAAACATAAGGGAATGCGATTTGAAGAGTAATCAATAAGCCAAAAATTAACGCTACGTGCCGTATGTGTCTTCGCTGTACATTGGAGATTGTTCTTAACGATAATTGCAAATTTTGTCCACAGAGAGAGGTATCATCGAGGGAATGCCTCTTGAAGAAATGAAAAACCTCTTAAAAACGATAATTGCCTCCACCAATCAGACAGAAGACTCGGATCAAAAAAGAGCAGAGATAAATGTAATGATTTGTTGTTTAAAAGATGGAGTGCCAATATTATGCCAATATTTGAGAGTCAAATGTTTTTCCAGTCGGACGCGGTGCCGAGTTTGTCGCAGATCGGCCAGCAATCTTACTCTGACAAATTAAAACGAGACAACGATAGGAAATCCAAGAGTCCAGATTTATCTACGGACCAAACAAGCAAGACTTTGGCATCGGACGAGTTGATTCAAGGAGGGAATAAAATGAATTTGAATCGCAGAGAGTCCAAAGAGAATGGACGTGCCAATGCTAACAAAGGTCGACAGGGAAAATACGAGAATAGACGATTGCTACAAAAGTCGGATAAGCCGCCTGTATTGAAGCTCACAGCGGAAGATTTTCATAATGACGAACAAGAGCAGCGTCTGATTCCGCGCTATCGATTGGCCGATGAAAAATCAAGCCAGGATGGCAACAGGATGAGGAAAGCCTCGGAGAACGAGGGCCTGATTTTTGAGCGACTGCGCAAACATCTGCTTCAAACTGCAGAGATTAGCCACAATCGGCGCACAAGATCCGTCGCATTGAATTACCAATGGGGAACTGCCATAAAGGTTGGTACCTCCAACCAGACGTATAACACTCGTTTAAATTGAGAAACCGACTATCGCCAGTGAATGTTTTTTCCAATCTATAAGGGACGGGCTCATGTTTTTTCGTTCAATCGCATTTTATTCTTGTTCATTGCTTTTCCATTTCTACTACATACATAATTATTTTTAAAATAAAATAAACGATGCCAAAATTTGTCACAAATACGTGTCACGAATATGATTAATATTAACGCTGAGCGTAAGCTTTTGTACGAGAACTGTGTCCACCGACGACGAACGAACCGAGATATGCTCGGTCTGTTGTAAAGATTATTACAAAAGATAGATATAATATTGAGACTTTTAATAAATTGTACATCCATACAAAATGCCTATGTCCACTTTATTTCATTCTCGTGCCAGTCTAATTTTATTGTTTTCAACATTTTCCTATAGGTCGACGAAACTAGCGCAAGTCTCGAAAGGGAAATCCTCGCGGACCAAGAAACTTCCCTATTCAACGAAAATACTAATCAACCGGAAACATCGACCAGTTACACTTTTGCCGAAGAAACGACTCGTAGACGAAAACGAAGTACCAACACGGTGGCAATTTATGAATTCGGCGATGACGATAGCGGCGAGAATCCACAAGACGACAGTGATGGAGATTTTCAGTCGACCGTTAAACGCCAGAAAACCGGTCGCACCAACCGGTCGACCCAAAAAAAAGCAAAGAGTTTAAAAATTGGTCCGAAGAACAAGGTCGAATCAACTGCGACGAATCCGCTGCAGCAGCAGGAATCTGCAGATCGGCCTATATTACTGGACATTTTAGACGTGTGGGCGGAAACCGATTCCGGACCAACAGACGATGAGACATCGAAAAAACTCGTAAAGCCTGAATCCCAGGAAACTGAAGCTTCTTATCCAAGAAGAATTGTGCCCCCTAACCGAGCAGGTGAAAAATGGTCGAAAATTCGAGCGAGACGACCATTGTACAACTCTTCCAGTGTAACGAAAGTTCGGACTCTCCCGACTGAAAATGATAAAAAATCAGAATCTGGTGGATTGCAAAAGAGCGATAACAACTCGAGTTTGCAAGAAGATGAAATTGCCAATGCGTTACAAATAAGCGATGAGAGCGATGAGAACGAAGTTATTATTCCCCTCGAATGCGAGGTGGCTGATGTTAGACCGTTGAAGACATCATGCCGTGTTAAAATGCAAACCGAACGCCTCGTCAAAATTCAAGACCGCGAGAAAGAGAAAGAGGCGATTCGTCGAGAACAGGAAAGAATCAAAGAAGAGATTCAATTAACTGAAAAAACCAAACGCGTAGCGCAACGGATACGCCAAGAAAGTGAGAGAATTAAACAGCAAGAAGCCGAGGAGATGAGGCAAGCACAACGAGAAGAAAATTGGCGAAATGCCATTGCTCAGGGAAGTAAACAACGAATTATCGAGAGACCCGAGTTACATCCGGACGGGCGACCAGCACAGGTCGAGGAAACTATAAATCACGTGGACAAAAATAACGCGCCCATGGTTAGTGTAGAACCTTCGATAACAATTAATTGTGCACTCATTATCAAAACGTCAACGTCAGCTTTGCAGGTTAAACTGCATTTTCGCTTTGCAAAGTGGACAAATTTTATATTTTGCATTCATTTTGTTTTTTTTTTCCGATGCCAAGGAACTGAGTGACGATGAATTCATCACGGACATCGGCGAGAACACTCGGGACAACAACTCCAATCGTGTTTCCTGCCCAATTTGTAATAGAAGATTCGACGCTGATGCAATTGAGGCTCATGCAGGAGCCTGCGAAGAATATGATTCCTGTCCACCTGGTATCAGCAGATCGAGCTCACCATCTCTCACGCCACCGAGAATACCCAGAACGTCTCGATCTAGGATTTCCACAACATTCGAGTGCCAAGTTTGCCAAAATTTCTCCACCGAGAATGGAAAAGATTTTGAAAGCCACTCCAACGAGTGTGTCAAACGTAGAAAATACGGACGTACGTATTCCACAAAATATATACATATTATCGTAAAAAAAGAAAAAATTGAATCTTCAGACATTTGCCTTTTGTAGAATTTTATAAGTTAAAAACGTGAATGGCTTTAACGAGTTTTCAATCGCCCAGTGAAAAATCAACGACGATTAACGTTATTTCGATTTGTATGTGCACAGAGCCTTTTACGCCGGATTCGGTGATTCAGGTGTCAAGTTCACCGATCCGATCACTTCGAACAATCAGCGAACTTTCGGATTCAGAAATAAACTACAAGTCACAATTCGATCCGAAAACCAAGTCGAATAAAACGGCAAAAAGAGGGAGAAGGCGGTTGTGAAGGTCACCAATAAGTTGGTTTCAAACTGCTCTGTCGTAAAAAATTGTAAACAACAAAAAAACACACACGCAACAAATAAAATTGGTGATAACGTGGTAGAAACTAAGAATGAAAATCGCACGATTGTATCGTTGTGATATTTGAGGTCAAGAGAGCTGGCAAGCGGGTCTTAACGCCAACGATTTACAAAAAAAGTGGTGAGAGATTATAAATCCTATAAAGGAAAAAAGGCGAGTGTACGGCGAGGCACTACGAAGATTTGCAACATTGCCTTATATCAATTCTTACGATTAGTCGTAGAATCGCGTTTATACTTTTGTAGCCATTGATGACCGATTTCAATTTAATTTTTCACTTTCCTTTCATTTTTGTATCAAATCCAACGAAAATAGTTCTCTTAATACTTTTTAAACTTGTACTACCTCTCCCTCAAATTACCGGTCAAAGCGCTGCGCGATTGAGGGACCCTGAAAATTTTATAAATAAAATTTGTCCAAGAATTACCGGATTATTGTGAATTTTTCAAGTGTTGAAAAAATTTCAACCCTGCACATGTTCGCGATTAATTTTATTAGGTTGGGGTCTTCTCATGTTTATCGTTTCCACAGAAATCTAGACACGTTGAGCCAGTCTCGGATTCCCCGAGGAAAATGAGAGATTTGTAAACAACGTATATGCGAATGATTTTCCCACAGTCTAGATAGAAACTAGAGATTTAGCCCGCCCACTCGATCGCCACGAAGTTATGGTGGGGGTAATTTCAAATGGTTGCTCAATTATTGTATCTGAATCCTCCAGGATCAAAGGTCAGTACGCGGTGGCAGAAACAGACGACACTGGAGTAGAAACAAAAGACTGTCATCTCGCGGTCGAGCTACATCGTCTGAATAACAATGAAGAATTGTCTACTATTTGTTCTACTAATCGTGCCATTCGTACATTACGGCACGACTGTGTCATTAAACGGTGCATGGACCATTGATTTGCTAGATTTTGGTAAATATCGTTTGATTTATTTTCTTCATTATTGTAAGGAGATTATTACTAATGATGATTTTTTCCATTGCATTTTTATCATTAGCCGGAGAATCCACGGGATCGGTTCCTGGTGGAATTTATACAGATCTTTTCAATGCGAATTTGGTACCGGATACTTTCAAAACAACTAATGACGTGAACAACCGATGGATTGGTAATCGATCAGTCACTTACACAAGGAACTTTCAAGGTTATTTCTCAGTGGATCCAAATTTTCCAGCCCGTCCCAAATTTCCATTAATTACAAAGTCGTTAATTTTGCTATGAGTTTCTCAAATTTTTACAAGTCTTTAGTATTACAAGGATTTCATGCAAATTGCTTTTTATAATAATGACCATCATGAAAATATCCTGGAACATGTTGCATTACTTATTTCTGACTAATAAAATACTATGTTACAGTTGACGAAACAATGTTAAGAGCACCCAGAGTTCTTCTCATATTTGATGGCCTCGATACATTCGCTACAATTTCGCTCAACGAACATGAAATTGGAAAAACGTCAAATATGTTTCTGCGCCATGTATTCGACGTCAAAAGTTATCTCTTAGTAAGAAGAACGACTAATCTAATCGACTGATTCACCAACCGATTATGTAAGAATAATAATATTTTCCCAAATAGATTGGAAAAAATAACTGCTTGAACGTGACCTTTAGATCTGCGGTCAAAGTTGCCGACAATCTCTATGAAAAACAGTCAGTTTCGTACAAAGTACCACCCGAGTGTGTCCCCGAGCAATACAATGGCGAGTGTCACGTAAATCACATAAGAAAAATGCAGGCGAGTTTCAGCTGGGACTGGGGACCGGCAGTTCCTTCAATGGGAATTTGGTAATTGATAATATCATCGATTCTCGTCAAAAAATTCTAATCCCTGTTCAGTGTGGTTAAATTTGTATCATGTTATCAGGAAGAAAGTCGAACTCGTTCCTGTTTACGATCTCTTGATTGTCGAGTCTGCTATCGGGGTCATGGACATGAGCGAAGATTCCTGGCTTCTGAACGCTACTTTTCTCGTTGCTATTGATTCGTCGAGAGCAAACAACAATCCGATAGCAGGCTTATTGACGTTAACGTTGGAACTGAACAATGGTCGAGATTTGGCGACTCGGAAGGAAATATCATTGAGTTGTCATGAAGAATATTCCGAGATTTCGATCAGATTTCCCGTTCCAAAAGTAATAATACGATTCTCACAACTCTCATTTTATTAAATGAACGAATATTGGAAAATTATTGGGCCTAACGAAATCGTAAAAAATTGCAGAATCGTGTGGAACTGTGGTGGCCGAACGGCTACGGTAATCAGAGCCTTCACAACCTGATGATCGAGTTACAAACATCGAGTGGTTTCGAGCAGCATCAGCAGCAGGTCTTGAGAAAACGTATAGGCTTCAGGAAAATCGAATTAGTTCAGGAAGACCTCGCTAAAGGTCGAACTTTTTATTTCAAAGTCAACAACGTACCGATCTTTGCTAAAGGAAGTAATTGGATACCTGCGAGTATATATCCCGAGTTGTCAGCCAAGGAGCAAGTAGTCAGGCATTTATTGAGCTCAGCGAGGGATGTCAATATGAATATGATGAGAGTTTGGGGCGGTGGATACTACGAATCCGATTTTTTTTATGATCTTGCTGACGAGTACGGAATCATGATCTGGCAAGATTTGATGTTCGCCTGTGCAATGTATCCAACGAAAGCCGATTTTTTAAATTCCGTGAGAGAAGAAATTCGACAAAATGTACAACGATTGAAACATCACGCGAGCATTATCCTGTGGGCCGGGAACAATGAAAACGAGGCTGCTATTTATGGCAATTGGTACGGAACTGGCAACGCTACGATTTACAAAAAAGATTATGTCAAATTGTACGTCACATTGATGAAGAATCAAGTCGAGAGCCTCGACCCATATCGATCCTTCGTTGTCTCGAGTCCGAGCGATGGCTCCTGGACCGATGATCATGGTTTCATCGGGCCCGATCCTTACTCCAATTTTTACGGAGACGGTACGTGAGAGTAACCAATTTCTTGTTTCACAATTATCAGCATTTGTTCGTCATTTCTTGCCACAGTTCATTACTACAACTACTTACGCAACGGTTGGGACATCAATCAATATCCGATTCCAAGATTCGCATCGGAGTATGGATTTCAATCGATACCCTCGATCGAAACTCTCCAAACCGCAACTGACGTCGCGGACGATTTGGTATTCGGCTCAGATTTTCTTCAGCATCGACAGCATTTACCTGGCGGTTGGTTTTTCATGAAATCATTGATTGCCAAAAACTTTAACATACCAGCAACGAATGATGCACATCGAGACTTCCGAGATTTTATATACCTCAGCCAAATAAATCAAGCGTTTTCGACCAAGACCGAAACGGAATCTTATAGACAGTTACGAAGCAGTATCAATGAATTGGGAGAAGGTTACACGATGGGGGCTTTGTATTGGCAATTAAACGACGTATGGCAAGCTCCATCGTGGTCCTCGATAGGTACGTACGTCTCACTTCAAACTGATTATAAACTTGAAATTATAGCCTCGGGACCGAGAAAAATCATTGGATCGTTTTCTTTCCGCGTAGAATTTGGAGGAAATTGGAAAATGCTTCACTACTTTGCCAAGGATTTTTTCGCTCCGATAATCATTTCACCGCGCCTCTCGTATGCCAACGATTTAACCATTTATATCGTGTCCGACAGCTTATTCCCAATGACTGGATGTTCAGTCGAGTTGAATGTTCACCATTACAGTTCACCTGTACAAGCGTACACGGAAAGCTTCACAAATATCACGATTGTGCGTAAGAAACGATGAAAAAACAATCATTAGCATTTCAGTAACAAAAATGTCGAAATTGAAATTTTTCGTAGGCGGCGAATAGTGCGCAGACATTCAAAAAGTTTTGGCTCTACGAATTGTTGAAAGCAGCGTCTTGTGACAGCGGTGCTAACGATGCGAAAAACAATTGCTTCGTCGAGTTGATTCTCCGAGACGAAAATCGACAGTTGATCGCCCCGAGGAATTACGTTTTTCCGGCCCCTTTGAAAAATGTTTATTTACCAAATGCAGTAGTTACGGTAAGTCTGAGCTCGCACTAATGAAAACGTACGCGTACGCAAAGGAAGTGACATCATTTATTTATTTCCAAAATTTAAGATTGGCACATATTCTACATCCGTTCCTGGTAAATATTCCAATTATTTGGATTATGAAATAGAGGTCGAATCCAAAGGTGTAGCACTTTTCGTCTGGCTTCATCTCCCTCGGAAACAGGGTCGCTTCTCCGACAACGGATTTCATCTGATAAACGAAAAGAAAAAAATTGTATTCCATGCTTACGAGGCTATCGCGCCTAAAGAATTGCACGAAGGATTGGAAATCATGAGCCTTTCACAGATATACAATCCAAACCGCTGATCCGTTAGTACAATCGTCATACTGAATGAAAATTATGTGATAAAAATGAACTCGATAAAGGAAAAATCAAAGGAAACTGCCAGCTCGTTTATCTTTAATTTCCCATTATCGTATCACGTTTCTCGACATAAAACCATCATATCAGATGTACAACGCCGAGAACGAAACTGAGTGAAGGAATGGTAAATCAAAATAATGAAAATTTGAAAGAATCATATACACACTGGTAACTTCATGGCGGAAAATACATGTCATAGTGCATATACACTTCGACACCTATAAGAATGATGAGAATCACAAAAGAAATTCCCATGGTTGCATAAAAGTAATCAGTCATTTCCGCGTAGTCGTTGTTCCAAAAGCTTCCAATTGTTTTTCTGTCACACCATCTTCAAGATTAGGGAGCTTTTAAAAAAAGTCGAAAAGTTTTGAGCGAAGATATTGGCGTAATGCGACTTTTTATTGAAACATGTAAAAGCCCAAATAAATTACATTATTCGATGGTTTTTTTTTCAAACACAGAAACAATTTTCGTTTTTCCACTTAAATTCGTATTCGAAAAAAACCAATATTATGCGTCTGAACGACATACCTGGCAGTCGGCTCAACGTAGATCTTCATTTCATTAAAACACTTTTCTTTTTTTTTTTCAAATACAATTTCAATCGCTATCTTTTCTTCCGCTGTTTTTCCATTTTTCAAGCGTTAATAAGTATAAAAAATTTTAATATCAATTCTGGCATGAAAGTTAGAAACGTGGGAATCACAATTTTTCTCCCTGGTATAAAAGCCATGATTGCGCATATTTTCCCGCTCGAACTCCGAGTTTGAGCGGATCAGGAAAAGAACGTAGTTGAAAGAGTCAAAGAATTATCAAATTAGCGAAGGACATGATTATCTGTGGGGTCCAAGAAACTTGTTCGCTGTTTATCCTGAGAAAAGGATGAAAGTGTCGATAAATAATCGGTAACTAATGAATAAAAAAAACGATGTTGCTAACTTTCCATGATTTCTATTTCGATGAATTGAACTTTCAGTAGATTCTTTGACGAGTGCTTTGAAGAATATGCAACAAAGCCCAGCTTCGGTGATTATTTTATTAAAGCGTAATATTTTGATTTTCTTCCACCATTCGCGCGAACCGTTTTCAAAGCTAATCGCAAGCTACTTAACAGTTGGTGCGATTGCACGTGGAAGCACGTTAATTCCTAATGCTGGACGGTCAGCCAGTCTTAAAAATCTTTATAGCAAAATAAACGTCCTGCGTTTTGCTGCTGCAATTAAGTCGATGTAAAAACTTTGTCAGCAGTTTCGTATTGATTAATTTGCGATTTGAGCGAGTGCAAAGTTTCCTCCGATGGCGAGTGGAGATATCGTCGACTCAAGTTTATCGCAACCATTATGCAGCACAGCAACAATGGCCCAAATATTGCGCCCTCTACTCCAAGGCACAAGATACCACCGGCTATCGATAAACCTGTCAAATAAGGATGTCCCCCACTGAAACAAGAAAATCACCCTCAAAATCACAAAAAATTAACATGCCTCTGTGTTGGATGAATAAATAATGAAAAATAACGTTTACCCCTTGATTTCTGCGTAAAAATCCGTGACGACGATGTTGTATGGAATGAAATGGAAAAGGAAGAAAAATATGGCCATCATCGGGCCTCGAGTGAACCAGAGTTCGAGAGTAGCTGGTATGCATGCAAAATAGGCATCGAGGAAGGGCACAGCCCCGAGAACAGCAGCGAACGCGGCTGGCAAATAAACGATCTTAACTTGGAATAGATTGTGTATGAACCAGGTCCACATTCCAAAGAATGAAGCGAGCTTGAACGTTGCAGTAAATACACCAATAATGGCCTCTTGGAGAGCGACTGCAAATCTGTAAATAGAGTTTCAGAAAATTTATATATCCAAGCGAGTTGTTTTTTAACAATTTCGAATCTGAGCAACGTCAACAACGAGTTTTTCTCAGTATCTAGAGTGATCGTGCCGCACCTACACCTGAAAGTGCCGAAAAAAGCGATTTCCTCCAAACCCAAAGGTTATAATTCCGCAAAAAAGCACTATTCCAACTGGGACTGGTATCACAGTTTCCTTCGAGTCTCATCGACGATTTCTGTGTGCGCGTTATTTTGCAAATGTCGCCCACCATTTTAGGGGTCAAAGTTGGAACAAAATTCTACTTGGTGTCGGAGGGCGATTTTTAAAAATTAAATTTCCTTTTATACAACTTTTCAACGACACGAAGTAAAATTGAGCAACGCTTTTTCCACTCTTCCAAATATATGTGCCGGGTTAAGGACTGATTCACACATGGCGTGATCATACACAGCGAAAAATATGAAATCATCGCACTATTCCATCCCAAAAGCCAATGAATTCAAATATATGCTAAAGTTTCGATAACTCACCCGCCGACGTCATTCGAGCTGCCCGAATCACAGAACAAAAATATGTTTTTTTTTGTTTATAGAGTTTGAAATAGGATTGATTAAATGACTCCGAGCAGTCGATCGAGTTTGTACTTACTTGTAGCAACCTATTGGACTGAAGGCTGTCATAATCTCGATGGGTTTGTAAGTTTTTCCACTGGAGCTCAATAGATAGAACAACGTTGTGAAAAACACTACCTGGAAATATATTGAAGAAAAGAATGATTAACAGAGAATATATTGACGAATATTTTATTCCCGTTGAAGGATTGTATTCGTCGATGTAACCATTTATCACAATTGCTCCGTGTAAATATGCATTGACCGAGCAAAATTGTAAAAAAAAAGTAAGGAGAAAGGTGAATTGAGATTCAGCTGAAAATTTGAATATCTTACTGTGCTCAGAGTAAAGTTGAGTACCGCAGATCCGCTCATGAGAACAACATACATCAATTCTGTGAGGGTACTGAGAATAACCGACATGTTACCCTTGACGATGTTCCAAACGGAATCCAAGACGGACATCAATATGCCAACGTTCTCTTTTGCAAAATTTTGAATAGCAGTGATGTTGAACCATTCTTGAATGAAAAAAAATCAATGGTTTTATACATTTGGAGGATCTATCGGTGGAATGATTTGTGAAAAAACTGCTGAGAGTCTCGTCCACGGGACGGATGATGGGGGGGGGGGGGGGGGGATAAATGAGACTCACGAGTTGGCAGTTTGGAAAAAGTTTCACGAAAGTTTTCCCAAACGGATATAGCAGCTGCAACGTCAACGGTCGGTCCAATCATGTCGGAACTGGTGTCGGACATCATCCAGGCTTGATACAGTCGATCCCAAAGTTCGAGAACCTTTTTTTCCAGCATCTCGGCCTTCGAGGGTTCGAAATCTTTCACGAGACTTTTCACCTGACGGAAGGCATCACCAGACAAAAACGACAAAAATGATAATCTCAAGTACATACGAGCAAACCGAGCTTCGTTAACGCTCGTTACAGTTTTTACGCTTCGATAACATTGCATAACGTTCTAATAAGCAAATGACCAAGTTTTTAATGGGGAAAAAAAATGTGGCCGCTCACTCCATCAGCGATTGCAGTCCGGCCGTACGTGTAAGCATTATCGAGCACACTGTTCATAGATTCTTCCCACTGTTCTGGAAGCCAATCGATATCCGGATTATTAACAAGCGTGGAGTTGAGTATTCCACCGGTTAATTGAACGAGGTGCATCCCTTCGGCATAAATCTGCAAAATGAATATGTCAAAAAAAGTGTTTCTTCATAATGTGAGATTCTCCGACGGAAGTAAACGTTTTGAAATATCTTTCTAGAAATTTTTCTAATGGTGAAGAAATAATTTGTTGGCTTCGCTGCACGTTGGATTATACCTGTATCGTTATAAATACGGAGGAGCAGAACGTGAATATGAGAAGCCCAAAGATGACTGCGATCGTTGCAACAGCATCGACGGATCCGCGGAGAGCGGCGGTTAATTTTTGGTCAACAATAAAATAAACTTTATAAAGACCACGCGCAGCTGCAGGGACGAGAGCTTGGTGTCTTTCGCAGCACCAATTTTCCAAAATGTCAAAGATGGTCTCGATTTTGCCGGCGATTGTAGCCCAAAAACCAAAGTATCTGCCAATTTGCTTGAGCACGTAATAAACAATGGGAAGTGTAAGGATTTGTAATATCCATTTGTGTTTCCAGAGTAACATGCCGACGCAACAATACAAAACTCCGTACATATACTTGTCGGAGTTTCCAGTATCGTTGGCTGGCGCGTCCACGGACATTCTCAGTTCAGCTTTGATTTTTCGTAAGAAATAACGTTCGCTTATCGTTCCCCGTGAATTAGGAGTGCCAGAATTGTTCGGTTTGGTACCAAATTTAGCTCTTCTCGATGCTGTGTCCAAGGACATTGACTTGCCAGCCAATTTCAAGGCTGGGATCTCACCCGTTGTTTTCAAAGCTGTTTTCAGATCCAGAAGTTTGTCATTCTTGGGCTCCAAATCTTCGGAGAAAGTGTCTTCTTTCTCATCGGCGTTGGAATCGTCGATGGACACCGTGGCAACTGGGCTATCGTTGATCAAAGCTATTCGCATCGCATCTCCGAAGGATGCATGATTCCCGACCGACTCTTCGTTCTCCATTATCACAAAGATTTCGTAAACGAAACCAACCAGAAATAGGCACTGGAGAATGCCGAATGCCAACACCGGATACACTCCAAAAATATTTGCAATGTAGAGACTTATCAGGAACCAAACGCCGAACGCAGTGTAACGGAATCTTATTGAGTTTTCTGGCGTCCAGTAGACGTATAACACGGATATGTAAGCGATCGCCGCTGTCACAAGCTGTTAAACAGAAACCACAAGACGAATGAGACATTCTCATCTTTTGGATGCGTATATACAAGAATTTTAATGGAAAATTTGCTTAATGTTGCCTCAAGAATGTATGGATTATCAGTCGAAAATTAAAAACTCAAATCGTTAAACACAGGGACGGATATAAGAAATATTGGAGGTATTTTTTCGTACCACATAAATATTGCAGGTAGCGACGAAAAATCCGACAAAAGTAGCGACAAGTTGAACAAGTCGCCACATCAAACAGTACAGGAATCCTGGAGTATAGCTATAAATGAGGAAAGCTCCGAGCATCGCGGCCAGAGAGATTCCTACAGTTTTGACATGTTCTTGAAGGAAACTGCCAACGATTTGAGAAAGTCGGTCAACGATAGTGATCGGTATGATAATGAGATTGACGAGCAGAGGTTGAGACGAGTTTTCATGGATGGTGAACCACGATTGAACGGCATTTGTGAGATAAAACTTGAACGGGAATAGCGCAGATCCACAAAGCAAAGCCCATATAAGAGGCTTCACAAAAGGGTTCAATATGATGTACAAACCCCAACCGGCGGTGCACACTATGCAGAGTAAAAAAAGAGCTAGCGCATTGTAGATTCCTTGTTTCAATGCTTTTTCATGACCGGCGCTGAAGCTCGACCAGGCATTCAATAAATTATCCATTGGCGTTTGAGGCAGATCCATGATTTTTTATGGTGAAAATCCAGTTCCAAAATTTACAAATTTTTGGATGAAGGAAACCGTCAAATGCTTAAAGTGCAGCTTTTTGTTGACGTTTCGAAATATAGATACACATGATTCAATGGATATTAAAAATAGTAACGTATTTTGAAAACGATCGATGTTTCTTCTTTCGATGTGTCACTGTATAATAATCTTTTAATTTTCGCACTCTGGTTCTTAAGATTTCTTCGTTGACTTTCATCGAAGATGAACATTGGATTACACACAGGATTAGTTCACATTCGTCGTCATGCTATAAAAATACTTGGACGTATATATACGCTTATCATGCGCGCGGTCCAAGACACACTGAAATTTCTTAGAGCAGGTGCCGCATAACTGCGCCCAAAAAAGAAATCCAACGGGGTATCTTTATGGAGTTTCGCTCTTTACATCATCTTTCGGCTCGGAATATCAAACAATTACAAACATGCTGGAACACACCAGCTGATCATTGTTTGGCGGGCGCGACCTTGAGGTGATTGAAATGAGGAGTGAGGATGACGCGTGGTAATTATTTTTCAGAAATGAATTCGATCTGGTATGTATAGTTAGCCGGGCAAGAATTAATTTTACATAGAATGTAATTTTAAAAACATTTATGGTCAATCGAATTGTGTGATGTTCACAAATAAATAACTTGGAAATGCGTGGGAATTAGTATAGTTTAATAACCATTCAAACGAAATTCCTAAAAATTCAAGGATTCCGAAGCAGATCCAAATCGGAGCATGTAAAATATGATATATTTGTGCAATATGTTGGCAATGTTGATTGCCTGACACGGTGACAGTGTTCCGGCGGAGTTCGCTCAACCGACTGACGGTAGATGAAAAACTGACAGACCAACAGCGGAATTTGCACGACTCATTCTACATATATATATATATATATTCGCGGATCATGACGCGATCTGAATTGCCGTGTTCGTCGGTAAATAATGTGGATCAACGGAATTTCCTCAATCTTGAGATTGTTTTATCGAGGGATTTTGAATAAATGAACTCAATTCCAGATTGAAGGGAGTAATTTCTAGAAAATAATTAAGTGTATACCAGAAGGTTGGGTTTCGAATTTTTTTTAAGGATGTGTACTAGGTAAAATCCGCAGTACGTCTATTCGATTTTCCAAGTTAATTGTCACTTGCACTAAATAACGGCAACGACGAATTTTGTATGAATAATGATTTAGAAATACCAAATTGTGTGAATATTGATATTTATTTACGAGGTAGAATAAAATTGAAACCTGATTTGACTACTCGAGTCATAGCCAATCAAAATGCAATATTGGCGGTTGGTAAAAATCTGGCGACAGCGCTAGCAGCCTTTTTAACTTCCCTCGCATACATGCATGACGAACGAGTGAATGACAGGTAGAGGGATAGAAAGAGAAAGAGAGAGAGAGAGAGAGAATTTGCAAAGTTGCCACACCGCTGTATCAAAAATGGCGACCGGATCAAAAATAGCCATGCGATTTGAAATGGTCCTGACACAAGGAAATTGAATCGAAAATATTTCCGTAGGAACAACAGTATAACGACGGTTTTTTTTCCCATCAGGAAATCGAGGAGAGTCTAAAGTGATAGGAAATACTTTTTCCAATTGTATAAGAACTGCGAATAACAAAAAATGTTGGCATTTTCTTGCAATTCAATCAACTTCCGGTACGAATGAACGGTTTAACTGAACGGATGAGTGATTTTTTTTTCCACACACTTATGCGGAGCAACTAATATTCAGCGAAAAATATACAATTCGAAATATTGGGCACACATCCTTAATGTTTCATGCGCGCTTTGATATATAGTTTTAAATCCACATAAATAGCCGAAAAACTTAGGTCGATATCTGCGTTGGGTCGCAGCTTTGACATTCGCGACGCATAATCATCTGAAAAAGTATAATCTTTGGAATAGAGAAGACGATTGATACATCGTAATCAACGCGGTGTATATATACGCAAATGCCGCGTGCCATGAAACGAAGTAAAGGTCACACAGCCTCGAGGCCTTACATAACTACAAGGCGAAAAGGTTGTCCCATCTTTACACCATCGCTTTCCACCTTAAACAGTCGTTTTATCTTCACTTTTTCTTCTTCTAATTTTGCGCGAGAAAAACAAAACGTTTTCTGCTCTCCCTTCGACACGATGCATGTATCAAACTTTCAACAAAATTTTGGCAAAATCGGAAACACAAAGAAAAACGATGGATATACTGCAAAAACGTTGATAAGCTGCTGCTGCGGTCTCTAAACTAACGGGCCATTATTTCCTAATATGATATATAATATTGACATAACTAACGAGTTGAACAAGTCGACCGAGTTCATGTCTATCCCCTTCTTTTCTTTTATAATCTCGACGAGCGATGAAGGGATCGATCTAATCATAATATGCTAGACCCGTGGATCAAAATCCATTATACACAGCAGACGACGTCGAGCGTAAAAGGTTTGTTGGTAACCTTCTAATCGGAAAGTTGGTAGCCCCATAATATCAACAATTTTTATTTATATATACGCCCGAGCAGTAATCTGCTCCGCAACGTTACTGATCTCCGCGAGTTTCAACACATTCGTTGGTTTTCTTTGCACAAGTTGAGAAATGTTAAATATTTCCAAAAAATAAAATTCTCCTTTTTGGTCTAATCTTCGCGACTCGTTTAGTTTCAATCTTATGAACAATTGGATTTTTTCAAACGTCCAAACGCTGTGGATATATGCTCACGATTGTTGACCCTGAATTCCGGTTTCTCCATGTTTAGCGATCGATACTATAATTCTCGGCGCATGTCTATTATTTCGGAGTCTTCGTAATCGGGATTTGGAATAGATTAGAGAAGCGCCCGTAGATTTAACGATATAACGACTTGGGTAATTGTTTCTTAAATCTCATCCAACCAGACAAAGTTCAACGAAAAGTAAAAAAAAAACAGGCATTGCTGTACGAAGCATCCAACAGCAGTTTCACAACTCGACCTTGAAGATTCCTTCGTGTATATTATTTCTTCGTGTAATTATTACGCCTCGAGGAGGAAAAAAGAAGAAAAAGAAAATGCTGCGAATATGTTGCGACAATGGATCACGATGAATGCGATGTTCGGGGAGAGATGAAGAATCAGGCCATTCCGATCGGAAAGTGAAAAAAAATGCAAAGATCGAGAGTTGGTTGCGGAATGGAAATTGAAAATTCGGTGTAAACCGCACAGACCGAGAGCCATATCGAAAATGAGTGAATCCAATCGATCACGAAGAGTGCTGGTTTAATGAAAATATTCCATCGCTTGAGACATCGTACGTTGTAATGGTATAGAGTAAAGGATTGTATCATATGCTCAATGAGTTTTCAAGAAGTTCGACCTTTCATAGGAGGCATGACGAGAGGCTTTACGGTGATTGTTCAGCGTGGTCTTTAACGATAGATCAATGCAGATGATCTTCGGCGGTATAGCATCATCAGTAGGCGCGAGAGAATACAGCGAGCGTCACTCGAGGATTGGCGGTCTCATCTCCTTTGGTTTCCTTTCCATCAAATCGCAATTTCTCCCTCGCTCACTGCCTGCAATCGGTTCTTAACGCGACTGGAAGAAAAAGAAAAAAAAACAACAAAAACTATGCATACGCTGCTTCCTGCGCGATTTCATTGTAACTGAGCACATCTTTGTCGGCTGCTTTCGTTAATCCGTTACATTGCTGGAGGACCTCTTCTTTCCTTCCTGTCTCGAGAGGGTGACAAATTTTCACGGACCTTCAGTTTTACCAGGTTTCTAATACTTCCAGACTAATTTCTTAATTTCATCGTTTTCGATAGATATTTTCAAGGGAAACATTTATCCGTACCAGGTTTCGTTAACTGCTAACAAAAATGTCAACTTGGATACGACCAAAATAATTTTTTTTAACAATTGATATGAATCATTCATGCATGCCACTTGATTTTGTCTGGAATAAACATAATAGTCGTTAATAGTTGATAATTGAATTTTCGATAAAACGTGATCTTTGTTGTTAGCAAATGAATTTGATGAGCATATAAACATCTATACTGAGTTGAGGGAAATAAAAGCGATCGAATAGGTCATTATGTTTTCAAGGGAATGCTATGGGTATGAATTCTGATCGTCATAACAACGATATTTCTTTGACGATTAAAAATTTTTGCAACAGTTAATTAATGTTTGAGTAAAAGTGCCAAATAAATGTATTTATTTATTATAAATAAACTCTATTCTCGCAGTGTATAACATTTTTTAGTACATTAAGGTGATGTGAAAAAAAAAGAGAGAAAATGGTCTTGGCTCGAACATGGAATTTCAATAGTATTAACCTGCTGGAGGTGCAGCAACAGTTACAGAAATGTGGGCCTCTCTCGATTATTCGTGCTATAGGTCAAAAAGACAAGAATTCTTATTTCCATCAGGCGTGTACCGTGCACATCGCGAGGTTTATCATAAAAGCACAAAGGCAACTTTTTTGCTCGTCCTGTACTGTTCAACACCTCGTTTGTCTATTAAAATGTGTGATGCTAACAATATGACATCGATTAATTGTTTATTGAGACAACAATGCGATATTGTCGCGTATATATATAGCAGCGTGCGCGAAAGATGTCATTGCTCACGAAGCTTGAACGAAGAAATCCGTGGAAGGCACGTGACATCATAACACAAATTCTTGTCCTACGCTTTCCTTCACTCTCTCCGATATAGCGCCACATGTGCAAGCTTAACGCGCGGTTGCATAATTTCTCGCTTTTGGTTTCTTTGACGCGTTGATCGGAATTCCAGTGCACGGCTTATCCTTTATGCGAAAGCACGACGAATTTCATCGATGACTTGTAAGTTTTATTGATCGCAAGCCCCAGGAATTATTTAGATCTATGGTAATCCAGGGCAAGTTCGAGGATCGAGTAATCATTTCTCAATATCTCGCCCTTCCCCATTTTCCTCACTGCATGCTTTTTTTTTTATATTCCATCGCAGGAAAAGAACGGGTCTGCTTCGTTATTACGAGAGTTCTCGTTGTAGACGAGCGTGGAAGGAGCAAACTGTCTCAAGGTCTAGGCAAGTCGCACATCGCAGCAGCTATAACGCCACAGACAACTTACTAGACATTCCAAGTTTGCTGATCGCGTTCATAGCTATGCAGCGGATCACTGCCCTCTAGCGGATTTATCCGCCGCAGTAGTGTCATTGCGCATGATAAAAATAAGTCTTTCTTCGACGTTATTTATCGCTGCGGATTCTTCGAGCATTCCCCCGGTGAATGTACTCTAATTGGATAAATAAGATCTACGGGGTCTCTATCGCGGTGAACCCATGCTCTCTTCTTTTCTCCATCTACAAGCGCTGCCGCAATGTCTCTGGATTTTAAATTACGATACGATCGTCCTTTCGATTCGACGTTTATTCTGTAACCGCGCGTGCATCCTTCGTAGAGCACGCGCCTCTGGAAATTCCGATTTACCGCATGGAAATCATTTTTCCTCCAATTCGCCACATTTTGTTTTCTACATTCAAGAATAAATTTGCGTTTCGAATATACATTTTTAAAAATCTGATTGCGTGTCTGGATGGGTTGAAAAATGACATATTTGTTGGCGGTATATTGACCGAAAACATGCTGCTGCTCGTTCATCCCTGGATCCTTTTTCCCTAACAGAGCTAAATTGGCTAATTTACATAATAATGGGCTTGATTATGGGATCAGGCGTTCTCAAGGAAAATCAGGTATCATCGCGATAGAGCAAATACATGTTTGTGGTGGTGGTGGTGGTGGTGGTAATATGGGAGAATCGCGAATAAACAATAGGCTTCGATCTTCTCTATATGGGAGGACAGTGACATTTGTTTCATGTCCTCTGTGCGGATCCTGAGTCAACCAAGACGACGACGTAGCCGATGCTTCACCTTTCACCGCCCTCATGCAGTGCCAATCTACCTCAGACACATAGCCGTGTACATATATCTATGTATTGAAATATAAATGTTGGGTGCTATTTGCGCTGGAGATGGCGCGGACAAAATTCTCCCAGGAATAAATGCACCATATGCCAAATAGGTCTGGGCTCTTTGAGTCTCTGGACGACATGTGGAAAAATCCTTTTTTCATTGCAGTTTGAAATTTTCGATTATTCGAAACTATGCAACCAATCACGTAGCTAGAAATGCAATTCACAATATTGGCGATGACAATGCGCTGATTTTTCTGTTATTTTAATCAACTAGATTGTCTCCACCGGTCTGGCGAAGGCCTTAACGTTCGCCAAACACGGTTTTCGTTGCCAAAACACAAGCAGAACGGTGTTCTCGATTGAAACATACACCGCAACAGGATCCTGCGCGGATGTAAACTTCGGAGGGATTCCCCATGTGAATCAGCCGGTTACTTACATCCGTTACAAAATGCCGATTATTATCTCGTTTCACGCACATGCCCAACTATCATTCGCTCTACGAGAAACCCAAACGGCAGGTTTCACGCTGCGTGAATTACGGTTCGTTCGAAAAACGATAACGAAACTTCCTGCGGGCAATCGAGCACACGAGCTTTTCTCCCAAGTGTATACATTCGGCTTCGTCCCGCGAAGCTTTAAAACCATCATTGTGAATTGGAAATCGAGTCACCGAGTGTAGATTTTGTTTGTGCACGTAGCACTTGAAATTATTAAGTGACGACCATCCAAGTCTTGTGACAATCGGACAAAATTTTGCAAGCAACATTCCATTCCCGCGGTATCGCTTATATTTGATCAGAAAGTGTGGGCATAGAAAATCTCGAGTAAAAAGAGAGAATTCAGGAATGTTAAGCGATTATCTAATTGCGTTACGGAAAACGCGGCGGTCTTAAATGTTTTGGAGTTACCGCGATACAACAAATGCACGGAATCACGTTCATTCCTGTTATTAATTAAAACTCGAAGTTTGACCGATTCTGACTGTGCCGAAGGATATTTCAATTTGTCCAGATGTTATAATTGAACAATGCAAATTTGGAGGATTAACCTCGAAATTTAATGGCGAAAATTTCGAGACATTAATCCCCGTGGAGTTTTCAGGTTTCCTTCAATTTGTAATCGCGATATTTACATCTAAGCCTAATAAAATACGCTTGGCTTTTTCTTACGTAACGACTTTCTTATCTGGAACTGCAATGAGCCAAATTGGTTACATTACAGAAGTGAGAGACCGAGAGACGGTTCGCTACGAAAATGCACCTTTGAACGGAGCACTACCAAACCTGTTGTCTGCAGACTGTTTGTATATACATATGTAGATCTAGCCCTGGCTGTAATTACCAATGCTCCTTCTCATCCTGGCGAGTGCTTGCACAGTGGATTAAATCATATATGGCCGATTGACCGTTCCTATATTATTGCCGATGGTTGCATGTCTATTGCAAGTTCCGAGAAGGTACTCGTCATCGGGAGGCAAACACTAAAATTATTGCATCAAAAATTTCTTCGAAATGAGATGTAAATATATGAAAAAAAAACAAAACAAAAGAAAAAAAATTGAATCATTTCAATGCATCAATGAGGGTACATCCGAAAAAGTAAATTGTAGTTTTTTGAATTTTAATTAAAAATATTAAAAGTTTATTTATTTTTCTCGAATGACCGGAATGAGTTTCACAAAAATTGATGATACTGCCCATGAACCGGATGTATTAATATTAAAAGTACGCCTCTTTGCGCGTCGAAAGTCTCATGTATGTGTTAATCATGTATTAATATAGACTTAGCGAGAAATCGATGCAAACTGTGCAACGATCGATTAGTTTGTTTTCCCTCTCTCTCGCTCGCTCTCTGTCTCTCTCTCTCTCTCTCTCTCTGGTGCACACTGCGGGCAAGAATCGCACATTTCCATGTTAACTTCGCAATCGATCTTCCGGCTTTTTCATGGTCACATACTCATATGTGCGACCTTCCATATCATTTTTCCTTTTTGTATGGAAAAAACGTATTCTTTTAATTCCCGCAGCATCCTCTATGTCGGAAAATTGTTTAGTACGAGCTCGCGAAGGATCCGGTGAAATGCGAGAGACTCTCGCAAGGCCTCGGCATGCTTGATGACTCTTTGTATTACTCACCGGATTACACGATCCCTGAGCATATTAGGAATTAGCGTCGACTCAAATTGTGGTTGAATAATCCCGAGCCAAACTATACAAGATAACTCTGTCATTTGAGCAACGTTTCCAAATTCATATAGACACACAGAGGAAATCCCTTATTTCGTTCAGGAAAGAAAAGGAACAGGACGGAATCCATCAACCGATCCCTGGTCAATTGGGGACTCGCGGGGAAATGCTCGAAGGATTTTTCGAAACTGCAATTTTCGTAATTTAATCAAGAACTAACACAGAGAAAAACGACGGTTTGGTGAGCTCGTGGTCTTCGCTAAGTTATTAAATATGATTATGCAATTCAAAAAGCAGTTTTGAAGGAGATGCTCACATTGTGACATGACGGTACTGGAGAAGGACGAGCATATATGACACATAGTTGAAGCAGTTAGTTGGCGACGAGAACATCTTTGCAAATGTCTCTTTCGATCCTTCTTTCGCTTTCTCTCATCGTCTCACTCTCTCCCTCTCTCTCTCTCTCTCTCTCTCCTTTTGCATCTTGTTTCTCGTCACCAGCTAAGTGTTGTCGGTGCAAAATATGATATGCACACTATGATGCGTTCGCTGCATTTGCTCATCCACCCGTCTCGACGAGTCGTGGACTTTCGCGTATACTCACTAAGAAATTCTTCTCCCTCAATGCAGCAGGGAGAAGGGAGGGGGCCGCAGGACTAGTTACAGAACTCTCGAAAACCACCCACTGGATCGTGAAGCAACGAGCAAAAATATTCACCTTTTTATCTATAAAATTATCGTACACACTTCGACTCAAATTCAAACTCCATTTTCTTCCAAATTTTCAAATTATGATTATGTTCCCTTTTTTATTCGAATTTGCAATACTTATTCCCAAAACTCCCTCAACCTCCAGAACCCGAGAATCGAATGTATTGTTCTGAGAGAATTTTTCTATTCCAGTGTTGTTAATTATATTACTAATAATTATTTAAGCCCCGAGTACATGTCTGAACAAGATGAAATTTACGTACGAAAATTGTTCATATTTTTTTACGTATCGATCATTTTTTTACAGTTTAAACGAAAGTTCAATGTTAATTGGCGATTGAACATTAATGTTCGTTGCCCTATAGTAGCAATGCGTGCGATTTATTGTAGAAAATTATACGTACTTGAATGATGAAACTCGTCACACCTATTTGCATCTCATTGCAATGCATTCAAATTTTTTTTCGGTTGCAGTGAAAAGTGCAATGGTCCACAGATGATGTTACGCAGGATGTTGATTTGTGAAAAAAAACCGATGTGTTTGGGAACGACAACACGCTGGCTCTTTAAATATTTCAAGAGTGACACTTATCCATAGATAATGGTATATAGATATTATGATAAATCGTGTGGCTTAAACGCAGCGTGGAACATTATCGTTGCTGTTATTCTTCAATAGCAGGTATTGTGCAATAAAGTAACACCCGGGAAAAGCTCGTTTAGAGAAAAGAATCGACCTAGACATTGCAGCGCCCTCTGCGTGCCATGCATCCATTTTCATCTTTTTCCCCAAGTCATTCTCATTGCTAGATCGAGCATATTAATTAATTGTAAAAGGAATTACTTTCATCGAAGTTCAATATATTTTCGATTAAAGTTTCACAGATGCAATTCTACGATCGCGATCGAAACGGTTTCTTAGGGTGCGACGCGGTGGATTCCTCATTATCTTGCAAAACAATGGATAAATAGTTTTTTGGCTTGAGTCCAATCAAGAACGCATGGAAATCTATTTTACACGATTAAGGAGTAGTAACTTCGAGAAAAATTATTCAACCCTAAGGGCACATCTGGTATAGCAAACCCGGACCGAAAAATTTATTCGAGTTACGCATTATATTTTAGGGAGTACATGTCGAGTCGTTAAGAAATTGTGTCATCGATTAATGAGTGCGTTTATTTATTAAAAAGGAAAATTTGCAATATTTTCCTGCATTAGGATACAGAAATGCAGAAATTAATAATGATACGTGTTGACAAAACTTCCCTATCGTCGATCTTGTTTTGATGGGGCTTCCGTCCATGCACAATTTATGTAAATACCGAAAAGTCAACCCTCAATTGTGTTTCATTGGAGGAATATTATTGATCCTTGATCGTAAGTGGATCTATTATGAAAATAATCACTTAAATCATATATTATTGGAAATCTAATGTCCTTAGCTACGTGACTAGAACGATGACGCGTACGGAGAATTAATATTTTTTTTTTTTTTGCATCCGAAGATGCACTGGTCAGACGAAGTGCATTGTGAGGAGGGCAGGGATGACCCCTTTCACTGCACCAAGTTGCTACGGACGGTGTATATAAAGAGCCTCGCCTCTGACGAAGAATCACAAGTACCAACCCATCTGCATCTCAAGTTGTCTTCTCGGTTGTCACGTGTGAGATTATGTATACCTTTAAGGTAAGTTTAGCCACAGTTTAACACGAGGAAAGGTAATGCAGCGATACGTAGACCGAGTGATACACGACACGCCCTTGAGCTCGAATCAATAATTTCCAAATTTTTTAAACAAAGCTAGAAAAGTGTGGCATTCAATGGAATCGGGAAACCCCATGAAATTTTCACCAAATCGTGATTCAACGCCATCGGACGATTGGTTATCATTTTTATTCCATACGATCAAGTGAATTTCAATGAAAATTGGGATACCGTGATGAAATATTAATTGATAAGAGGCTCAATTGTCAGAATTTTTGTCTCTGTCAACATTGACTCCATCGATTAACAAACTTCGTTCAAGTTTTGAAAATCTCGGTTTTGATTTTGAAAAATATTATCACTCGAGTCTCAATCAGTTACGTAAAAATTCCGATTTTCCAAAAATCTCTATTTCGAGCGTTTCACAGTTTTCAGGGGCTGAGATAAATCTCTTGCGTTGAAAGATTTAACCATATGCAAAAAATAACATACCGAACGGACTGCAAGGAAAAATCAATTCGTTATCATTAATCGAGTTAATGTTGTCAACGAGCTCACAGTAATTCAATAAAATATGTGTAATTTTTGTATGAAAAACAAAGGAAAAAATGAAATTTTAGATAATAGCTACGAGAATATATACGAGATCGCATCTCTTTTAACGTAATTTCCATCTTTCATAACCAGTCGGAGTGCCCAATTAACCACCCGTTAGAGGCAGCACAACAGAGCAGTGCAATATGATTAAACATGTTTCTCTGACAAGGAGCGAGAAACTCCGTAATTCATAATCCCTCGTGCGCTCGAGCCTTCATTAATATTTTCCTATTTTTCCACTGCACACATTTGCGTATGGTAATCAGTGTCTAATCGATTCTTGTTTGCGTGGAACTTTTCAACGATCGAACCACGTGTGCGCAACCATAAACGATCAATTATCATTAATCGATCGAGTATGATTCCAAATATAAATGAAAAATCTTATCAAACGAATTCCACCATTTGAGACATAGTTTTAATGCAATTTTTACGAGGAAAAAAATCATCTCCGATTTTTCTCGATTTGTAGTCAAGAATCTCGTGACTGCTGAGAAATATAATAGAATTAGTCGCAGCATGTGACTATGTTAAATTTGGTAATTGAAAAAATGTGTTGTGTCATATTGTGAAGAGGCGTAAATGCATGAAAGAAGAACAAAATGTTTGGCTGCGTAAAGAGCATCGCGAATGCGTGTAGACAAATTTGTTGATGTTGTTAATCGAGAGATTAGCACTCGAAGGCTCGTGGATAGCTCAGAATCGAGTATATGTATATGGAGATGGAATTTTTTTACGTGAGGTCTAGTGTTCGTAGTTGACGCTGTTTTACGGTCATTACGCTTTGCATTTCATAACGTCATTTCCACTGATGTAACATTCTTCTTCTTTCTGTTTCGTCTTCTACCAGTCAACTCTACACTCGAGCATTATCATCCAATTCAAGTGCCCTTTAATGCAACTCGCAGTCGTCCCTGGTTTCAGAAAAAAACGCCAGAGTAACAAGGAAAAGGAAAACGAAGAAACGTCAAAGTTGAAAGGACTTTCACGAGACTTATTTGTCAGATTTTCAATTTTTAATCTTTCTCCTGGGCAATTCCTCGATCACCGCTGCGGTTTAATATTCGATTTTTAATCAGACAATCAAAATCAATCGTGTTTATTTGAATAATTACCGGAATTTTTTTTTCCGTTGTCTTTTTTCAATTGAAAGCTTTCTCGAGTGATGAGGGTCATTAGTGTCCAGACACTTTTGTCCTCAGGCGGTATTCACCTCGATTTTAAAGATATTCGTACGCGAAAATAGATTAACCGAGCCAACGGAGTGATTAATCATGACACGTTCCTCATAGTTTATATTATTTTTTCCGAATTCAACTTTTTTTTCTCCATAAAGTTGATATTTGTTTCTACCAATTGGTTGATTTTTTCTGAATTATATGAATCAGGTGATAGTAGCAGTAGCGCTTTGCGCGACTGGCACTTGGGGCGCTCCACAACGTGGTGGAGGTGGTGGTGCTGATAAAGACGCTGTCATAACGTCGCAACAACTGGAAGTTAATTTCGATGGCAACTACGTAAACAAGTAAGAACATGAACGATTTTTATTCCATTTACATTCTCGTTTCTGTGATGATTCTTTTTCGTTCGAATCCTCCGTCAAAAATTCATTAAATAATTGACTGTCATATTTAAAGAGATTCAGGTGTTGAAACCCCAAGAAAAAAATTCAACGAAGCTTTAAAAATCAAGTTTGGATTCGAAAATAGAAAAATACTATAATTATGCAATTTTCCATTTCATTTAAAACAGATACGTGTTATATATTTGTAGTAAAAATTGGAGTAGCAACGTAAACAATGGTGATGGTCCTCGTCGCTCAAAATGATGAATATTCTTGTTTGAAATTTTAGTTTCGAGACGAGCAATGGAATAAGTCATCAAGAGTCAGGGCAACCGAAACAGATCGACGGTGAGACACCTGTGGTTTCGCAGGGTTCGAGTTCTCATACCGCTCCGGATGGTACACCGATTCAGTTGACGTGGACAGCAGACGAGAATGGTTTCCAGGCTCAGGGAGCTCACATCCCGACCGCACCTCCAATCCCCCCAGAGATCCAGAGGGCGCTCGAATGGAACGCGGCACATCCTGAGGAAGATGATGGTGGTCAGGGTGGCGGACGACCACCCGCGAGAGGTTAATTTTTTTTTTCCATTCCTTTCGAAAACAAGATAAAAAACGAGCGAAATTTAAAAAATTCGCGGTGCAGAAAACGATTTAATAAAAAAAAACTCGAGGGACGGTAAAAATTTGATTCATTTATCGATTAACAGGATGAATAAACATTTCAGGCTAAACAATGGAAATCGAGGAACAATATAGGCATGAAACTAATGAAACGACAACGAAAAATAAATAAAAAGAAAACAGAATCGTGATCCCAAGAACAAAAAGCTGGCCTGCTATGGACGAAACCCGTGACCCGAGACGTCGATCTGCCGAGTTTGCATCTCATTGACAAAACTTTCAATTCGATAGCCTGGTACACACACATATATATATATATACATATTAATATGGAGAAGCCAAGGAATTCTGAAAGACAACAAAAAAAACCTCACTGGCACGAATGACTCTCGATAAAAATATAAATATAGTAACTATATGTACAAGTGTCTGAGTGTACATGAAGATATATATATATATATATTTACGCACAAACACCGAAACGTGAGAATCTCAATATTGTCATAAAAAAGAAGCAAGAAGAAAAAAAGCGAAAAAAAAAGAGTGTCGATTTAGGAAACAAAAAAAACGACAAGCATAACCGTCTACGGGCTGCGTCAATAGGTCTCAATGGTCCTCAACCGTATGCGAGCCATATACGCAAAGTAGTACGATACAGCTCGCGTCTTGTGATTTTTATATGTAAATAAAGAATTACACCGAACTTTTAGCATTTTTTTATTAATCGTTCTTGCCTTCTGCATGTACGATCGTTATGAACAATGTTTCGATCCTTTGTACGAGCCTGCACCTGCAAGAGCTCGGACAATTTAAAGATTTTCAAAATTACGGTGATTCACCATACTCGTGCATACTCGTGCTCTAATACATATTTTATGTACGAAATGCATTATGTGCAGCAGTGAAGTAATGCATTACCTATTCAGCATGCGATTATCATGCCCTGGCGCAACATCTGGACTTGTAAGTGCTGCGACATTTACGATCTGCCGCACGTTTTGTACTGCTCCCGGTGTTTCGTTCGACTTTTACATTGCAAACGAGAGAGAAAGTATCGATGCGGTGGAAGATGAGCTAGAAGTGCATCCTAGGAAACCGCTAAGGTGCAGCTCGATATGCTCAACTTTTATATAGACGGTACGCTCGTTTATGTGTGGGCTCCTTGGTGTGAGGGGGAATTACTAAAGGACATATTATTGAGTCGTGGTGTGCCCTATTCTGGGGTCAGGTTGGGTGCGGATGCTTCCTGATCTTTGACACAAATGCAAGAGCTCCAGTTCAACGGATTACCATCTCTTCTCGCTCTCCCAAAATTCATGTTATGGAAAAAAATTTGCAGCCCGTAAAGGTTTCGCTCCCCATATACCCCAGAAATGTCAATTAAAATAGCAATTTGCCAATTTCATCAGGAAAAATTCTTAATATGCTATTTTTAACCCTCAGCAATATGATTATTATTTATTTACTATGATTCATCGAATGCAAGCATCATCGAATAAGAACTTGGCACAATTTGCAAAGGAAAAAAACTCGTCTTGAAATTTGAGTGCATGGCGAGTGAGCAATAACGTCGAGCGAATATTTTTATTGCACGTTTTATAATTTTATCGTAAGATCGAGTTGTGAAAATGGTTTGACCGAATTTCGTGACTGGAGGGAAAGAAACGACTTAGCTGACCTCGATTGACATCTTATTACTCATTAAGTTTGGTGCAGGTTTCTCCTGAAAGATCAATGATTAAGAGTATGAGAATTCGTTGATTGTAGAAAACGATTGCCATTAACGATTTAGGATTGTTTCGATGATTCACTTCAAAGTCCATCAATGAGCGTAATTCGGTGTTCGATATGCACGAGTAGCGTGCTTTGCAGATTGGGAAAGAAATCGACGACATATTTGGATGTATTGGAATGGTTGGATGATAGAATATTTTGGAAACCATAAAACTGTTAATATCCAGCTTTCAAAATCGGCGTTACGCGATCGACTAGAATTTCAATAATCTCGAAACGAATGCGTGATTCATCCACCGAATAAATCTCTCCAAAAATTGATCGATCCCATAAAGCGTGAGGCGAAAAGTGAGAGGAATGTCCCCGCAGGGAAAAGATACCAGCAACGGCGATCGATGGGATTAGAAAATTTCCCGATTTTCAAAGTATAAAAAGGGCTGACCCAGTGGAGTTTATCATCAGTTGTGGCTCGTTCCATCTACCGTAACAATCAACAGAAAAAATGAACAAAATTGTATTCGGTCTTTTGGCGCTTGCGGCGGTCGCATCGGCTGGTCTCTTGCCCCACGATCCTGTGCCGATTCTCCGCCAGGAACAGGACTCGAGCCCGGATGGTTCTTTCTCTACTAAATTCGAGACCGGAAATGGAATTTTGTACCAAGAGAGAGGAAGCGTGAAGAGTCTTGGACCTAAAGACAGTGCACAGATTTCCGAAGGATCCGTCAGCTACAACTCTCCCGATGGTACTCCTATCCAATTGACTTGGTACGCCGACGAAAATGGATTCCAGGCTCGTGGTGCCCATTTACCTGTTGCTCCAGCTGCCCCCGCAATCCCTGAGGCCATCCAAAGAGCGCTCGCCTACATCGCAGCTCACCCATACGTCGAGCCTAAGAAATTCTAAGCCGGCAGTTCCAGTTGTCCAATAAACACAAAATATCCAATGCTTCCCAATGAAATCTCTTGTAAGATCATCAACGTTTCAATCGCTCCACTTTGGAATTCTCATGGGCGCCAAATCGAAGGATTCGTAGTTGTAGCTCGACAGGATCATCAGCCTCAAGCTGACTTTACGCTGAAAAACCTCGAACCAAAAATCATCGACAACTGCTTTATTTTCCTAACGACTACGATGTTTTTTCACATTCAATTGAAATTTTCGGTACACGCCACTTCTGAATAAAAATCTTATCAATAATTCAGTCTCAATATGAACTTTTTGTTATTATCCTTGTTCCTATAGATCCTCCATTGTTAGTCCCATGTAGTTCCATCCGAACCATAATTAATCTCCACTTAAGCTGATAAGATAAAATTTCATGAACATTAAGAAAATAGAAAAATAGTTGACAAGAAGCAAATCGGCCAAGATGCCCGAAATTAACGAAACGAGCCTCGGCTTAATGAATTTATGATTCGCTTCAACTGAGCGTCCTTGGATATATTCCCGCGTATACGTAATAAAAATTGATCCTGAGATGATGCCAGAAAAAATTTTCAGCGGCGCCTCCTTTAGCGATGCCCCCCGGCCAGGCGAGGCATACTCGACGTTAATAATTCGCCTTTTGCGCAACATCTTCAGGGTTGAAACGTTTAACGGCGCCTCGTCCATCGTGTGACATTTGTTCAACATATATATGAAATTAAATGCCGACAAATTTAAACGCTAATGAACAAACAACCTTACGATTCGGCAGTTCATGCGTCAATGACATTCATTTATTCGCACGTGGAATTCATTATTTTAATTGCTTGTTAGCAAACGGTAAATGAATAAACAACAATTGATGGGAGCAAAAATCGATCGACGGGCACATTTTTATATTAAGTTACAATAGAAGGAGCGAGTCGAATTGACATTTAGTTGAAAAAATTGATAAATTTCCAGACAAATTCCATCTCATGGAATTAACCCCTGTTTTCCTAGGCGTATGGGGGTCATCATGGGGTTCCATTCAACAGTGATTCTCCCTCTTCAGCCGCCCTGCTGAAAAATTGTTAGTTGAAATAAGCAAAGCCAGAACATTATGAAAAAGATCATGGCCAAGAAGTGTTGGGCGATGACGAAATAAGATTCAAGTTTTTCCGTGCTGGGATTACCATTTTGAAGAATATGGCTCTCGAAAGTAACTTTTATGATAGTTGCTTTTGTTATATTCAAACGAATTCCATTTTTAATGAAATAGTCTGTCATTTATTTCCATAAATTTGCAGAAGTTGAGTGATAATGTGGAGGACAAATTGTTTAAATTCTTTATGAACGTATCAATTCGATCATGACACAAAAAGCAGTTTGGCCTTGGATCGGTTTTTTATTCATCGTCATGTGGAACGTTTGAAAAAACGCATGTTTTATTTTTTCAAAAATATATCAGCAGAGGCACAAATATCGATTATAGTTGAAAATTTAGCAGTCTATGACCTTTAATTAATATTTACTTTTTCGAAAAAAACAGCGTCTGGAGTATCGATTATCTGACTGTAAGAAACTTGATGAATAAAAAAAATGATTGAACGCGTAATTCCTCAGGCGACGAACGATTTTCGAAGAAAGATGTGATGGATCATCATCTTTCTTTGCCAAAGATGGTTATGTGGGCACTTGATCGTGGTTCACCCTGGCTACCGCGTCCATTATGAATTCATGGATTGCGCGGTGAGCGAAAGGTTCGGGACATCTTCAGGTTTCTCATCTCTACACGGGCAGATTCCAACACATGGTGAGTCTGATATACCCACGGGCGCATACTCATAATTTGACATTGAGCCAAAAAATCAAGTTGTGGTGAAATACGAGACGCGGGGGACGTGAACGTGATGCTCGAGCAGAGTATAAAAATGCTGATGGAAGTTGGACCTGTACATCAGTCGCCGATCGTACTTTCTGCGAAAAGGAACCATGTGCAAAATCTTCGTTCTTTTGGGTCTGGTTGCGGTGGCAGCCGCAGGCGTCCTACCGAAAGAGCCGGTGCCGATCCTGAATCAGGATTCGGAAGTAAACCCAGACGGAAGTTTCCACAACAATTTCGAGACCGGAAATGGAATAAGCTACCAGGAGTCCGGAGTCCTCAAGGATATTGGCCAAGAAAACGAAGCTCTCTCGGTTCAGGGTTCATCCAGCTATAACGCCCCCGATGGTACCCCAATTCGGTTGACCTGGGTCGCCGACGAGAATGGATTCCAACCTCAGGGCGCCCATTTGCCAGTGCCACCTCCAGCACCGGAAATCCCACCAGCGATCCTCCGGGCTCTCGAATACATTGCTGCTCATCCCTACGTCGAACCCGCGAGAAAGAACTGATAACTCATCAACTCGCTGTATCCATCTCCCAATCTCTCAAACATACAAATCAGCAAGACCTTACTCAATAAGTTCGTTGTATGACCAAAGTAATAAGTTCCGAAGAAATATATAAACGTGCCACTTCCAAAATTATCATCAAGATCTTTAATTTATCCCGTTAACCCTGCACCATTATTTCGTGACAACGTTCCCGATGAAAACAACATGGTTATCGAGGGTTTTATTATGCTTTTAGTTCTGCTTCTATCTTCTTTGTCCATTATTCATTGTGGCCTCTCGAATTCCCGTAAAAAACTATACAAATGTGTACCACCGCGTGAGGGATATTTCCGCAAGGTTAGCTAAGGGGCAAAAAATAAAAATCGATACTCATTACCTCGTAACTTTCGCTCGTCCATAGTATTACTTATTACTATTGCATGTGGTTGACATGTCACTAGTTTAGAAATCTGCCCATTGGTGATCACATATTTGCATGCTATAATGTTCTTACCGGGCTCGTCATAAAAACACTTAACCGCGTATAGTTAATTTAATAATAATGTATTACGACAATGACTGTTGGGTCAATATCCTTCGAGGCTGCAAAGTGGCCCGCATCGTGACGCGTTAACGCGTGGCTCGTGATGGACCACTCGTCTAATCTCAATCGGGGAATATTAGGGATTTAAATGATTTTTCAACATGATAACATCGTTACTAATTTTTTTCCATAAAAGCATCGAGCACAAAGGAGAATCGAAGCGACTGCTTGTTATCCTAGCTGTGTGGCGATCTGGTGAAAGCCAGTTCACTTAGTATACGCAGCCTTGAGAATACAGGATCTGGTGTCTTCACTCACCGTAAGGGTAATTTACAGGCATAAATTAATAGCGTTCGAAAGTGGCATGATACTCCAAGAGGGAGGTGGTCGTTTGTGGCTCTGGAAACCATGGTCAAACGTGATGATGCGCGGATGAACCAATATCGTTCTCATGCTTTTCAGCGATGACATTTTGCAGGCAAGTTGAAATGCGATTTTGCAGAGCCAGTTTCACCACCTATATAAAGTCTTTGAGAGCTTCGTAGAATCGTCAGTTAGGTGTTGCCGACAGAAGGAATTCAGCTGAGGAGGTATGAGAGATTGGATCAATTAGAGTGTTGTAATGATTGGAATGAAGAGCGAACGAGGGGAAATTGTGTCGAGGAAGATACGAGGTTTGGGAAGGCGAATGAAGCAACGGACTTATCATTGCAATCCGTTTCAGGTCTCTTAAGATTGCATAGCCCAGAAAAAAATGTTCATCCCCGCTTTGGCCCTCATCTGCATGGCTGCGAACTCATTCGCAGCGAGCCTAAGCGGAAGCGATCCTATCGCTATCGTGGCTCAGTCTTCGGACATCAGTCCCGACGGAAGTTTCTCCAACAGTTGGGAGAGTGCCAATGGAATAAGTTTCCAGGAGGAAGGAGTCCTCAAAAACGCAGGACAAAAAGACGAAGCTGAATCTGTTCAAGGATCAGCTTCATGGACAGCACCCGATGGCACGAAACTTTCTCTCGGTTGGGCCGCTGACGAAAATGGAGCAGTCTTCCAGGGCGCTCATCTACCAACCCCACCCCCGGTTCCGGAAATTCCAGCTGCCATCCAACGCGCCCTCGACTGGATTGCTGCGCATCCCCAGAAACCCGATGCACGCGTTGCGTGAATATCTCTGAGTCTTTGTTGCCTGTTTGTAAGCTGATGTCGCGTTGAATAAAAGCATTCTATCTGTTAAATTGAAAATCAAGGTCATTTCCTCACTTATGTCAACGCTTTTCACATTTTCTTCCCCTCTCATCGTACAGTTCCGATGCCTTTTATCTCGAAATATCGATCGATTATTTATGGTACCAAGTTTTGCGGAATGGGAGCTTGAATTTTTTTAAGGATCCTTGGGAAAGAAGAGGTTAAAGATGACCGGGTGGAAGTGTCTATTAAAACTTCATGTGACCCAAATGCAAAAGACTAGAATAGAAATCTAAAGTATAGAAAGTTGATGGGTTTTTTTTTATCACGTCCTCTTATGGCTGCTGTGCACAATCCAGAACACCCAGAAGTTCGAAGGTCTACGAAGATCAGATTCATGATCCGAATTGTCTCGCCAATATCAAGGTCAATGTTAATTTTCTTAGTCGCCGGAAAATCGATCCCTCCCTTCATTGAAGAGCGAGTTATTTTCGGCTCCCAGATTGCAATACCAATATTTCAATGCCGCATGATGATTCACCAATGTGTAAAAAAGAATAGTGAGTAGCGACGTCACGACCAAAATGCAACGACACGAGAATTCGTTGTAGTTGAAACTGAAGCGATGGTAAATATGCGGCCATTGTTTCTCGATGGTATCGGTCGATAATGAAAATATAAAGACTCGGGTAGTTTTGGTAATGCAACATTTTATTGAACGATTAATCGTATCGCAGAATTACACATAAAGCCTGATAAAAAATAGGGCTACAATGCGAGGGTTGCAATGTTCATTGAACTTTGACAATACAGAGATAATATAATAAAGAGAGATAATATATTCAATAAATATGTACAACAAATTTGAACCAGAGAGTACGGAGAATAATCATTGGTGGTGGTAGATAGTTGTAGGTCGTATTAAGCGCTATAAAACTGATGAATAATTTCATTAACGTGTCAGAGTGGAGGATTAGGTAATCCATAACTACGTTCATCCCCTTGATTATCGTCTCGATGCGGTCTCCGAAGATTGAACTGTATTTATCTTTATTTTAGCGTGTGTGTGTGTGCGTGTGTGTGTTTAATCGACTTATTATTTATTATCATCGTCATTTGGACTGTTGCGTGGGTCGAGGCTGAGATCTTGGATGATTTAAGAAGAAAAACATCATTTCCGTCCGTCCGTAAAGTAAGCGAATTGATTAAATTCATTTCGGCTCATCCTCCTTGGATGGATGGGCAGCGTTCCATTCGAGAGCTTTCTGTATCAATGGAGGAATTTCCGGTGCAACCGGAAGATGATCACCGACCGGTTGGAAACCTTCTTCATTTGCTGTATACGTCAATGATATTTCTTTGCCCTGGTCGTCCTTGTAAGAATAACTACCCTTGGCTTGCATTGCCTCGTTCTCACTACCCGCGTTCGCCAACGAACCCTCCTCTTCAGCTTTTATTCCGTTACCCGATTCGTACTGCCACTTGTATGAGCCATCCGGATTGGGCCCGTCTTGGCTCTGACTAACGATCGGTATTGGCTCCTCAGCTGGCGCGGCGCTCGCCCACGCTGCCAGCGCAATCACTGCAATCTATACATTTTTTTTTTATAAAACAACATTTCATGAAAATATACGAAATATTTATTTCATCTTTTTTTCCCTTCTCCTTGCGATTATAAAACCAACTATTCGCGATTCGAACCCATCGATGCAATATCATCTTGCAATCCAATGAATTTGACATGAGATGTTCAGTTGAAAGGAAATTTATACTGTGAGCGAATTAAAATTATCATCAAAGATTTGATACGTCGCTGTGTCATGATGAATATTTTTTTACGGTTGTTTAGATCTTTTCACTTTTCTGCGAAGAATTAATAAGCCACCAGTAGAAAAGGAAGCAAGCTAGAGTTCGCGAAAAAGAGATAACAGGATGGAGATCCGTCGTTCAATTAACGATTCGCTTCTCTCGTTACTTTCTCGTCTCGACAATGGCTTCAAACTTTCGCAATGTGTGCTGTACCACATAATACGTTATGTACATACATACACACCCATGAGGCCGTTAATACGTATGTATTATTTGTATAGAACCTATGGGACTATTATACAGCATTTTATTATGCAACTTGCGATGCTGGGAAAGTTATCGATACGTTTGGCACGATTTCTGTCTCTCCTATTCGAACTTCGACCTCACGGGATCCTCTCGTCCCCCTGCCCCAACACGCGGTCTCGTTTAGCACACAATGGTATAGAAGACGGATTCAAAACTTTTTTATGTAAAAATTAGTTTTTATATTCGTATGACGAAAAAATTAAAAAATGTTGACCCTTTTTTTTTTAGGGGAATAAAAAAGTTGGGAAATCTGTGTCGACCAGGAATTTTTTGATTGCAAGGAGAACTTGTTTGCTTCCGTAGCTTTTTCCATGTAGTTCTGGCAAAATGTCACAAATTTTTTCCGCAAAATGTAGAACCTCATAAAAAAAAAAGTCAACCAGCAAGATTTTTCGGTAACCGACGATCGCCACGTTGCAGAAAATATTCAACCGCGTGGGGTAAAGCATTTGGAATCTAAAATTCACCCCCACTGTATTGCACCCCCAGGATAGGAGCTCGTGAGGCAGAAAAAAATGCACGATGCACAGAACGAGTTGGAAAAAAAACGGGTATCGCGCACTATTGTTTTGGGATGGCGGCCACCCTCACACGATATCTGATCGCACCACTAACAAAAGAACAGAAAAAAAAAATGGAAAAAACTACGAAATTCGCGATTTTTTCTTCGGGGTCGTAGATTTTTAGTTTTTCCCTCGTAATCCACAATCCTTGGAGTAGTGTCTCAAGCTTACCAATGGTGTGTACATGTTGCGTTGTTAATCTCAGAAGGCCGAGTGTTTATCAAGAGCCACGAGAGCCGGGATATATATACCCCTGGGGGCGCCTCGTGACAAGTGGCAAATGCACGTAATACAAAAAGAAGGGAATAAAAGAAAAACGAAGAGAAATGAGTAAAAAAGAAGAAAAAAAAAACAAAGATAAATAAAAATAGTAAACGCACACGAGCGAGCTTGGCAGAGTAAAAAAAGCTCCCGATGTCGTTTGTCAGTCGTAAGTAGCGAGATCGGCGGCCATGAATGTGTTCGAGAAACAAGGAAAGAGAAGTACAAGAAGAAGAAGTAACGAGGTATCACACATTTGTGTGGATGGGAACGTTCATAGATCGTAGAAAATATGTTCTTTCTTCCATTCAGGTACGGAGATTTACAAACGTGTGTGTTGTACAGCCGATAGTATCGTACAGGATCGTCGCGCTATGGTGTAAATGCATGTATACGTAGGAGCGAGGTAAAGAGGTGAATTGAGAGAAAGAGAGAAACAGAAAGACATGTGTATATGCAATGTCGGCAAAGCATCCTCGTTTAGCCAAGGGTACATAGATCTTCGTAAATCCACAACACATTTTCTCCTTCCCCATATGTCCTCTCGCTCACAAGAGCAGATTTTGTGTCCACATACATTTTTACGTTGGATTTCTTTGATTGTGTATGCGTGTCGTCGCGTTGTCGTCCATGAGTATCTCATGAATATATCGTAAACACAGGTACACGTTGATTCGCGCACACAACACACACGTGCATGATAACGACTCAATATTCGTTGTGTTTTTAAACGTTCGCGCGCGCGCGTGTGTGTGTGTGTGTGTGTTTGTGTCTGTCTGCCTTGCGTTTCTTCGTGTCTTGAAAAAAAAAAAAAAAAACTGTGAAGACGCGTTGACTGCCTACTTGGAGGGAAATTCGCCATAACACATGAATTGCGAAGCCACACACTCACGCTAAATGTCATCGTGACTTGAGATCCCTACCCCTTGGCAACCCCTCTTTTCTTTGCTGTGTCTTTCTGAAATCTTTCATTACTCAATTTTTCCAATTGTTAACCCAGCGCTCTCTTGCTCGTCTATGCTTTTCGGTTATCACCTCCTTTCCCTGTGAATCCATCATTTTTATTTCTTTCTCTTTAATTGGAAATTTGTGTTGTGCGAACGACGCGGGTATTGCTGTAATAATCGCAGATGGACGAGCTTCATCGTCTACATCTCGTACGTTCGAGGATTTGCTTTTTTTTTCTTTGGATCCCTGTTTAGCCACACCGCCGCGGCTGTATATTTATTTTGAAAAGAAATCGCAACGTATTTTCATTTATAATTTGCCATTTACTTAACAATTATTTATACTTACTTGTGTAATTATACTTATGCGAAAATCTTGTTCGTACAGGGAAATCAATAAAATAGGGATAATTTATAAATTTGAATACTGGAATAATTAATAGAAACTACCGTTGCTAGGAATTGGTGGCGCGGCTGGTTTTCAGCGAGGCCATACAGAAGCTATTCGATTTTTCCTACACGAGTGCGCAGCAATGAAGCCGCGAAGACGCAAAGACAAGTCGCGCGACAGCGCGTCATCGATATATTGGAATTTGCAAATATCCGTACCTACGCAAATGAAAAAGGCGATATACCTGTTGCATGCCTTTCCCCAATCTCCCTCCTTAACTCATAAACGTGTCAAAATAATTAGTGCCTCCGCGGTGAGCCGCCGTTTCGCAATTATTCACATTTTCATTTTGATTACCAACCGATTTGCGATCGATTTCCCAATCCGTCTGTTTATTTGTCACTGTGAATTAAACTGCGGAACATTTTTCCATTTTCGATTTATCTTGCTTATTTATTTGACAAATAAAAACGATTACAATCGATCGAATCTGATGGTAGTTCGCCGAAGCCATGTACGTTACACCGGACCGAAGAATTCATTTCCGGCTCAGCAATTAATCGTGAGTCGAATATCTCAAGTGATTGCATTCACCAATTTATACGTTTTCATCCTCAACCAATATCAGAATTGCAAATATTTACCGTGCGTCCATCCTTCGACAATGCTCAACAATCTCATTCGCTTCGGCTGAACTTTAAGGTATTTCGAGATTACCGATGCCCTTATTCTCAAAAATTTAAATATCCATCATTTGTTCGGCCGAAGATTCATTTATCAATAATAAAATGGTAATATATTTTTTAAATTACCGGACCGGGATAATTCGGCTCTCGCGTGAGTTGCTCCAAAGCACCCTCCTTGTGACCTCGTGAACCGCGATCCAAATCCACCATTCAAGTTCCAGGGTAATCGGAATCGGTATCATTGGCTAATTAGGGCCAAAATCTAAGCAGCAAATCTTCGGATTTACTATCATGGACATTCTGCAAGTAAAAAAAAAAATAATTATGATTTTTTTGTCGAGAATATAATGCGGAGTGAAAAAATGAAGGAATAAAAAATCGAAATTCGAGCAAATGAGAGAGAATTATGATTTAATGAAGAGTAAAGTGTAAGAGAATGAAAATAAAATTGAATGAAACTCGAGAAAGTCTGAGTTTTGGTTGCCTGGGGCTAAAAAAAAAAAGAAACAAATTATAAAGTGCGACACGAATATATACGAGAATAAAGTAATATTCGAGGCAGACTACGTCGCAAAGGCTCGTTCATATACACACTGTTACCTCTCGTATATGTCAAGGTCGTCATCTGCCGCATCTTCTTATTTACGTACTTGGAGAGATACGGCTTCACTTATTTTTACCTGCCATGTCCTCCTGGCGTGTTTGACACAACGCGAACGTCGTCGTCGTCGTCGTTGCGCCGTCGGCGTTCGTCGTATCCACCGATAAACCTTTTCATGTGTATTATATTCATTGGATAATCGATCGTTTTATGGCCTGGCGAAGCACGAGAAACAACGTCGTCACTGGAGCTCGGACTTTTTGTTCTCGGCAATATTGCGATATTAACAATGTAGGGACAAAATCATTCGAAAAAAATTACCGGCTGGAATTTATCGGGCGAATATGTATTTGGGCACAATCATTTGCGCTATAAAACCGTCGATGCGAATGACTTTTCAACGCGACCACGAGGACATCAATTTCGTTTTATGGAGAAAGAGAAAACAACAGCGTGGCAGTCGCGGAGCTCGTATAATTTCGTCAAAAAATCGGAAAAAAATCATCTTTGCTTTAAGAAATTTCGTTATTCCATCCAATTTTTATTTTTCATTTTTGTCATTTTCTCAAGATAAAAAATTCTTTTGACCACTTCTCTCTACGAATAAATTTACTTTTCCGAGGCATTTAAACGCCAGATTATGAAAATACCGACCAGAACGATTCCAAACGCCTGGATGTGAACGACCAGCGCTCCGTCAATGTTTGCATGGCCATCATTCGCCAGGCGCCATTTCCGAGTTGAACGACCTTGAAAGGTGCATACAAATAAATAATAGTTATTTCCTTGATTAATTCCAGCCTTAGAAAGATGGATGGGTGTCGGATAATTTTATCAAAAAATCAATCTCGAACAATATATGGAAACATTCCGCAGCAACTTCAATCGAATGGACCTGAAGGAAAATAAGTTTATCTCAAATTTCATCAATTTTTTTGCAACCAGAGTGTCCTTCCGGGAATAATTTTTGAACATCGATAAACTACAAATTTGTACGAAATTGGATATCCGAAAATATTGTTAATTATGAAATTTTACAGTATTTTGCTAACAGCCGTTTTCCTCGCTGCTATTAGTAAATAGTACGTGTAAATGATGTCGTAAAAGTGGAATGTCCATGAATTTTAGGTGCTTGATGAAAGAGCACGTGAGAGGGGTTAAGGTCACAGGTAGCTTGATTAAGAGCGAAATGCTCTTGATGAATATTTATCGTTGTTACATACAAAAGAGAAAAGAGATGGGAACATGATGCAGTAATGTAGTTGATACTTTGAAAGATACGGAAGGTATAAAATCGTGAAGAGAGACAGAACGGAAAAATAACTATATAGATGACTGTGAAGATTCTGAATATGACCCTCGAGATTATGAATTTGTATTTGCTTCTTTTTCTATTTTCACAATCGAGGATAAAGTCATAGAGTTTTTTTTTATCGACGCTGTTATTGTATATCGACTAATAAAATCATTAATATAAATAATTGGTCAGTAATGACCGAAGTGGAAAAAATCTAATATTACGCCACGACGACATTCCAGGTGTGCACGATGTATTTCATTCGATGAATTCATATCACATGAGATTCTTCAACGAGTGTTTCAATCTCGAGTGGGATTCGGTGAAATAATTTCTGGCCTCGATGAATAATAGAGAGGGAGCAGAGCAACAATCTGAAGGGGAAGATGGAAACAAAAAACGTTCCAAACTCTCAATTTGCCTGTACAGAAATCGTAATTCTCTATCTGCACGTTTCTGGGCCTCGTAGAAATCGTTACTCAAGAGCTCGAATAACTGGAGCATCCACGAGGGCATCTAATTATTGATCTATCGTGCATGATCGAGCCTATAGAATCATCTGGCACAGTCACTGGCAAGCCTTCAAATGTTGGCAGCGAAGACGATTTTCCGGCTAAATATTACATGACCATCGATAATTCGATCTCAACTTTTTCACATAAATTGTATCCTCAGCTGGATATTTAAGAATTAAAAAAAAAAAATCTGATTTGGATGATTGTTAACGGAAACTATACACCGATTCTATGGAGGGAATCATTCAAATTCATTATTCGGGACTGTAAAACATTGTAGTGATACATTTTTGCAATTTCGTTACTTTACATCTATTTGAAAAAATGCCTGGATCCATGATTTTTTCTCAGTCGCGTGAGTAGCCAGTCACTGTAGCTACGACGTCGTTTAACGTTTTTTTCGCCTGAAGCATTTCTTCGGCTTTCTCGTTCTTTCTTATCCGGGCTCCTCTAATATTCGTAGGGTTGTAGACAAAGAGTCTGCGATATAGAAGGGGAAGGTGAAAGTTTACCATTTCCTATGATCTCTTTCATGATTTCGTCCCGGACTTTTTGTCTCTATGATTGATCCTCGTCACGACGTCTATCAGCAGTCGAAAAGAAATTCGTCGTAAGTCAGCAAGAACGTCATTATGTGTTTGTATATTTTTCAACAATAAAATTTAAATTATTCAATCGTTGCGAAAATATTCAATGAGAAAGAACTTTGCAATTACATAAAGGATGACGAAAATCGGTGAGGGAGTGATATAAAAAGATGAGGAGGAGATTCCACTGTGAAATATCTCACGAAAACTCGTATAATTAAAATGTACATTTATCCATAGAACCATGAAACAATCGTTGTACACTTCATGAATAATGCTCGACGACATTTCGTCGGAATTGTGTTCTTTAAAAAAGGCAAATACTCACACGCAATAGTTTGACAATCATTCAACATTTTTGGTTACAACGAAATTTTTAACATCAAGTTCAAATATAATGGCAATTATGATATAGTTGGGCATGGAATTGAATCACTAAAGATTGTCCTCTTCTGGATGTGCTGCGATCCATTCAAGGGCTTTGATAATGGCAGCTGGGATTGGTGGAGGAGTTGGTAAATGTGAACCCTGAGGCTGGAATCCTTCCTCATTGGCGGTGTAGCTAACTTGGATCGGCGTACCATCATCAGCTGTGTAACTGTAGCTTCCTTGTGCGGATAAAGCTTGTTCGTTCGATTGCTTCGATGCAACGAGATTGCCTTCTTCTTGAGCTTGGATGCCATTTGCAGCCTCGTAACGCCAACTGTAAGAACCATCGGGATTGGGACCGTCTTGGTCCTGTCGCAGTATCGCAACGGGTTCCGAGTTGTCGAGGGGCGCTCCAGAAATCGCAACGGCAGCGACTGCCACGAGGAAAGTTACTCCCTGTGGATGAGGAAGAAATAATGCAATTTAAGAAGCAGACGTTATGACAAAAATAATTGGGTGTTCCCGGAGGCTGCTAAATCTTCGAGACGTTAAGTGGATTCTTAGGGAGAATACTAAAATTATTTTATTCGTTGTTTTCTTTAAAAAAAATTGAGGCTGCGTGGTCCAGTCAATTTCCAGATATTCGATCAGAGTTCTCACGAGAAAATTGCCCTCGCGATGAAGCTCCAGTGTCGTGAACGACACCTGTCTCGTTCCTAGAGAGCTTGCCGGGGGTCAAGGGGACAGAAAGGGATAAAGAAAATAAAACAAACAGAAGCAAACGACTTGAAGAAAATCTGACCCCCCCAACGAGCGGTTTCTCGACCTGTACGCACTGTGTCCCACCTGCTGCTGCGGATGACTCGAGAACTCTGCAGGCCATAAATTTCCTGCGTACAAGAAGAACCTCTCCAATTTACGACGTTGTGCAATATGCTTTGCAAAATGAACCGCATGCGATGCAGCAGAGAGAGAGAGAGAGAGAGAGAGAGAGAGAGAGAGGGGTATCAACGTCTGACCAAATGTCGGTAGCTCCTTTCGGTTATTCCCAATTTGGTGTTGAAAAAAAATGCACTGAGCTTTCAATCGAGTTGGATGGCTTTGTCAAAAGTCCCAACGGAAAAACACAACACGAGGTCACTTGGGAATTGGAAAAAAAAATTGAAAATCCCTTGCTTTTGCACTCGCATGCTTTCTTTTCTTTTGCCATTAAGAAATGCCAGGACTCGTTGCACTTGGCTCATGGGCCAATTTTTCTCGTTTATTATTTTAATACCCGCGTTTAAAAAATGACTGTTTACAGCACTCACCAGAATGCTCATGTTGGTGATGTTTCTGCTGTCGCTACGCTTCTTGATGTCTCGATGACGACGAGTCGGGCTTTTATATTGGAACTGGCGAAAACGTTAATAGCTGGCTCTGGTGGCAAATACACGTTTGGCCTATGTTGCTTCTCCCTCTTGTTGGGAATCCCATGGATGACATATACTCTGTCCAACCCATGGGACCTGGCCATGATTCTTTTCCTTCTCTCTTCCTTCTTCTCCAACTCCGAAACCTCCCTCCATTCTCGCTGACCAGCAAGAGCACATTTGTCACTTGACAAATCGACTTGCCATTGAATCAATGAATTTTCAATTTCCAAAATTTGCTCACGAGTCCATTTTCAACTCAAATGTGCATTGAAAAACCAATTCCCCTGTTAAAATAACTTTATTCGTTGTCGATCCATTTGAATGATAAATATCGTAGTGGTTTCCAATAATAAAAATGAGTTGAGTAAGAAATATTTGGCAACAGATTCCTCGCTCGTACATTTATTTCGGTAAATATCGAAGATTTCAGAGAGGTGGTCTAAAGTTGTCGTCAAATGTGTTGACCTTGTAAAACTGCGTTCACCAGTCTTGTAGCTTTAATATTCGTCTCCATGATAACGAAATTCTTCATCTCACAGGCGATCAATTGATCGCAACGATCATTTGCTTCGCTGCTGCCGTTAACGTCTATATTTTTTCGATTTATCTACTTTCGACGAAAATAAGCGTGCGCTCGTGTCCATCTTATCATGAATCTTTTTCGATTGAAAAAAAAAAAATCATTTTCATAGATGTCGTCAATCAAGTTTGACCGCACGCTCGAATCCTTGACTTCAAAACGCAATGTGATCGGCCATTAAATTCGTCGTTAATTGAATTTATTTGTTTACTATCCAACGAATCAAATTCTCCGAATTGTTGACGCACACAATTTTGTAATTTACTAAAAATACTCGATCGCCCACTGCTTGACAAGTTTCTATGCCAATTCCACGTCCACGCGAAAGTTTGAATCGAAATGATATTCTCAACCTTTCTCGTGATCAGTAAAACTTTGGGGTGTCAAAAAATAGGAAAAAAAATCGCAATTTTTAATCTGGCATAAATCAATCAAGAAATTGTGTGAATCGATAAATCATTATATAAATGGCTGGTCATAATAATAAGATGAGTTCTGCGTGGAAAAAAAAATTCTCATTCAAAACGTCGAATCGATCCGTGAGCTAGGCACATTTAGAAAATCAAAAGTTGTTAGAGAAGTTGAAGACAGAGGACGAAAGGAAAAGAATGTATATTTGGAAACGTAGACTACAGTCGACTACACGTTGTGGAACGTCGTCCGAGTCCACTGTGTAATTAGCAAGTCCAGAAGGAGACGTGCTCGATCGTCATAATTAGTCAAACGGTTTGGCTCCTGCTCATCGTATATAGAATGGATAATAAAAGTAATAGAAAGGTGAGAGTGTGAATAGAGGGATTTTCAAATGGTTCTCGACAAGTGGCTCTCGGGATCGATTGTGAGATTGTCATGCAACGTTTATAATTATCGTTTCGACCGCGCGCGAATGACCGAGACTCCTGATCAAAATTATTGAGAAACAATTGATGGCTCGACGTATGATAGAAAGAAATATGAACAACAAAAACGGAGGATTAAACGAAATTACCAATCATGAGAAAGATGAAAGTGAGAGAATTTGTGTCTTGCACAGAGATTTATTTCACTCTCGTATATCGATTACGAGACTTTTGTAATAACAAAAACAAATGTCAGGAGAGTTTAGAGTTATAACGGGAAAGCCGCGGGTAATGCAGATTGAGTCTTTATTCGTTCGTTTTTCCGCATGAGCCTTTCGAAAAATAGCCTCATAATTTGTTTCATTGATTATGAATAAATTTATCAAAAAATTTCAACATTTTATCTTCATTTTTTCGAGAATCTCAGTGTAAGCCGTTAAATGGGCAACTGGAAGCTTAGGGTAAAAATAAAGAAATGACATTGAGTCGGTAAGTATCGACTTGAGCGAGGAATTACTACTCGAGAGAATCTTATGTGGGTTTTGGTCGGTAAATCCACGGCGTCATTTGCAACATGTGAGTAGCATCATCTCGGCAATAAATGAAAAGATGAAAAAGAGGTAACCACGAGGAAGATTGTATGGTCTGGAAGTAAAAAAAAACTCGACTCTCTTTTGGCCACGTGTGAAAGTAAGCAAAAAAGTATTTTTTCTCGTGCGACGTGTGTAAGAGTACTTCTCGGTTGTCGGCATGACCTCAGTGTGGATTGAGGATGGAACAAGGAGGCAGAGAGATTTACTAAGAGAAAGAGAAACCGCGGGAGAGAGAGGCAGAGAGACAAAAATGAAAAAAAATGAAAATAAAGAAGCACAAATAAACCGAGACGCGCGCGTTATGAATTGTTTTTTTTTTCCTCTCTTGGACTCCCTCCGTGTTCTCGAGCGGGAGTAAGGTTTCGAAGAAGAGCAAAAGTATTATGCAGTGAGTATTACCGTCAAGACCTACTTTGAAAATTTGGGCCGAAACCATTCCACATACGACCATCCACGACGAAAAAACAACAACAACAATTATGAAAAAAATGAAAATAAAAGTGGCTCGCGTTTCACACGCAAGAGAGCTTCGTAATTAACGGACGTTATACGTTCGTACATCATCCCCGGGGGACCTCCGGACAGTATTGTAATCGTGCAGTTATTTCCCGCGAAGATGCGCTCCGATATATTCAAGTAGTTCTTCGCATACCCCATTCCTTTTCCATACCTGGATGCTCCACGCAGTCCTTTTTCCCCAGGACCTTGGGTATCATGGCTACTGCAATATTCTCCAATTAAAAATGCAACAAATAGCACGGAGTGGTCGCGAATTATTTCCAGAATATTCCTTTTCCGTGCATCGCATTTCAAACATTGCCAAATTTACAATAAATCGGATTCGTAATTCGGATTTAAAAATCATTTACTATTCGAATGACTCACGAGTATTAAATTGTAAATTCAATACTATAAAAAGTAGTAATGGAGTTTTACACGCACACCCTTTCGGGTTTTTACATGCTTCTATTTTTTCCTCATCATTTATTATTTCCATATACTTGCATTATTGTTCCATACATTTTTTTGTCTTCCATACTTTACTCGATGGACCTACATTTTTACGTGGATTTCGAGCCACAGTTTTTTGGGAAACACTTGGATAAATTCCATTGGTGCCGGCGGGAGCCGAGCCCGGGAACGCTGGGTCCGAGCCGGGCACGTTGTCACTATGCCACTGCCTCCCTTTTTTCAAAACTATAATTAGTCACCATTGAGGATTTATCAATTCAGCCAAAGCGTAGAAAGAAAAACAAAAATAACAATTGCATCATATCCGTGGGCCCCGGGGAATGGAAAAGCCAAAAAATCATGAATACAATTACCAATTCGTGTGATTCGGGTGAAAGATGGATGTATTGGGGAATTCCCATGAAGTCGGTGACCCTGGAAGGTCCGACGATCTGTTAATTTTCCAATGGATCACGCACTCGATTTGTTGAATTATAATCACGCGAAGGGTACGTATGGGCCGCTATTCCATGGACCGCTAAACCGTGAGATCAGCTGACGAAAATAGTTCCACCGATTCCTCTTATTTCCTTCGTATTTTCCTCATTATTATTATTATTATTATTATTCTCACTAAATAAACAATTTTTCATCCGCTTTTTCTAATCCTCATTCGTTTTTTTCTCGACTTTGAGTAACCGCTTCAGTTCGTATCGAATCTCATTTGAATAATGATTAAATCGTGACAACAAAACAGATTCGCGATAAGTGTTTTCTTTTTTCTTGCGAAAACTCGTGCGCTCGCTCAAATAAATGTACAAAATTATCGTTGAGTTTATTAACTTTTCTAAAGAAATCCATGCGCAAATGTTTAAATACATCCGTTTAAATGCGTCAATACATATATATTCGTACAAGTTTCTCTAGAATATGCTCGGGGCCGATATTATTATTGCACCTCCGGATCTTTGACGTTGCGTCACTACGTGAATTGCCCCCAGGGGCAACTCGCCTAACAAAAGCCATACATATACATTTATATATTTAAATGTACATATGTCTGCTGTCATAGAGAATCTCATCTGCTGTACTTTTGCTATACGCGGTTCCCCAATGGATCTTCGGGTTACTTTGCTTACTACACGTATATATAAACATAATTCTTATTCTCTCATCATCTTGTAATTACAAGCTTCCCGTCACTTTTTCCCAAATGTAATTTGTACCTCTCTCTTTCTCTATTCGTCTCAAGATTTTCAAATCCTTTTCTTACGAGTCTTACGTACTTGTGTATCTTTTGATATTTAATATTCGAGCGATCTAACATACGTTGTTTCGAGAGACATGAGAAAGTGTTAGGGTCCATATAATAGAAGAGAAAAGAGACTGAAACAAAGGATACAAGAGACATTGAGATATTAAAAAAGCTTTGTATTTGTTACGTGGCAATCGAAATATTAAAAGTAATAATATTAAAATAACATTAGCTAGGATGTTTACACGTGTAATGCTCCACAATTATCCGCTAATCTTTCAACGTCTCAGCATCGTCGTAATGATCAATTTATTTTTCTTTTATCATACGTCATTGAAGAAGGAAAAGTATATAATGAAATAGGAATTAAAATAGAGATGTGTATCGTCGGATATGGCCCGTCAATTCAAAGTAACGGATACTTATTCAATCGCGCGAGAAAGTGATTGTGAAATTTTTGAAATCTTCGATCGTTATCAGAGCTCGTAACAATCGATTGATCGGGCGGAGATTGATCTCGGTCGTTAGTGAAATAAGGTAGCTTGAAATCGAAACCAAAAAAAGTGGGAGAGTTTCGTTACTTTCAACTTATTTCGATTTGAAAATTATTATTGAGCTTGTATTTAAAACTTCAAAATATTTCGTGTGAAGAAAAAATTGAACTGTTTTTCAGCGACTCAATTGTGTCCAATGAGAAATTAGCGAATCCATGAAAATGGCCCTGTTATGGCTCTTTCAATTATTCGCGTTGATATTCATGTGGGGCTTTCCCGAAGAAATTTCAATGAAAATGCGGCTCGCGGTATATAGTGAATAAAAAATGTTGAGGAAATCGTTCGAGAGACACGATGGTCGGATGAAAAAAAAGCTTGCAGTTGATTGTCATCCGCGTATCTGAAAGCCGAATTATATAGGCGATTGATTTGTGAAAGAAGCGCAAATCGTTGCATCGACGTACCGAACAATTTTGATCCTAGATTTTTTTAGCACTGCGGGTGGCGTCGAGCAATGATTATCACGCGACCTATGACGACCATCCGAATCGCTTGGAATTAATGGTCAGAGCCTCAGCCAAACTTGGTGATTGATGCGTGAAAAAAATGCCTTACGAGCAAAAAAAAAGCCGAAATTATAGGCAGGAGGAGGGATGGAAAAGGTTGTAATAATTGGTGGACGTAAACTCGGTTGTTAGGATGAAGAGACGAAAACGTTCGAGTATCCGGCTTTCTGTGGTCAATGCCGGGAGCATTTGCTCATCGTATGTAATCCAATGATGTTGAAGCAACGCGGTGGTAGAGAGGATGATCGAACGACCAAAGAAGATCGAGAATTTCATACACACCATCAAGTATCCACTGAAATAAATGCTGTCCAATGGTGGGGATAGGAATCATAAAAAAAAAAAACTACGTCGAATAAGGTACGCCATGTATTATATACCTTGGCCGAAGATCCGTGAATCTTTTTGCGGGCGAGGATATATAAAGCGGAAGGCTTTTCATGCCTCTTCACAAAGTCTGTGCAACCACAAGTGATACAAGCTAAATACTCCTCGAGCGCTCAATAAAACAAACAATACAGTTCTAAATAATTAATAATCAAAAACAAAAAACAATTCCACAATGCTCAAACTGGTGAGTAGTGAATATCAAATAATGACCTTTTTTTCTTCGTCTTTACATATTTTCATATGAAAATCAAATTACAAGAGTCACTTTTGTGAATTCGCATCTTCACCGCGGCTAAATTCGAACGCAATGAATTTGCTTTTTTCTCCATTGATAGTCAACGAATCAATAGCATCATTGAGTCATTTATTTTTGTTATCCTCCCTCGTGCTACGATCAGTGTTTACGGAGCATCATCAAAATCGTAAACAAAATGGAAAAATTATATTTTTTTCAATATACATACACTCGAGATAGATCGCGTACTGATTCCGCGATAAAGGGAGATGAAAGTATCCGGCAGAACTTGCCGGTAGAAAGTGACCCATCTGATTTAATATATATATATATATACATGCCTATGTGCGTGTATGCGTGCGAGTACGAAGAATCTCGGTTGACGTTATTTTGTGCTCGAATACAGAGTGTAAAACTTGTTGGATTTTTATTTTATTATTGGTTTGTCACTGAGTGTGTGTTCACTTTATTTTCGAGAAATTTCAAGCTCCGTTTTTGGTTCTTTTTTTTGTTATCCTATTTTTTCTGCCATGGTTTTATGGATAATTGAATGATGTAAATGGAAAATATTTTGTTGTTGAGAGTCCATAGATTTGGTCAAATATTTTCCAATGTTTCGAAATCCTTTGGCAGGTTGGACTTCGAAATTTGTACTTGAACATTCATTTGTTTTTCTGAGATGTTCGTCGAAACAGTGTTTAGCAATGTTTAATGAAAAATAAAAGGAACGTGATTGAGAAACGATCACGATTTTCAATGAGGTCATTGAAAAAAGGCCCTGGAGGATATTATGAAAAGTCGAATAATTAATAATTTATTAGGAAAAAATATTTTGAGCGATTATAATGACGACGCAGGGAGATGAGAAGCTGTAGTTGACAGGAACGGGATCGATCTCATCCTCGACATGCAAATACAAATTCATTCGATCGAGAACGATATCGTCGAGTTTTTTCATCTAACTGTGAAGGGATCACGGCGGCGATTCCGCGTGAATTAATTCGGGCTTAGTAACCGCCTGGGAGAATTCTACGGACAATAATTTATTCATGAGTTTTCACACATGGGACTTGTTCGATAGAAAAAAAATAAAATGAATTTCATATTTTTTGGACCTGATCTTTATCACTGTTGATGAAATGAATCGAAATAATTCCAACGAATTGTGTTGTTTAAGCCTCACGTAATACAAATCTTTCTTGGAGATCGATTTTTTCCGAAGAGAATTCGGAGGAAACAATATTTGTCATCACATTATTTTTCCTGTATAAATTAATTAACGGCAGAGATTCTGATGGTCACTTTTTCCATGACGTAACTTTTTTTTTATGTTCGTTAAATTATTCATTATTCTTATTAATTTTTTCATATCTCGTTTCTAGACACTTATCGTCTCGGCCTTGGCAGCAGTTGCTCTAGCAGCTCCCCTCGATAATACGACCCCGATCCCAATCCTTCGACAAAGTCAGGACGGTCCAAATCCCGATGGTTCGTACTCATGGAGTTACGAGACCGGAAATGGAATCCAGGCGGAAGAGCAGGGTCAGTTGAAGAACGTTGGTACGGAGAACGAGGCGATGTCAGCCCAAGGTCGTTTCAGTTATACCAGCGACGATGGAACACCAATCGAACTGACTTATATCGCCGATGAAAATGGTTTCCAACCTCAGGGCGCTCATTTGCCAACGCCGCCACCAATTCCCGCAGAAATCCTCCGGGCTCTCGAGTACATCGCGGCCCATGCGGAGGAAAATGATATTGATGCACCAAAACAATAGAACGAAAAACTTAACTGAAATGTAATCGAGTAATCGAATTAGATTATTTTCAAATCTTTTAAAAACAAATAAAAAAAAAAAACAAAACAAAACAAAACAAAAATGGTTCAATTATCAAAGTTTTATTTTGTTTTAATTAAATTTGATATTTTTACCCGATTTCATGAATTTCCATAATAATTCACGGTCAAGCTGTAAAGTAATATATTTTTAAGTCGAGACTTTTCTTCATTCAAGTTGATTGTAACGTGCACCGCAAAAGTCACGACTTTGTAAATAAATTATTACTCGTTCATATTTTCTTTGCGACGAGTTTACCGAAATAAATGGTTTCGTGCAATCGCGCACGTTTCATTCAATGGTCAATTGCTTTCCCATATTTTCTAAGTTGTGTAATGCTCGGGCGATTTCGTTCGGATCGAGAGCTCTCTTTGGAACGAGAGATCGTCAGATTTGGTGGATTCAAACTGTTCATTTTAACCGGAATATCTGAAACTGTGACTGTGAGACGGTCCCCGATATTTGGTTGCAACTTTGACTTCGATTTTGCATACATTATTTTAAAAAAGTGTTAAAAACTTGGAGAGTTCAAATTAGAAATGTATCCGACGCGTATCCTTTATATCCATTGACCGGTAACTGGAAAAAAATCGTTAAAAATCATTTGCAGCGAATCGGGAGTTAATTTTTAGTTTTCATGCAAGTCAATTTTTGTTTAATGTGCAGACGCCGACATCTATATATAGGAATCATGCTTTATTCGCTGCTCGATGCGTAACGCGCCAATTTTAACACGTTCTGTTTATTTCGAAAGATTCACTCGCCTATTGCGATTTATGGTATGGATTTATGGTACGCTCGAAAAAGTGCGAAATTAAGTGCATATCATAAAGAAAAGTGCTTGAAGCAATCGTGTCAACGGACGGATAAAAAGTGTAGTAAATAAAAAGAAAACTTTCACTGCTAATTTCTCGATTACTGCAGCGCAATGACGTGTGTTTCATTTATTCTTATGAGAATTGACGAAAGTTTTATTTAATTCGCATGCGTAGGATTGTGGGCAAACGTTACGACTCTTGAAATTTGAAAAACGACAAAACGAATGGATCAACGAAATTTCGAATTTTGAGCATCCTAAACTTTTTCAATGCGCTCGCGCTTCAATTAATTACGAATATTAGGCAGGCAATCCCGTTCACCTTGACGACCATATTTCCAGATATATTGCAAAAGGATGAACAAATACGCACGTTTATTGATTAATTATGCAGCAAAATTTGCGTCACATGAACCATTTGGGGCTCCCTTAATGAGAAGAAAAATTGTAAAAGTTGCAAAATAATTTGAATCTTTTTTATTTGTTATGTTTGAGACAGCAGGAACGTTGTTGTAACAACTTCGTGCACTCTTGACCAGTGGCGACTGCACGCGAAATTATTCATCGGATCCATAGCGAAATAATCGTCAAATAATTATGAACAATTGTCGAAATGCACCATAAACATTAAAATGGTGCTGAAACTTGTGTCGACAGTTTTTTTAATAATCTTCCGTCGTACGATGGTGCTGCGAAAAAAGCTTGCATCACCACGAATAATAATAAAAGACACATGTATACAGATATAAGTATTTATTTATGTATAAAAATATTCCAAGTATGAAAAATGGCGGAAAAATGTGTTTATTCGTAATTGGAATGAATTAATTGCGTCTCGCTGATTTTTTGATGTCTCCAAAGCGTTGATTATCGTTTTTAGGCTCGTAGTTGCGAGTCTGAGCCGGGGACTGTCTCGACTGGATCGACTGATCTCGCTCCGGCTGTTCAGTCGTTGATGGTTGCTTCGCTATCCACTCGAGGGCGCGCTGTATCGCAGGTGGGATCGGTGGTGGAGTTGGTATATGAGTTCCCGATACTTGAGTACCAAATTCATCGGCAGTCCAACTCAAAGATATCGGAGTTCCATCAGGCGCGTTGTACTGCACCGATCCCTGTATCAATTGAGTCTCGTCCGGCGTGCCTTCGTATTTACGCGAACCATGTTCCGTTTGCAAAATGCCTCCTTCGGTCTCGTACGTGAATTGGTAACTTCCGGGATTGTCTCCAACCGTGTGACTCCCCTTCAGTAGCTTTTCAGGCTCTCGAAAGTATTGCTGGCCATTTGCCACTGTCAGAACGACTGAAGCGAATATCTGAACAAACGAAAATCAAAGAAAAATAATGTTAAAGAATTTCTTATTGGCAGCGATGATTTGGCAAATTGACTCGATTCAATATATCATTCGGCTCCGCGGGACAGTCTCCGAAAAGAAATTCCAGACTCGCTTGACAAACAAGCCTGACACAATCAATGAACATTTTTTTTCATCAATTTACATACTCGCGGTTATCATCGAGGGAATTCTCAAAAGATGAATCCGAGGCTATCGAATTATTTTATATTTAAATTAAAAAAGAAAAAAAAAAAAACAGCGCCACATACTTTGGACTTGACTTGCAATTTTGTAAAAATCAATAAATAAATGATTTGTTTTAATTATGGTTGAAAGAGAACAAGTGAATTTTCATTCATTCCAAAATTGAGGAGAATAGAAATGGTTGTTTTTTTTTTTTTCAATTTAATCCAATTAATGTCTTTAATGAGTGGCTAAATAATATATCGAAATTTGAGTGCATCAAAGCAATTTAAGTGAATGGATCTCAATGCATCGTATAAAGGTCGAAGCGTATCTTGCAAATGAGTATTATACAATTAATGATATTATAAATAACATTTATATTTGACGGCAATCTGACGATAATTATTCTCATTTAAAGGATCGCTCGTACTTTATGAAATTTAATCGATTAGTTGTGATCGCAGAAATTATGTCACAGTCTTTGGGTCAGTGAAAGGTGCTCTCTTCCTATACAAACTTGTATCCATGTATATTTCTTAGTGCCAAATCCATGTGTTTGGTCCATCTGCGAGATGCTACGTATGAAGAGATGTGCGCAATTTAGCGAGCATTTCTATCTCCGAGTCGGAATAAAAACGGCAACTTGGATCGAACCTGTACGCTTGAAATTATTTTCCCTTTCGTTTTATTTTCAGCGACGATTCTGAATTTCGAAATATCGGGAATAATGAAAGAAAAAAAATGAAATAATATAAATGTAAAAAAGGAGAATTATGAGGTAAGCGAAACTCATTGCTCGACCAGAAGAGCGTCTTTCGTGAGCAAAGCTCGTGTTGAAACGCTATCTTGTCGCCACATTTTACTTTTTTTAAAAAAAATTCGCACGCGCATACGATTTTGAAATCCTAAATCTTTGTACTTTATTTCTCGAAAGCGTTGACTGGATTTCATGCTCCCATCTATAGGTTAATTATTCGCGGCAAAAACGAGAATCTCGTTAAGTTTAAAAAAAAATCCTTTTGCCTTTCCATAAAAAAATTGTCGTAAATTTTTATTCGCGTTTGAATTTTCTACAGCATATCGATCTTTATACGATTTTCCGTCCGCATCCAACACTCGAAATTCGATGCACGAATTATTTCTGCAAACTCCCTATTCGATGCTCCACATTACGTGAAACTTTGAAAATCGCCAGCATGCGCATCGAAATGTCCAGATATTTTTATTTTTGCAAAAATGACACAGTCTCGAAAGTTGCTCGGAATGAAATGAATGAATTTTCAGTGGGACAGCCCGGAATGTATATTCGATGAATAATATTAACTAGTAATTCGTAATTTGCGGAAAACGATGAATTTATTGCAGACGGCGATACTCACGAGGGTACGCATGCTGATCGTTGCGGTTGTCGCGGATGTTAAAATATTTTCATAAATATATGTTTCAAAATTCAAACAAATGCATATGCATCTATATATCTATATATATATATATGTATTTATCGAAGATGTTATTGGACGAATATTATATACAAACAAGTTTGCGAACGCAGCCGTGGGCTCGTCGGAAACTTGCCACTACAACTATATAATGTACAACGTAGGTAAGCGTATATTTTGACTACATATATGTATGTTTATCGAAGCGTGTGCAAAGGAATGTTGTGTTTGCGTCACGTATTTACGAAGGTAGTTAAATAACTTCAAGTCATATAAATATATGTCTAGATATGTATGAATATAGAGATCACTTTTCGATGATTGCGGTTGTGAAGTTCGCGAGCAACTCTAAGTCCGTTGGGGGAACAGCCGACCTTTATACCTCTCCTGGGAGTCTACAGCCAGTCTAAGCCTTTACATAACCCGGGAAAGTGTGTATTTCGGCGTGTATATACACCGATCTTTCAATATTCTCCCTCTGAAACTATTTAGCGCCACCCTGCTCTCCTTGCATTCTTCAGCTACACATACGTAAAACCATTGGTACCATCTACTTTGTCGTTCAGACAAATATACTAAATTTCCGACCATGCCTTTGAGCTAGAAACGGAAATATTATTTGCCGATAATGTGACACACCGTTCGCCCAACAATTCGCATAAATCGCCGCTGTCGCAAAAAGTAGCACAATTGAGATTTAACGCTTATATTTGGTCATTCTGGAACTTGGTACAAGTGAACTAGCCAGCAGGAATCGTCTGTTTTGTCAATGGATCGACCCCCCTTTCATACCGTTTTATTAGCGTAAATAGTAATTTAATTACTCTCATTTTATTAGGATGCAGTAGACCACACAGAGCGAAATTATTAGAAAGCCACTGGAGACAACTGCACTTTTTAGACTTTCCGAAAAATCTTTTTCTCCGTGAAAAAGAAACGTTGAAATTGTTTGGAAATATGACTTAATAGCTTCCTTATCGAATGATTTGATAACGATAATGAAAAAAGTGACGTGCGAAGCAAAAGATAGGAAAAGCTGTGGTAAAACTGCAGATTTCGAGGCACGAAACGAGCCTACGAAAACATTTTCATGATCACTTCCCACGAACTATAATCCACAAGAATTCCGATAGAGAAATCCTTTTTTTTTTTTTTATTAGCATATTATTCTTGACTATTTCTATTGAATATGACCGAAGTGGAAGGTTTTCGGATGTTTCCCACACTTGGAAAGTCAAAAATAATGAAAATCATTATTATTCGACAGGTTCTTGCTCCTTACGCCACCACACCTTGGATGAAAACATATTCCGAAAGATAATTTTTCGTTCATTCATTTATCCGTAGAAATATTTTCTCCGGACTGGTTCTTGCCAGCAATATGCTGTTCTTCGTGCTCTTTGCTTGCTTCGTACAATTTGCCAGAGCAATCGCATGTAAATTAAATCTGCAAAACCTCTCCACTCATTCCTTTAGTAACTCCATCAATCAATAATCAATGCCTCCACTCTATGAAAATTTTAAGACTACGAAATTCCCTTGAATTCTTAAAATATTATTATTTTTCCATTGCCTAATGAAATCTGTGAAATTTACGTACGATATATTTACAAATTACTTGTTTTTGGTCGTTCTTTAGTAACAAGTAGAAAAATTTATACAATTCGACGAATTTTCTAGCACGCAAACTTCTCGACCTCGCGTGGCATCTTCGTCTTCCAGTCTTTTCCAGATTCCAGTCATTTCATAAGAATTTCGAGGTCGAAACAAGCTAACAACGTTATTTGCACGAGTCTCCTTCGGCTCACCTTGAAAATCCTGATTTTTTTGTTTTGTTCGTTTTTAATATGAGCTCTTCAGTTTTTTCGTTTATTGCACAGGTCTTTAGTAATTGGATAAGAAGTTGCCAGAATTTGATAGCTTGGCAAGGACTCTTAGGCTCTTACAATGGCCAACTAATCATTTCTTCATCTTCGAGTGAATTCAAGTAAATCCAGACAGCGAGGAAATGTATACGGCAAACTGGCCAAGACTACTTTTTTCATTCGATTAATTTCGTTGATGAAACGAAGTTGGGTCTCCCTCCGGTCTATCGTACACATCGTCTTTCGAAGTAGTGTATAACGTTACGTGAAAATTTACAACGCGCGATTAATTCGAATCTTGTTTTATATACTCGTGCTTGTCTGTCTAATCTCTCGCTGGCATTAATTGCACTATTATTTACTAGCAATAGAAATGGCTCTAACTAGCATATTATAATCCCCTTTTACTCGAAACGATTCATTTTGTTCCTGAGTATTCAGGATGTTGAGTTCGAAATCTGATATGATAAGAACATTTGTAATAAATATTCTTCAAGCTCAGTTTCTTACCACAAAAATGTCTTTTTTTTTTTTTCATCTAAATACGTTCGTCGTTGAATCGTCTTGTTCACAATTTATTTTTTCGAACCGCACGTCGAATAAACGCCGAAGCAAAATTTATTTTCATTCATTTATCACTGTTTTCTTTACTTGCAATCGCATTTAATTGATTTCGATCGAATTCACAGTGTCGTATCTATAATTATATTCGATTGGAACGAAGGAGTAAGCGACACGCCCGTGTTTAATGTCGACGGGATTAGGCTCGTGGGAATTGAACTCTATCTCGTATAAAGCGAACTGTAAAGTAACTGAGGCCTTGGCCCAGTGGCTCTACTACCATCGCGGCAACACATTAACAACTAGAGCCCAGGAAAAGAAACTGCTCGTATGTTGCAGAATTTTTCACGTAAATATATGGAAAATATTCCTCGAGCAATTATCAGGATTCAATAGAAACGGAATCAACGCGGACAAAAGTGTGAAATAAAAAGTCGGGGCGAGTGAAAGGAAAATAGAAATGACAAAAGCATATATTTGCAATATTACTCACCCGATACTATTAAAACCTGTGAAAAACAATGTCCTACGAAATTCACTGATAAGCCTGTATCCTTGTTTGCTGTATTTTTTTATCGAAATGGAATGCATAATTCATGAAAATTCATGTGATGAAGAAATTCTTTGAAACGGCTAGAATTCGAATAAAAAATAATTCAAAAATTTAAAAAATTCTCTGCACCGAAATTCGTGGATTATCTGGCCTCTTTAAGTTTTCTAAACTTACCCAACGAGGTTTCGAGAAAAATTTGGGAGATTTGTTGAGAATTGTGTATTGAATGATCATAACTACGATATTTCATACGCCACGATCTAAGTTTTGCGTAATCGATTAAGTACATAAATCGGGCGTTTTATACCGAATCGACGAAATTTCATGTTGTCGATTCGTTGTTTATTTATTTATCGAATCTCCAAGCAAAGCCAAAGATGCGGTAAGCTTGGAAGATGTTCGTTCTCTGATTTTTGCATGAAATTCCCCAATGAATCAATATTTTCTCGGATTAAATTTAAACAGTATTTTGAGGTATTAAAAAAATCGTTGTTTGATAGAAATTTATGCATACAGAAGGTCATTGTAGGAAAAAAAATAGTCTTTCAAGTGGTGTTCCGTTCCAATGGGATTTTAAATGGCTCTGGGTTGAGTTTGATTGAATGCAGATAATTTTATAATGTATCGACGAACCAAGATATATATTTGTCGCGAGAAGCCTCCTCGTGTTCTGTGCATAAATTGTTGAAACTGCGCTCGATATATCTCGTCGCTCTCGTCTCCTCCTCCACTTGCTCCTTCTTTTTTCGTTTGTTTGTTTGTTTTTTTTGTTCAATTCTCCACTGGCGAGAGATGAGTCGACCTTTGATTACGACATCGAGAGTCCGTGCGCTCTTATACTTTCACTTCTCTGCGAGATACGGATATAGATGGGGCCTTCCATTCGAGCCAGCACATTTTTTCGATATTCATTAATTTATCCATTTTTATTTAAATATTTGTTCAGAAATATTATAATCGACCGTTCAACTTTCTTGTTGAGAAAAAAAAAGATTTTTTTGTCTGGTTCTCGTTACATATGACGTAAAAAAAAAATTTCTCCTTTTATTCATGGCATGCTCCTCAATTTCCCATTTATCTTGAAATAATGAAAATAATTATAGTTGTAAACACCGTGGAGGATGTTGGACACGTATGAACAGAGTTAGGTATTGAAAGTCTAATGAACTCCTTTTTATATTGATGGATTTACATAATTTACCATAGATTCCCCGTGGCTGTAAATTTGGTCTTTTCAAATCGGCCATTTAAATTGGTCTCGTCAAATAATATATATATATATACATAGGAGTTCATTTATCATCTAAATTGAAAATATCTCCACGTCGAACATTTTGAAATTTCGCATGCAACGTCCTCTGTTCGTACACGCATGACTCCGGAGGAACTATATACGTAATGAATGAGGGCTGGGTGAAGGGGAAAGGGAGTTTTTAACGACTTTGCGACAAAAGGTAGCCGGTTTTTCTCCGTACGAAATGAACCAGTTGATCCTCTAGGAATCCGCGAGGGGATTCATCCTTCTGCCACTCTCATCGCCCATCCTTCTTAATCGTTAACTTTCTCCTTGTGCATGTCGTTCTATACAGAACAACTTCCTCCTCGATTTCATTATGAAAATTTGTGTAGCCTATATCTGCGAGATAATTTAATAAAATGAAATATGTCGGGCACAGAAAACAATGCCTAAATGGATTTGAAAAAAAAAAGCATTGTCATGTTGAGGAATAAATTTGTTAGAAAAGAATATCTACGAGGAGAAATATGGGGCGCAAACGAAGCAGTTCAAAGAAATAAAGATTTTCTGCGGGGATTATGTATTCCCAAAATTCGGGATGAAAGGGTGAAAACAAAAATACCATTTTTCCCTAACAAATATTTATTAACTGTGTCTTTCGAGTTTGCTCCAAGTGCCAGTGGTAACCGGAGGAGGAGAAGGGGCAGAAAAAGAGAAAGAGATTTGTGAATTCGAGAAGTGGAAAACAGAGGGCGAAAAAAAAAGCGAAGACAAGTGAGCATTAATATTTTTATTATGATGAGACTCGAGTGAGAGATGTTCTCGTTGCAGAAATGTCCCTGTGAAGGACGCCTTAATGAATTATGGTCTTGTTACGTAAAAGTTTTGAATGACCAAGAGTGTGTAATGCTCACCATTACTTTTTGTTTCAAAACACAATTCGAATATGCTCTCAGTGTTCACGTTTATTATGAAAAATGCAAAAAAGCCAATTTGAAAAAATCATTTGTTACACATGTGAATGATTGATTTTGACTCATTAGTCTCGAATTAAGGATTTCACTTGACGGTGCGTATCCGATTATGAGATCTTCCGGCTCTTGAAAAAAAAAGAAAAAATTCATTATCATCGCGGCTCATTAGTCAAAAATTACGATGTGCCAACAAATTTTGTTGAGAATGCAGAATATTTTTTCAATGCCATGCCAATATCAAAATGTTTGATCAACATTTGATTTTACTCAAAAACTCGAAACTTTTTGTTGGCCATTTGTTGGCAACCGACCAACGAATCCTTAACCTGAAAAATGAGTGCACACACAAGCTCGATTATCGCTCCCATGTGTATATTCATATCGACACGAATGAGCCAAATATTACGCGGAACGTTGACCCCTTTACTTCATATATCCCTTTCGTCATGACTAAATTATGTATAATTACTGAGAAGAGCTCAGGACTGTCTTATTGCGCTGTATTGACTGTCTTATTCATTTATTTCGCTTATTTACCAGGTCCCGTCGCGTCTACTCATTGACCTTTACACGCTACAACGCTATTTTTTTTTTTTTTTTATTCAAGCGAATCCGTCCAAAAGTACGCATCAGGAATTAATAACAGCCATTAATTATAAAATACAGATGTCCCCATACAGAATTTCAATCGGACAAATTGTTGTTTTCATGGGAAATTCTTTTTTTCTATTTGACACCTAAAATCGATGAATTATTTTCCCATCTTATTCAATCCCAGAAAAATGGAATTGGGAATCTGCATAAAAACAGCATAATTTTCCCAAAAATTCATGAACGATGGTGTAAGAGTATTCTGGGACGCAATTTCGACGTGAAAAGTCGTAACCTCGTAATCTGAAATGGACTTTAAATGATAGGGCCCGGGAGTCTTATTTTTTTTTTTTTTTTTATGAACCTCCAACAAGTGGTCGACTAAAATGTACTTTCCTTTGTTATTTTTTACTGCCAAAATCATTTAATACTTAGAGTTTATAACCTGAAAGGAAAAAGGTTCGATCGTTCGTGTACTCATAGCGTCGGAACCAGCATCTTCGAGACTATGCCTTGTATACTACAAGGTTAATTCGCCATCGATGTTCAGAGAGAAAAGAGAGCGAGCGGACACACGAACGTACAAGACTTCGCGTATACATAATTTCTCATGAGCAAATTCTTTTTGTTTTCTCAACACTGTTATTTCCAGCGACCTTTATATCTCATTTTTTTTCTATATCCGAATGAACAACTGAAATGTTTCATTCCTTTTGAAAGTTTTTCAAAGCCGGGAAAACGCATTATTTTCATAATATTTAGAATCGGACGATATTCCATTGAGAATTACATGAGAATCCATGACGACGAAAGTGAAAATTCCATGCATTTACCACTATCGAGATTCTTTGTCCATTGAACGGTAAATATCTTGTGGCTGGAGTTTTTCAGATGCAATATTGATGAAACCGGACAAGACGATCGGCGCGATCTATGAAAGTAACGAAAAAGTATGTTCGTCGGAGTGAAACGACTGTTGGCTAAGGAAAAAAGTGACGAGCAATTTGCTTCGGCGCGTAAGTAGAAAAAGGCAGTGTTGGAACGGACAAGAGTAGAAATGGATCGGTAAGTAGAAAATTTGGCGGTCGAGCAAGTAGTGACGGCAGGAGTGCATTTGGAGAACACGTCGAGGCGCTGTCATCGCGTTCGCATCGTACTGTACTTTTTTACCGACAAAGAGTTTCACAGAGCAGGCGTGTCTGAAAAAGCGAAAAATGGGAGCTCCATTCCGTTGATTCTTTATCGCGATCGCACGAGATTTGTTTTCAATCGAATTGAGCTGTAGATAAAATGTTAACATTGATCGTAGGTAGCGTGGCCAGTAATTCCTCGTTGTATTTGGAATTTGGCAACTCCCGTGCTTAAGCACGCGAGAAGCTGAATAATTCTATTTAATGTAATCGGAATAATGACGACGCGGACGCTCGGATACCTCAGGGATCATGCAAACGTGTTTTGCTGCGAAGTCTGGTCGCGCCGAGAGACATAACCAACGAGACTCTCAAGAGTTCCATTATCTCTCTCTCGTAGCGGCAAAAGCGCACTCTGTTAAAGTAACAAACGTATATAGATATATTTGGCACAGTGAGGCTGTTGCGAGGACTAAAATGTCTCGGCCGCGTGGCAATACTTCTATCCGGTTAGTTGCTCGTCGCCAGATCGCCCGGTTGGTCGTACGACTCCCACATTTACCGAGAGCCATATTTCATTCATTGTTTTTTTGTTCATCATTATTATGGGACTCGCGAGTTTTTTTAGTCAAATTTTTTAAATATTCAATTGATCATTTCTTTGATTTTATTTCTCATTTCATCATAGTTTTTGGCGGTTGGGAAAATGTGGCTCGGTCCGTTCAATGCCTGAATATTGAATCCAGGTGAAACTGAGCCCACGTGTGTTGCCCAGTCAGCGTCTGACAGTGCGCGTCCTCACAAGTGTGTAATCCAGCCGGGTCCATTTTTATTTCTGATTCTTTTATTTTCCTAGCTCCCGCAATGAGTCCAAATTTTTTCTAGTCCAATTTTATTATTGGGAGATTCAAAATTTGCAGTAAAATCAAATAAATGTCTTAACATTGCTCCGAAAATGATGAATCATTATTCGCAGTAGTCAATTCCCACTTTCAAGAATTACCACTCAGTACGATTATAGATGAGTAATTCACAGAGTGCAATTCAAAGTGACAACATGAAAAAGAACAGAAATCTTTTCCAGAATTAGACTGAAATTGCTGAAACAAAAAAAAAACCGATTCAGGTATTTAAAAAAATTTTGCGAACAGTTAAATCAGCGCAAATCGTAGTAAATAGTTGGCACAATTTTGTTCACTGATTGAAAGATTTGGCAAACGAAACGTTGAGCGATTGATGATCGAGACAATTTATGGAATTTGAAAAAACGCTTTTATTTTCATAAATAATCTAGAATCTGTGTGGAATGAATATTTGGCACGGTTGGTATCGAAGTTGAGACCGGACGTATCTGCGGTATGGTCAAACAACACGAATACAAATTTTTCTTTGTATTCCACTTCATAGATACTTTATACAGAGTGTACTGGGAGTGAGGCTTGAGTTTTTGACGAGAAACTTTCTCGATCTATTTGTCATGTAAATCATCAATACCGACCTTTCGCATACCCTGTAGATAAACAGTATGAGCAAGACGGAGTAAAACTACTAGTATTTTTATCTCTCTCTCTTTCTCTCTCCCTCTCCCTCTCCCTCTCCCTCTTTCTCTCTGTCTCTCTTGTACTGTAGAGTGAGTGGAAGGAGAGTGTTGAAGCAGTGGGAGCTGGAATCGCGAACACGACGAGCGTTTATTAAACCGAGAGCTTCGTGCCTTCCGGAGAAAGACCCGATGCATTTCAGTACGTTCGTCATTCCAATGCTAAGCACAGCAGTGGAATTGAGAGACGAAGATATCTGACAGGTACATCGATGACGAGATTCCTTTGTGCAGGGCTCCCTTTATTTTTATTTTCAATTAAACAGCGTTGAGAGAAGCTAAATAAACGAACTTATTGTTCGCAGTTCGTTAAGATCAACTGATTAATTAATCAAGAGACTAGAACTTTGTCGTTGTATAGAAATACGTGTTGGCAGGGCTGACAGATCGGATCTGATGCTCAAATCATTAAAACGAAAATTATTTATATCAGCGAGACAAAAATGTCATTCATTCATTTTTTAAGCATTTATTTAACTCGATGGGAAACTCCAATCAATGGACAGTACCTCGGTCATCATTTTTTTTTTTTGTAATCAATTACTGACACCCTTCAATTTGCTGGATCATGGATCTGTTTTTATCGAATAACTAAGCGTGCGCAAATGCACTTTGTTCTGCAAATTTAATAAATTCTCCACTTACGACCGGTTCGCGATCCGGTTCTTGCTTCTCTCTCGTTCCGATAATATCTCTCAGCTCGTCGGAGAAAATATTTTTTATTTTTCATGTGACTTGTCAGAAAAATTCCAATCTCCACTGATTGTTGTTGTGTGTATTTTTTTTTTTTTTTTTTTTTTTTTTTTCATTCAACTCTAGTCGCTGTTTTTATTTTCATGAAACAAAAGGCTTCGAGGTTCATATTTTTATAGGAGATTTTTCTTGCTTGGGAATGTCAGTATGTTAATGGAACTGAAAAGAAAATAATTTATTTATGTCTGGCGTTGATAGAATTATAAGAATCAAAGTGTCGCAAGTAGCAGTGTGATGAAAATAAATAAATTCGGTTGTAATATGAGGCACTCGATTGTCTTCCATTCGTAAAGGTGAAAAAAGTTGCGAGAGAGAAAATTTGGCGCCAAGTTTGCAGCGCACGCTTTCGCCCCGAAGCATGTAGACGAATTACGAGCAATCTCTACACGTCGATGGGGCATTCCAGGTCAAATTAGCAGGTCCATGACCCTCACCCATTTTCTATTCATCTATAAAGGAAACTTCGTAATAAAAATTACCGTTAATGCGATATGAAGGGAATTATTGAAAAAATAATCCTCGAAGCCACGAATCTGCTCCGAAGTATTTTCGTTTCGTTACAAACCAAATCGAAGATGTTATTAAAACTAGAGAAAAGCCGGAGTCGTCAAAATCGAATTTTTGGCACAAGAGTCAAAGTCGCGGGGAACCTTCTAATTAAAGAAGAGCAAATTCTTGTTACCCCTTTTTTACGTAAGATTTTTCCAAACTTCTCTCGATCTAAAAATAATATTCGTCACTGTGAAGCTATTTTTGACGCAAACTTTTCATTCCTTTTATTCAACATTGGAATAATCGTCATTGGAATAAAGTCTTTGTCTAGAATATCAGGTTCTTTTAGCATTCCTTTGCAAGAGGGTCGAAAAATAAAAAATTGAATGAAATCGCAAGCGTTGGGACTGGTGATTTCGATTTAAATCCCTAGAGCATATACGAACATACAATGTTAAATCATGCGTCATAACTTCCTATTGAAGAAATATGTATTCTTGTGTCTGCATCGAAGCATCTTAATGGCTGATTTCATCGATACCGCTGAGTTATCATAGTTTCTCCGAACAGGGAGACTCGTCTCAGACGGAAATTTCGTCATTTCCTTGGAACATCAGACCAGAAATACATAATCAAAAAATTCTGACAGTCTGGTCATAATTATGGGTCATTTTATGGCAAGAGAAAAATAAATGAGACTGGCAAAAATAAAAACATCATATGTGTTGAAAAACGAATAGTTAAAAACAAAAACAAAATGTGATAGACCGAAGGCAGCTAATTTGGGATGCAAAATATCCCTCGAGTTTTCGTTCTGAATTAGTTTCCTTCTCTCTACATTTTTTAGCAAGAAAAAAAAAGGATCGACGAAGTTATACCAAAAAATTTAAGTATAAATTAAGAGAACGGATAATTGAATAACAAAATCATTTAGAAAGTCATTACTTTTTGAAGAAAATGAATTTGAAAAAAAAAAAGAAAATAAACATTTATTTAATTGGAACGATTGAAGGATAGTCGTTGATGAGAATAAATGTAATAAAGAGTTTGACGGCTAAGTGAATAAAGTCAAATAGACTGGGACTCGTTTACATGTAGGATGTCTACCGCGTCTAGAAGAGTCTTAGAGGGTATAAAGTTGTTACTCGGTCGTCATTAGAGCGCACTAGAGCACCGGTCACGTTCGAATCTTGACGTGTGTATCACTTGAATCGTTCGACCTAGATATTTCTCTCGTCATAAAACCACGTTTTCATCTCACGGGCTCGGAACATATATTGTCTTCTTTCTTATATTCTTTTTACCTCCGAGCGCTCTCCGTTACATGAGGGAAAAAAATGATTACGCAAGCACAAAATGCATTTTGAAAAATATAAAATAAATGTTTGGCATCTGTTTCGTCGGAGCACGTATATTTTTTTAATATACCAATTCGAATTGACCTGCCTTGAAAACGGGGGTAATGCGAGTGTTTATCGGAGTCTGGGCTATTCCAAATGACCTGCAGTATTTAGTACATGCTGCACCTTTTATCTACTCAAATTATCGATCCGGTTAGCGGAAATGCGGGAATGCCAATTATTAGCGATAACGATAAAGGGAAAATTTGCTGATAATGGAAAAATGAGATGACAAAAATGTGAATGATGTTATGAAATTGAAGGGGACGACAAGTTGAATGAAAGGATTAAAATTGGCACGAGAGATGAATAAAATATAAAATTTGCAGTGGTTGATAAATCGGGAGAGAGTGGAAGTGCGGAGCGAAGTACGAGCAGCGAGATAAGTGAAATCGACGATGGGCGAATGCGGAAACAAATCGTCGTTATTGAAGGGTCAACACGGTGTTATTGCTAGCGGAAGCGGCCGTTTGGTAACGATGGGAAAGCAATCGAACGTACGGAAAATGAGTACGATGCCGGAAGAGGATGGTTCGGATGAGATGGAGCCGGACGTGATAAGAACACCAGGGAATCATGATTCGTTGAACAGTCCGCAATCCCAAGGACATAGTCAACGCTCTCAAGGGCTCGAAGCTCAAGGCTACGTGCAACAACCCCAAGGACACACGCATACTCAAGCCTGCCAAGGTCAAGCTCAACATTTTCAGGGTTATGGGGCTAGCCATCAGGATCTCGGCGATTCGGATACGCCGAGCGAAAGCGAGAGAGAGAGGGTCCGACTACTGAGCTCGGGTAGCCGTAAAATCGTCGTTGCACCGACAATTAATCCGATTGGTGGCGGCGGCAATATGTCCTTCGCAAATGGCGTCAAGAGATCGAGCAGCGGCAACAGCAGTACGGACAGCGTTCACGATAACAAGTCTACTAATCGTCATCAACGATTGGCCGGTCTCGAGCCGGAAGTTCGACTATATCGTGATAATTCAACTCACGGTTATTCCGGCCATGCAGCTGGAAGAATAAGCCGCGGTGTCGAGCTGCACGGTGGTGTTAATACGTCCAACAGTTGCGCCGGTGTACCGCGGCACAATCGTTATCCAAGCATGCGATCTCTCAAGTCTAATAACGCCGACGATCATCAGAATCAACAAAGCTGGGCCTCCATTGTTTTTACCGATCCTCACAGTGCATCCATTCGGCCATTCGCCGATTCTGTTTCTATACGCTCCCTCGCATCCATCGGATTGGGATCCTCCGATGGACGCAAACTCACCATCCGAAGGGTGCCAACTTCACCCTCCGAATTACTCAACATGGTACATCCACCCACGTAAGTTTCTTTTCTTAAACCTGCTCAACACATAAACTCTCCATTTTTTCCAATTCCCCTGTCCCACGTGACCAATTTTTATTTGCTATCGGCCTCGTTATCGACTTTGCAGAAATCATACGTGTAACGAGATAAACTCACTGTCACGATTGTGTCCCGTGTTTTGGTGAACAATCGCGGGTTTGGGCGATCGATCGATAACAACAAAGCTCCGGCTTAATGTTATTTCTCCATTTATTTTTCAACCATTTGTCGTAAAACGTTTATTTTGCTACGGTTTTACTATCCACAGGAAGACTAAACTTTGTACTCTATGAAAAAGTATTTTTTCAAAGGCTATAAAAGATCTTCAGAAAAGAAGAGAAAAAATAATAATTAGAACGTGCCCGTTGATGAATAAGAAAAATCGACGAAAACGAGATGCCGATCTATTAATATTGACACACTCGAATCTCTGCTAGAACGCAAATAAATGAACCAACATTTTTTCATAGCTGACCTGAATAAACGTGACAAACCGGCAAATATATTTATAGACGAATATTTTGGTGTGTATATTTATAATGGATGGATAATATGAAGTAAAACCACAATCACTTTCACCGTCGCTCAGACTCGAGTTTGCAGATGGCAACATTGAAAGAACGCCGTGTGTGTTGCTCGTGTTAGCGTATATGGTAAAATGTGTAGTTGATAATTGTACGGTCTCGTAACAATCTATCCGTGACCACGAGTTACATGCTGACATTCCGTTCAATTATTCGCGGTTTTAATTCCTCATGGTAAAATAAAGTCTGATTGAAATAAAAAGCAAAACCTCGACGAATCGTCGTCACACAATAGAGATTTCAAGATACCCTAATTATTTACAATTAAAAAATCATAACGTGTAGAAAAACAAAACACAGTCTACCGCTCGTGCTGTCTCTTTCCATCATATTTTAGTTCGCGGTGAGAGACAAAATCGACTGCAGTTATAATCTTAGAATTTTGTATTTTCACAGCTTCCACGTTTTATTACGTTTAGTCTTTCTCGAGATGTCACATGGAATTCGGAAAAGAATTTCTTTCAGCGATAATGAAGAAACCGAGAATGCCAATCCACTCTGTGGCTGGAATAGAATAATTTTTTTTTGTTCCGGAAATAATGTAGTCGAGAACGAACCGCGTTTAAGATTAATTGGAAAATATGTGAAACATTTTTTCAAGGCGAGAATGAAGGAGTAAATATGCGGGAAACAAAAAACGACGAATATCTTGTGGATTTTTATCATTAAATAATGGAAAATAAATTCTAACGTTTGTTCGCATCCCTCGCGTCATTTGGTGAAAATAGCTGCGGTACACAGTGCGCGAGACTCACAAATCCTGCCAGATAAATGAACAAAATCCGTCGCACCGGCACGACCCTGAATGCTTGATAATTTTACCGGTACATATAAAAGAACATTCGTACCTTTTGGACCGAGCAGTTTCCTTGCGACGACCAGCGAACATGCTTGTGACTCAGGCAAAATAAAAAAATAAAAACGGATTAGCAATAATTCGTCCAGCTGAAATAAAATCCCTCGTTGTAAAAAGACATATTTCTCAAGTGATAAAAAAATACATTGAATCAGTTAAAAGACACAATACCAATTAGAAATGCAAGTATGAAAATAGTCATTTCCAATCGTGCATGAGGTGTGTGAAAAAAGTCGTCGCGTTTGAACAAGACAATCAGTCCAATCGTACGTGACATTACGAAATTAAAACAAAAAAGCTAAGGGTTAAAAATTGAAAAAAAAACGAAAGTGTGTCGGTGTTTTAATCTTCAGCGAACATTGTACGCAATAGGAGATACAAAAGAAAATGCAGTGTACGTCCAAAGGACGTATCCCAAGTCGCGGTCTTGTCATCCAGGGATTGCAATTCCAGTGTATTGTAACAAAGCCGTAAGTGAATAATAGTCCAGCCAAGTCTCGAGATAACGTACGGATTATTCTATGCCAGTAAAAACAATGACCCACTGACAATGAAAACAAAAAAACACAACCAAGACCTCGGGCTTTGTATTCATAAATAAATAAAAATCGCTCTAATGAGGTGTAATATACGGCAGAAATTCCATGCGACTGCATAAAAAAAAACACGTTTTCAAACTTCCCGAAAAGAGCTACTCGGAATGGTTTTTCAAATTTTTTTTTCTTTAAGCGTTGACTCAAAACGTGTACAAGAGAAAATTTCGACATTGCAGGCTCAACTATTACTTTCTGAATTAACACGGAATGGCCCATGTGTGATTGCTCTTCATAAAACGTTGAGTTAGAAAAGCGTTTGCAACAACGTTCGGAAAAGAAATTGCGATCAATTCTTACCTATCGTTCAAGCTATAAATCCAACGACGAAAAACAAGGAGGGAAGGGGGGCGTGTGAGTCACTTAATTACACATACATCGTGGGACGTTGTCGATGAATCAATTATCATTGACTTTGATGAATCGCGCCTATTTCGCCATCGGGAAGATATTCCAGTTGTGTCTGATCTAGCAATTCCGTTTCTACTGCGAATTCAAATTCATTCCGGAAAAGATGACGAGCGAATATGCAAATATTTGCGCTATTAAGATTCTAGATTTTGGAAGATAATTACGAAATGTGGTAAAAGTTAGAATGTGGTTATGTGTGAGTCGATTTATGCGTTGTAGTTGAACATTTATAAAAGTCAAAAAGGAGCGCAATCGTCGAGGGGCCTTGGCCCGTGATACTCGCGATACATGAGACTGAAAGCTGTTTTTTTTTTTTTTAATATTTATTGACAAATATAATTGCGAATACAAGACTAGAAATATATTTCCTTTATATGTGAAGCTGACTTTATTTGTTTCAGTTATTATAAACTGAATAAATATTGTTTGAAATATTGAGTGTTTTTTGTTTCACGAATTAACGAATTTCAATGAATTTGCAATACAGACCACTCGACGACGATTTGTCGGCATGCACGAGTTTCGACGACGGTGATGCCGAAGATCCTAGCGACTATCGGCAGCCAAAGAGGCCACACTGGGCCAACAAGGTACAATTCGTTCTTGCCTGCATCGGTTATTCGGTCGGACTCGGAAATGTCTGGAGGTTTCCATATTTATGCTACAAGAGTGGGGGAGGTTAGTTGGTTGAATTTTAATTAAAAATTCCTTCATAATAATGTAGAAACTAAATTCAATGGTGAAATAATTATTGACCAAACATGCATGACACGTGCATGGTTTTTTTTTTTTTTTCATCTCGAATTAACTGTGATGGCTATTGGAAATAATTCCGAAACCAAGTAATTTGCAAATTTCTTCATTTCATCATCGAGTAATTAAACATCACTCTAGTCCAACGATATTTCTTTATGTGCATAGACAAGTTGTGTATTTTGTGATCGTACATTTTGTTAATTACGACAGACAGCAATAAATATTTCACCTCCATATTAGAAGATGAATTGTGGGCGCAGAAGCCAAGGTCGATGGATATGACTCTCTTCTGTCTCTCCGTGTCGTTTAAACGGCGGTGCGTTGATAAAACGGAAAACGACGGTTGGTTATAACACTGTTAATTCTCGTAATATGTCGACGAGAGAGAGAGAGAGAGAGAGAGAGAGAGAGAGAGAGCAAAGCCTCGAGAAGCCATCAGGTGACGAGTGGCGTTTAAATCACCTCGACAATTTCATAATCTTTAATCTTATCGTTCACACTTTTTTCTCTTTCATTTTTGTTTTCGAACACTCCATCTATAATATTCGCATAATTTCTATTGGATGCTCAATTATTGAAAGGCTCTCGAGCCAAGTGTTGATTCTACATGAACGAGATCATCACGATTTATAACCTGGATTAATTGTGCTGAATTTTCAGTTGATAAATTTTATGCATGTTTTCGTCGATAAAGTATCAAAAACATTCTCTTAGAAATATTGACTGAAAAAAAAGGAATCTCGACATTTGTCAAAATGAATTTCGAAATATTGTGAGGCATGGAAAAACCTTAAGCATAGTTGATGAAAACAAATGGTTAATACATCATTTTGTCTTTATCATTATTAATGTAAAATAAAAGAGCGAGGGGATTTAATCGAACGATAACGGGTGACGCTCTCTATCGGATCAATCTACTGCTTGGTTGATAGGGTCATTTAAACTTAAGAGGATTAGCAGGAAAAAGTTTATGAGGGATTTAAAATTAGCAGAGGAAAAGATTATTATTTTTTATAGATTTTTATAGATTAAAAAATAAATGATAATCGCTCTGAGGGTATATGGCAAACTAATTTCGGTTAATTTTCGCCGGACATACGACGTTCTCGTCACACAGGGAGATAAATGGACCTCCTCCGTGTCTGCTAAACGAGCTACTCGACGATTATTTTCTACTCGTCTAATTGGAAAATCAGTGAACACATTGGAAGTTGAATAACAGCTGTACATACCTCTATACACATAAATACACGACATTCTGCAGTGAAGCTTCGTACACAGTAATTTGAACCAATGAAAAAAAAAAAAAAAACCGTTTCGACTGGTTGTTTTTTTTTTCCTTGCTCAAAAATAAATTAATGGCTTTTTAATCATTTAGTTGCTTGTTTGAGAGCGAAAATTGCACTCCGTTGAATTTCTCGAGTTAGGGGGGTGCATATGAATATTTGATTCAATTCAATAATTTAGAAAAACAAAAAAATGAGATCGTTTGTGCGGCCTTGAGAACGAAAAAAAAAGCATGACACGATATTCGCCGTCGAAATGTGGGTCTTCGGAGGCCGGATTGACGTGAAAAGTCTTATGTAAACAGGAATCCTCGAGTAGATTCAACAAAAGTGTGTAATATCTCGTGAAGGTCATGTATCAAGTTCCTACCCGTATTGCGCCATGTCCGTTCCGTTCTCCGGACGTCTGTGCATGCACGTGTGCGCCGTTCGTAGCCGCCTTCCGGGCTTTCAGGTTGAAAATTCATCCGCGAGTAATCCGAGACCCGTAACCAGGGCTCATTAACATTTAACTTGTTTCACGGCGCTTCTCAGCTGTTATGTGCAACAAACGAGATGAGCTCGAATCTCCGAGCTCCCCACCGTTCGTTCCTGCCTCGTTCCGCGCTCTTCGAATCACGAGTTTTTTTCCTGCTCGAAGAAAAACCAAGAATTCTCAGGCCGTGCCCTTGTTCCGCATTTAACACTCCGTTCTGTTGTTTTAGATAATAAAACATCTCGGAGTATATGCCAAGTCTTCGGAATGTGCAAAAAAATGTTTTCTGAAATAAAAAATAAAAACATAGCGAACCATCCGAAATAAAATCATAATTTCTAAACTGAATTTTCTCAGCTATGACAACATTTTGAGGCAAACTTAAATACCAACAAATACGAAAGATTTTCGTTCAAGAATCTTAACAAGAGCAGAAACCCCCACACTCAGCATCTACGTCATTGTCTCTTCATTCGTGTCGTTACGCATACACGCGTATGCCAACATTTCACAAGCAAAAAGGCGTAATTCTCACTATCCAGCTTTCAACTATGCGATCGTTATACTGGCCACTTTCCCTTTCGCTATTTGGCAAATATACTTGCATCTCTCTGCATGCTCTATGCCCCTGTCTTTTAGTGTGTTTTTCGACATAAAAGAGCAACGAGAGTTAACGTACAATGATGCGAAGAGCAAACACCTCTTTTGTACATCCTTATCGGTGTCAGAGCCCAATAAACGCTCTCATCAACTGCGTCATCGGACGTGTGCTGATTGAAACGAGAATCTTATTCATCGCTCTCTCGGCCTCATATTTTTCACGACGGTCTCCTTCGCCTCCTCATTAATTACCTTTTTTTTATCGTTCTATAGTCTCTTTCCTTTTTTCACGATCGACCTGTTACAATTGAAAGAGTTGACGATTTTTTTTTTCACAATTTATCTGCAAAATCTTTGTCACAGCTGTAACAGAAAATTCGAAGAAAATAGTAGTGATAATTCGAAATCCCTATACAAGTCCTTGGTGGATATGAAAAGAGTTCAAAAGGAAATTTTCACTTTATTAGGTCTGCAAAAACAATAAGGATTTCGAACAACATGAAATCTTTGAGAGTTGGCAAGTTGGGAATTCGAAAAGAGTGAGAAACAGCTTGTTTGTTAATTTCGTCGTCGTCGAAACGATCCACTCGGAGAAGAAGAAGATAGAGGAGATTATGTATAAATGTGTGCAGAGGATAGTGAGGATGAGTGGGTGGTATGAATTACAATAGGAAGAATCCTGGCCTAATATGTTGCAAGCACGTGTCGAACGTTTCGTTCCAATGCATACGAGGAATAAATATACGTGTAAATTGCAATTTATCGTCCAATGAGATGGGGAAAGAGTCAGCAGAGAAGGGGACGACGAAAAAAGAGACATAAATTAAAGGTGCGAAACGTCTTGTGCAAATTTGACCTTGGCAGTCGTGCTTTTGCAACTCGCAATTGCAAAGTCGCAGTACGCCATAAAAGCCTGTAAATTTGTCAGTCGGTCATTTCTATAAATCCTATCCTTCAGATTTTTGTCTGCTTCCTTCTGTTTTGTATCGTTTGCGGAAAAAAAATCATATTTCTCGTGGTATGACAATTGGCATGAAATTTGAAAAGAGAAATGCATTATCGAGCTAACAATTTCAAGAAAACAATGATAATGTAATTTGCTAAGATTGGGTGCCCCCCTCCACGGTGATGTAATGTTATTGAAACCTTGAAACAAAATGTTACGTTCTTTCATGTGCCAATATAGGACACGTATGTAATAAATATATATAAAGATATATCTCGAAGTATCGTTTGTGTCGATGTTTGCGGATCTAAACTCCGGCTCTTAATACATTTTGTTTGATCAGTTACACTTCCCAAGCACAAAAGCCTTCCTTCGTAAAATATATTTCCTACGAGATCTACATCCGACCAAAGAAATATGACATCATGTTTCGTGTGTAAAACTGTCGTCTATAATAAATTTATTGATAAATAATAATAGACCGGAAAATTATAGTAAATTTAAATGACAAGGAATTTATGAATAATTCAAAACACTTAATCGATTACAAATTCATATAAATAAGTCAACATATTTTTTCATGTTACAGGTGTCTTCTTGATACCTTACTTTCTGATACTCGTAGTATGCGGAGTTCCGCTCCTTTACATGGAATTAGCGATCGGGCAATTCACTCGTCGGGGGCCAATCGGAGCTCTCGGCCAAATATGCCCCCTCTTCAAGGGTACGTTTGAAAACTTAGTGAATACAAAAATACATATCATCCGAATCATTAGTTGATCGATTTTTGTTTTTTATGAAGTCAATATTATTTAAATATTTATATTGAATACTTTTTTTTTGTTTCTTGTTGTTTATCACCAAATAATGCCTAAAATATTTATTCCAGGAGCAGGTTTGTCATCGGTAGTGATATCATTCCTGATGTCAACGTATCACAACGTCATAATAGCGTACGCGATATATTATTTCTTTACGGCTTTCAAGTCCGAGCAGCCTTGGTCAGGCTGTGATAACTCGTGGAATACACCGGCATGTTGGCTACCGTCTTTTGGCTCTATTGACAATCGAACACGACCCAATACTTCGAGGACACCATCCGAAGAGTTTTTCAAGTAACTGCCATAAATCTCTGATTCGAAATAATGAATGTATTTCATTCGAAACGCACGTTTTATCGTTTCTTTCTCGCTGTGCCGGTGCAGCAGACTTATCGGAAAATGTACCGCGTTTACCGAGGCTATCGTGATCTAAAAATTAGTGATATAGACGAGATTCACGCTCCAAAATTGTGCGCACCGCCTGCTCAGACATCACGAATAAATTTTGCAGTAGAAAAACCTGAAAAAACGTTTGAATTTAAATGGAAGCTCGCGATTAGCATTCTGAGCAAAGATTCGCGGCGTGCAAGCTTGATCCCCTATATTCGGTAAATAAGCAACTGATCTCCTTGCAAATCTATCATTCGAAATTTTCGTCCAGTTCCAGTGTTACGAAAAGTGAGGAGATCTTTTGAATAATGCAAATAAATATGTATCTTCAACCAGGATCGAATGATTAGTGTCACGTTATCACAAGAAAAGAAATTTGATTTGTCTTTAGCAACAAAGTGCTCCAAATGAGTTCGGGAATTGAGGAGCCCGGAATTCTGAGGTGGGAGATTGTAGCTTGTCTGGTGGCAGCTTGGGTTATTGTTTACTTTTCAATATGGAAATCAATTAAATCATCAGCACAAGTAAGGTACCTCACGGCTACACTCCCATTCTTTCTAATTGTCGTCTTTCTCACACGGTCACTCACCCTCGAAGGTGCTGACAAGGGGTTGCAATATTTTTTCCGTCCACGGTGGGAACTCCTCGCTGATGCAAAGGTATACCAAAAATACTAAACAATTATTTTTTTTGTCGAATATTAACTCTAGAAGGGTAACCTTTTTTTTTCACCTATACCGGTAACAACCTGGGCTCATAAATGACGCCAATCTTTTGGAAATTCATTTCTCTGATAAATCTGAACGAAAAAACTTTAACTTGGGCTCATTATTTCCCATTTTTAATGCAGAAGGGGGAAGGAAAGTTTTTGACCCCAGGTTACCGGCCTAGGCTTAATTTATTCAACGATTTTTCGTTAATTAACAACAATATAGTATATAGTCGTATAATCGTATCTCATATATTTTTTTTACACGTAATACACCAGCATCTCGATTTTCGTAACCACTATTGACGTAATAGCACATTATTTCTCTTAGAAATTTTAGTCCACATGGTGCAACGAGAATATCGAAATATTGCAGTAATTCGTTTTCTCTAAGGTTTGGGTTAACGCAGCTGCCCAGATCTTCAATTCCGTTGGTATCGCATTTGGCTCGATGATATGTTTTGCCAGTTATAACAAATTTCACAACAACATACTCATCGACACGGTCGCAGTTTCGTTAATAAACGCTTTCAGCAGTCTACTCGTTGGCATATTCGCGTTTGCGACCATTGGCAATATCGCCATGGAACAGAATACTTCTGTCGACGAAGTCTTGAGCGGTGGTACGTTGAGATATTTTTCTTCATATTTTGACCCTGAATGATTAAGAATAAAAAGCATATATGGATTATTGCCATGGCGAGGAGTCAAAGTTTCATCATCATTCAGAAGCAACGTTTTTTTTTTTAGGCCCGGGTCTCGTTTTCGTTGTGTATCCTCAAGCCATGGCAAAAATGCCTGCCTCCCAATTATGGGCTGTTCTATTCTTCTTTATGCTGGTCTGTCTATCACTCAACAGTCAGGTGCGTAAAAAAAAATTGTGTCGTTCCACACACGGTACAGATCATTTTACATCGCAATTTTTGACTTTGTTATCCCTTCTGAGAGTTTTTGAACTTCAGTGACCTCAAATTAATTTTTTTTAATCATTCATAAGTAACATTTAAACCTATAGAAAAATATCAAGATGAATATTTGACGGAATAAAACATTATTCAAAAACAATAGTGGCGTGAAGATTCTATTTTAAAGATTATCGAGCAGGTGGTGACCGCGTCGTAAAACATTCCATTAACGTTAAAAAACTAAAGAATCGCATCGAGATTTATTGAAAATAATGAGTGAATCTCATTTCAACGTTATAACTGAATCGCTCAGTCAATTTATTAATCGCCGACCAATAAAAGTGAATTTTTTATCCGAACGCTGGCCCAACATTCTCTGATATTGAGTGAGGTACGTTTTTCCAATTCGATGCAATAATTTATCCCTAATGTTTGACTTTGTCGCGATACTCGTGGATCTGCCCCTTTGACACAACATGAAATGCCAATGGATTCGAAATATATCCTTCGGAGGTTGCAATCCCATGTGATTTTCATTGATTCAGTTTATTCATGAAAGGCGATATCCTTGCAGTTTGCCATAGTTGAGGTCGTTGTGACGTCGATACAAGATGGATTTCCAAATTGGGTGAAAAATCATTTATACTGTCACGAGATGTTGGTACTGGTGATATGCGTCGTTTCATGCTTGTTCGGACTTCCAAATGTCTCTCAGGTAAGCGGATGATAACACAAAAGATGACAACTAATTCCACTTGAAATTTTTGCTCACAACCATTTGCTCTATTCTTTGTTTCAGGGTGGAATATTTTTCTTTCAATTGATCGATCACTATGCCGCCTCGATATCGATAATGTTTTTAGCATTTTTCGAAGTTATTGCAATTTCCTGGTTTTATGGAGTTCGACGACTTTGTAGCAACGTAAAAGAAATGACGGGACGAGTACCGTCGATGTACTTTCGATTCTGCTGGCTCATCGCCGCACCTCTCCTTATTATGGTAAATTGAATGACGTAATCAGTAATCGAGCAATGTCGTAAAACATAATTGAGCTAGCAAATATGCTAAAAAAGCGAAATACTTTCCAAGTATTTTCTACTCATCCGTCTCTCGAAACTTGTGGAGAGATCTCAAAGATATCCAACGTCGTTTTGGTCTTGCAGGCTGTCTGGGTGTTTAGTCTGATCGACTACGAGCCACCCACGTATCACAATGGAGCGTACCAGTATCCATGGTGGGCCGAAGCCATAGGCTGGGGAATTGCCTCGCTCTCCCTTATTTGCCTTCCGGCATTTGCAATTTACGTACTCATACGATCCGAAGGAGTGACTTTGGCCGAGGTGAGTCTTTTTTTTTCTCTCGTTCTTTAATCTTATATCATTGAATTAATATTTACAAAGACACTTTTTCTCCCATCGAACCGATTTTTTGTTTATTCTATTACAGAAACTGAGAAATTCCATAAAACCACATTTTGAGGCTTGCAAGCTTTGCGGCCAAGAGTACTGCACCGAGCCATTGCACACTATGGACGAAGACATGGTCAAGGAACCATTGCACGAAATGAACAGCCTCATACAGCCACACGTGATCAATTTATTACCACCGAAACAGCAAATTTAACGAATGCTAAGCAGACATGTTTTCGAATAGTAAATTTCCACTCGAGCCGATCCTTCAGCTCGCCAATTTCCTTCTCCATTTCGTCACCATTCCATTTATTCATTTATAGTTTTTATCCAAGCATAGACGTACGATAAAAAATGGTAAAAATCGTTAAAATCTAACTCGAAAATCAAGCAAAGAAAAAATATAATAAACCAATTACAAGACTGTACGAAGAGCGTGTGTAGTAAAATAATCGATTGTTCAAGTGATTATTTATTCCAACCAGAATGACAGAGTGAGTCGAAAAGGGGAGAAACCACGAATTCGAATATTTCATTGTGTTGTTGTTGTTTCAATATCGATGACTTATCAGTTTTTGAAATGATTGACATCGAATATTATCCCCTTCATCGAATTATACATAGCACGTAATAAAACTTTGTCTGCCGTTTGATGAACCTTACGAACAAAACATTATTGTATGCAATACGATGATCACGTTGACGAAAAATGACTATAAATCGTTGATTAAACAATTCCGAAAATTCATGAACAGCTGCTTCATTTCGTTTTCATTGTGCCAGCATGGAATGAAACATTAGTGCACGGGACAAGCAGAAAAATAACGACAATTGTATTTTTGTTAGTTTTACTTGTAAAACTAATGAAATGTCAGGACTTGATTCGCACGGGGCAACAAACTGCGCCCCATGAGTAAGTCCTCCATTCCTGAACCCTTCTCTATTTTATCATTTGGTATTTTGTTTCGTGATGTGAACTTTGTGATGAAATGTTTCGTTTCTCAACTTGTCCGAAGCTGAATAACTTGAAATTTCTGTTATTATTTAATTACATAATCTCCAGTGACGGTTGCAATGCGATTGAATATTTAACGACTTGGTTATTTAATTTGTCAATTTCAAATCCGAAGATAATCGTAATCTTTTATTATACGTCGTCTATGAGATAAATTGATGATTTTTCGAATTGTAAATGAAACCGTTGGTTTTTGCTTATCCAACCGAAAAAATTCAGGATGTAATTTTTTTAGCGAAAAGTATCTCCCACAACAGCCAATTATACGGCGTCCACAAAGGTTCGCTCATAAATTATTCATGTCCTGAGGGAGCCTGGTACGATAAATACATAAAAAAAACGAAAAAAACAAGACTGTGTACGAGCAGGGAAAAAATAAATAAAAAGGAAATATTATGAGGCATCGACTATGACGCAGATAGCCGACGCAGAAATGTTCGTGGGGGCTTTGGCGGACGACAAAAAAAGTGGTGTAAAAGAAGTAAACTCTCCAAACGTCCGCACCATCGCACCGTTTTTTGCTTTTACTTATACGACACACACCCTGCTCATCCAACTTTGCGATACTTTCTAGTACCCCTATTCGCTTATATAGCTTTGAGAGTCGTTGCTGTTCATCAACCTCACAATAGAATTCACTTTTCTCAGATTTTTTTCTTCACCCCTCCTTCCGACTTCCGTAAAGCTTCCGTTTGATTCTCGCCTCCAAAACGTTACAATTTTCTGATTGTCCTAACGAGTTGGAAATTCCATTTCCAATTGAATTAACGCGCGTAAACAATTAATTGATAACGTTAAACGGAAACGAAAACAACGAAAAAACTGTGAATAGCATTGCAATTCCATGAGTTATTTCGCTCCAAGTTTTTAGAATCAGAAGCAGTTGCGAAAAAGAGAGCATGAAAGCCAAATCAAATTAATTCAAATGTAATTTAGTTTGCACGGCTTCACTCCTACTTTTAACGATAAAAAAAAAAGAGAGACCGAAAAATGTGAAAACTCAAACAAGGGAACAAACGAAACCCTTTCAGCGCGTCGATGTAAAAGGACATTTCGTGTTGAAGCAGGCCGAAGCGAGCAAAACGAGTTTCTGTGTCGTTGAGTTGGTTAACTTTGGCTGAGTGGGCCAATTAGTCAGCCGTTTTGTTCTAGCTCGGTCCTGAACTGTAACGATGGAAGATGCAGACGTTTTTTTCATCTTTTTTCCGCTCAAATACGCCATTTTGAGCTTCGTAGTAATGAATTAACCATCAGCTATGCCAATCCTGAATACTCAACATCTTTCAAACACTGAAATAAGCTGAAACGTTATTTTCTTGATTTTTCCAGTCTCCTCTGAACAAATCGGGATTGTGAGGTGACCTGGAAGCAATCTCATGGGAATTGTCATCAGTCTTCCTCCTTCGAGTACGAACCATCGTGATTTACACGTTTTTTTGGACAATCGATCATTGTTCTGGAATCTTTTCCAAACTTTTTTTTTTACTATCGATTCGTTTATTCTTCATGAGTTCGCCAGGAACCTCGTGAAGCTGTAGCGACGAACTGAAATATCGTCGACTGGGTCAATATTTCGTCCATGCGATCGGCGACCTTTAATTCCAAACAAAAAACATTAATTGATTGGAAAATTATTACAGGCACTATTATGATAGTAATAATTGTGTGATGTTTTCATTGCATAAAAAATGAGAGGGAAATAATTTTACGCGTCGGTTCTGGGTGGAGCCGTTGAAACCGTAGCGCCGAATATTTATCAGAATTCGTATTTGTTGCTTTCTTGCCCTCACTTGTTGTAATTCCTCGGGTATACTTTGGTAAATGATGAAAAAAAAAATAGTTTACATTTGTAGATCGTTTATTTTACGGAGCATCTCGTGGGGTGAGTCAAAGATGCGAAAATCGTATTTTTAATAAAAGTTTTCGTCGTATTTTCTTTTTTTTTCGTTTTCCAACGATTATAAATAATTATCAGGATGGCTTATGCGCGGTAGAGAGAAAAGCTCGTCCAGCGTCCTCTTCATGCTTGCATGGCGCATCTCTTTTGTCTCTCTCGCTCCCTCCCTCTGTCTCTCTTTCCTCCCTGATCTCTGTCTCCGTTGCTCAGCATTGGTCCCGAACCTACTATCGCTTCTTGGTAGGGCTTTCAGTATGTGATCGCGCACTCCACGAGCAAACACCTGTTAGCTGCTCTCGAGTTTCGGAATCGAAATATTCAATTTCTATCGCGGTTACCCGATAACCGAAACAAATATTAAGCGAATATGAATTAAAAAATAAAAAACTTAAAAAACACGGCTTTTTTATATCTGAGCGATTTAAATATAAAACGTCGGTTCAATTGGAATAGATTTTTTATATCAATTCGTCGACTCGATTTCATAAACGCGGATCGCGTAAGAATCAGAAAAAATTATTAATTAATGTTTCCTCGACCCTTTATGTCGTCCGTTCAGTTTTTGTTAATGAATCGTCTCCTTTATGCGATAATATTTTTGGTGATCCAACAAGTATGGAATTTTTTCCTCCATCTTCTCAATGAATGAAATCTTCAGTGTCTTTGTATTTAAAATGAATATTTGTTGAATTTTTTCATTTAAAAAATCGTGGCACACTCGGACTTCGGACTTTATCACTCGCATGCCTTGTCACTTTACACTCTCTGTGTTGCGAAGTTAATTGATGCTTCGTTTCAAAGGTCGCTGAACTTTGAATTGTCGGAGATGAAGATGAGCCTATGAACTTGTGAATAAAAAAAAGTATTATTTTAGTGTGAAAAATTAAATGAAAATTCATTTCAATGCTCATGAGCACGATACGAACGACATACGTTAATATAATCTCAACAAGCCTTTAAACAGTTGACAGTTCTATTACACCTCGAGTATTCATTTATCCTCAAACGTACGATCTTTTTTTTTACTTCTCTGTAAGGGCTGAAGACTGTATGTTTGTTGGCATAAAAATCGTTATTTCGCTATTTCCTCTTTGTTTTCTCATCGAGTGCCATTGCGACAAATGAATTTGAAAATTGGTTCGGAAGTATTGAAATTTATTTTCCACTGATATTCCAAGCTTTTCACTGATCTCGCGCTTACGATTAGTGTTAATAAGAAATTGAAAAAAAGAGAGATCGATCCCGAGAGGGACACGTGCGTTCATTTTGACTTTGCTATGGCATGAAACTTGGTCATCACGAGATCTTTGAACTTTGTACTCGGATCGTTCTCGCGCTTCCAACGAAGAATCTCGCGAGGTGGCATTTCTCGGTGACCGGAATTTTAAAAAAATAACATAATGACAATGAAACGAAGTATTTTGTCAATTTCACTCTCCCATGGCCATCTAATCTTGTTAATTATGTTTCTACACCTGCTTTTATTTACTTGCAATTTACTTGCAAAGACATCGGAATAAATATTGATCTGTGAACCGATGGAAATATATGTCACTGTTTTTACCCGCAAAAAAAAAGCTTGGTGCTCTCACTGTCCGTTTCCTCGCAGCCACAGATTTCCAGAAATTAGCAAAGTCAAAAATTGACGTAAACAAGTAAACGTAATAGTCAATATTATGAAAGGAAATATAAAGAAGACAAACGAAACTCCAAGAATGGTCCTAGAATTATTAAATAGCTGAAAACGAACGAAAATATAGAACAATATTCTTTGCATAAGGAACAATGTGCACCGATGCGTCAACAAGTTTTTCTGGGTCATTTTTGTTGTCATTGAGACGAACGGAAAATGAGAACGTTCCAGTAAACGTAACTGCCTGTTTCCCCAGTACATATGTATTTCGCCATGTATATAGAGCCTTGGTCACAGTTATTCTCCTATAAGTCTCCTCCAAGTTTTCTATGCGCACGATAAATCGAATATCTCAAGGAAAAACAATGGTAAACCAATTAAGTGAGTGGCTTTTCAAAGTAGACGAATCTGCTTACGTTTTACGATGTGACGAAAATAATTAAATTGTCTATTAAAAGTTAGGAAACATTTCAGGTGGCTGTGAACAAAATCCACCTATTTACTCTTTATAACGAACGTATTGACCACATGTTCTCTTGTTCAAAGTTCCGATCACTGATACGCAGATATTTCCAAAGTTCAGCATTCAAATTCATGGAGTGAGAATTAAAAACAAACAAACAAAAAAAAAAAACAAAACAAAAAGACGCCATTCCCAGAATAACCGATGCTTTTGATGAAGGCTGTACATATAAAAATATAAGTACGTGTGCATATCAGACATGGTCTAATCCAATGTATGGGTGTTTATAGTAATTGCCACTGAGATGGTTTTACCCCTGTCCCGTGAACGAATCTTTGTGTCAAGACTGAATGGACAACTGAGAACGGCGAGTCCCCGCTTCTCATCGTCTCCGCGGCCATCTCTATGAGATAATACGACTGATATCTCTCCGTTTGTAGACACAAATATACATACGTATATATATCTTGTATAGTACGAAGAGAGTCATTAGGAATTACAAGAGGTGCTGGCTATCGTATCGAATTGTACGAATTTGCGGTGGCATCGCCCCCGCCGTTACCGGCCTGAGGCATGCTAACCATCCATAACGAGTAAGTACAATAATATCAAATACCATAAACAGTATTCAAGAGTAATTGCGATCGAATGGCGGAAAATATCAGCAGATATAACAAGTGCAATCAAATGTCACAATAAATTTACTTGCCAAGGATTTCTTGAATGAAAAACGAAACAAAAAATGCTTCAATACAGATGAGAGCACAAAATCTGCGAAATATGGACGATACTTAATAAAAATATATTTTCAGGGCGAGCATAACCAAGTGCAGTGTTTATCATGAGATAATATCAATTTAAAATGACAATAAAATTATTTTTTATTGATTGTATGCAGTAGGATGCCCAAATTATCATCTCTTGTCTCTTTATTGCAAAATTATCCCTGATATTCTTTTATGGAACTCGATGTCGAGTAAATATATGTACACGTTTGGGAATGTGCTTCTGTACGTGTGTCCTATACATTGATCTAACCCGCACATCCATCGTACGCTTCAATAATGAAGATTTACACCCTTCGCTAAGCCGATTCCGGTAATTTATAGAACGACCTCAGCACCTCCGAATTAATTCACTTGACAATCATACCATGGGACAAAATTGTTTCCCTTTATTTCTCGTAATCGAATTTAACGACCATGTTTTCTCTTCTAGACCAATTCGATTATAATGGAAAAAAATGACTATCGTAATTCTTGTCGGACAACAGAAATTAAATTAGAACCCCAATGGAAATCAATATTTCCAAACGTAGAAATAGTGGTCAAACTAATTTTTATATATTTCAATTTTATACAGTAACACTTGAGATTGGTGTTGATTTTGAAATTAATTTTTTACTCAATTGGATTTTCGGAATAATGATCCATTGATAAAGCCAATCTAATAACGCACTATATTTTTATGATTAAGCTCTTAACGGACCTTTATATTTATGCAATCTAAAGGTCTGGCTGGCTTTCATACCTCGAGGGGATTTCGCCTTCATAGAGAAACCTCTTTCTCTCTCTAGCTTCCTCTGTATTAAAAGAGTTACAACAGAGGCAAATACAGAAAAACTACACGGGCTTTAGAAGCAAAATTTTTAATTCCCTCCGCTATTTCGATGAAAAGCGACCCAATTCTGTATAATTTACATGTCATCATTACTTCTTTCATTCTCTAATGTTTTCCGTGGAATGAGATGCGTAATATTTCATTTGTAGTGAACAATCGAAACCCCTGAGAAGAAACTCGTATTTTTTTCTTCTCGCATTGCGATAAAGCAAAACAACATTTTTCTATCATGTTATTTCGTACACCTTTCTAGAGTTTTTGCAATGTAATTCGTGGCGATACTCTTTTAAAATGCAATACCGAATCGGGCTCGTACAAGTGTACACTAAAAATATGGGAAATATCTGTGCCACCGCAAAAATTCGGCTATATCGCTACTGAGATTTTTCGTTTCTAATCATCAGCAAAAACTCGCAGAAAAACTTGGTCCTCCTTCGGGATGACCGTTTTGCCGGGCTTCATAAAGCTGAGCAAGTCCCCTGTCCGCGCGCTGACTCAACCAACAGCTGCTCGGGCTGACGCAATTGAAATTTATAAACAACAACGAAAATTCTGCTCCATGTTTTTCGATTCTTATGCCTGTAATGGGGATTATTTTAATTTTCAATATTTTTGGCAATTTTATTATAGAAACTGAGAAATAAAGTTGGTAGACTTTGCCACAAATCTACATTTATTTTATAAGATAATAGGGGACACTTTAGTTAGGCAAATATGTGATTTTAACCAAAGTGAATCATGTTATAGTGCAGGAACGTAGTATACGCCTTGTCGTTGGTGCACGGGAGCACAATTAATTGGAGCAGCGTGTGCGCTGAGAATCTGCTACCGTTCTATACTCGATCTGCTACCTACCCTCTTGTATTGTATATATAAAATCCCTGTCGTTAGCCGCTGTTGCATTACGTTATATATTTTGATCGCTCGCTCGACCGAGCGAGAATGTAACTCTCGTCTCAGCGATGTTGCAAAAAATTTCCTTGACAGCCGACATAATTGTATTTTATTAATACACTTCGAAGTTCCAAGCAATAAAGCAACGAGGAAAGAAAAAACGGATCAACTAGTGAAGCAGGAAAAAGATAAGGAGAAAGAAATAGACAGAAATTTAATTTGTATAGTACATTGATGGGATTATAAATGTGAATTGAATCAATGAATCAACTCTTATATCGGGAATTTGTGACTCGATTCCCAATCATTATGAAGCGATTGCAAATGATTTTGCAGCCATGAACATTATAGGTAGTCTTCCAAATTTTTAGTGCAGCATCACATTCGAGAAAAAAAAACAAAAAAGTAGGAAAATTTTTATTTCTAATTACACCCCTAAATAACCCTGTTCTGGAATATCTCTACTGTTCGTGCTTCATACCTCCTTGTGAGAGCAACACAACAGTGACGTAGGCGTACCTCAAAGTAATGGTATAGTGTTTACAGGCATGAGTAATATCGCAACAGCACTATAATAATAATAATAATAATAATAAGATGGAGGGAGAGCACTTACTCGAATGGACGGGCGCTCGGGCTCTGATACTCCGAATCCTGCGTCTCATTTTCGGCCAACAATCAATGAATAAAATTCCAATGGCAGAGGTGTGTGTGTGTGTTTTTTTTATTACTAATGTCACACCTGCCGACTACTCGTAGACCTCATTCTGCATTTCGGTACTCATAGATTTTTGATTTTTCAATAATCGACCCAAAAAAATAGGAGCTCACAACGAAAACTTATGCCCGGAAATGAATTAACCACGCAAAAATAACGGTTTAATCACTTGGAAGTTTTATTACAAACTAGCGCGTGTGGCTGATTGCCTCGTCGGAGGCAAATGAGAGAGAGGGAAATAACGCAGGAGTAGAGTAGACTTGTTTGAGCTGCTTCCGGAAACTCCTCTCTCTCTCTCTCTTCCCCAGCGACTATGGCTAGCTCCAAAGTGCAATCTGTACATATAATGCGTCTACAATGTATTGTGTGCTCCGTGATAATAATAACATTCACTAAAGAGATTATCGACATTATTAAGTTTTGATGCAACTCAGGATTTTCTGGCTTCTTAGCAAACAGCGAATTCAAACTTCAAAGATAACTGTTAATTGAAATTCTCTAACTATATCGATGACCGGGTTTTCGTATTTGTATCCCTATTCGATTGAGAGATTCGTGGAAAGTTTGAGTAATTAGGAAAATATCGAAATTGATGTGGCACGAGGAATAAATTCAACCTCATGTCATAAAAATAACGAAATTTGTTGATTATCGAGTGGAACTGGAAGGAGTCGCATCCACGCGTGCGTTGGAAAAGCTATAATATCAAATAGTGGTTTGAAATTCTATTGCCTTAGTTATGAGAGCAGAGAAAACATAAATATTGAATGGAAATTTAATCGATGAGGAGCCTTCGATAATCGACTGAGATCTACATATTCGGAAAACTCCGTATATTCATGAAAGTTTCTGAAGATAAATGCAGCCATTTTTCGAACCGATGAAAAACATCGGCCAAGTTTCCGAGGTCATTTTGCATTTTCCCGAGACTGGAATCTATCTGCTGCATTCCAAATGGGATTGTGAAAAATGTATGTAAAGTAATATTTCATTTGGAATCCACGCGGATAGAGAGAGGGAGACGAACAAGTTCTCGACAAAAAACTGTCAAAGGATCTTTTGTGCGAATGTAAAACGCGTTTTTCTCGTTTCTCAAAATAAACTTTCAATAGCTGGTACTCCCGAAAAAAAAAGAATATCATCGAAGCAAATGACTTCGTTAGATGTGAAAAGTCTTGTAATTTAATACCGAGGCCTCGATGCGTAAGAATCAAGAGCTATTCAAGCTGCGACGGAGGGCCGATTCTTTTTGCACCCATACGATTGAAGTCCCATTTACTTAATTTTTTTTTCACCTCATATTTTATACGATTTATAAAAGGCTGTTCAAATGAATGTAACGTCAAAAGATTGTAAATTTCATATTGAGATACAGGAGCAAAGTCTATAATATCTCGCCTACCATGATTTTCATTTTAATATTTCATTCGAGTCGCTCTCAACACTGAATTTTTCATCAAAATTTTTCGAAAATTTCAGCAGACATTGCAGGCACTATTATAAAACTGTCATACAAATTTCGGAACAATTTATCGTCTCGCGTTCGAGTTATTCGCATTGAAACAGTGCACAGTTCCACTTGCGTTTTCATGTCGCACGGAGGAAGAATGTGCAAATTTTGCCGGAAGCTTTTTCTATATATTTTGTGGCGAGACAGCAACGCTCTTCACGAGAATATTTATTTTCTCTGCTGATTACAAGAGTCGAGTATAAAAATGAACGACAATACAGCTCGACAGTAAAACGTACGAGAGACTCTTTATTGAGACTATGGAACCGGAAAATAGATTATTGATTATGTGACGCAAACACGTATAGTTATATATAGTCCATGCAATATATTTTGCATTTGACTATATATATATGGTGAAGAACATTTGATCGAACCTGTCGAAGTGACCGTCGTCTTTATCGCAACGGGTAAATGGACATCTCTCGCAATGATCAAAGGAAGACCTAATCTAAACTTCGATCAATATTACATTCGGAAATTATGAATCAACTACATGTCTGATGTTTGCTCGCATATGAATTATCCTTGAAATTAGTCCTCCAAATTCATGTTAAAAAAAAATCCCGAAAGATAGTGGACGGATTAGTGCGGACCAATACGAGATAATGCGAAGAAAGCGAAATCGTGATTTTCGTAAAGTTGAGCGCTTCCGATCTGTGATGCGAGTAATTCGATTTAGCAGCTGCTTAACTCAGCACTATTTGGCGTATCCATCAATGAGTGGAAGGGAGTAATTGTAAGTGATGGATCGTGACAATCTCCTGAAACTCTCATAATCAGTAAGAAATAAAGCCAGCAAGTGTATGCGGGCGAGTGTACGCAGTTTCCCTCGGTCCTTTTGCCATGTGGAAGATCATTAGGAAATTGTGGTGTGATGGGCAAAACTCTTGGAGGTCTCAAAGGAATATGATGGAAATGACGGAAATGAGGTCGACGTTATGGAGTGGTCTCGTAAAAGTGGCCAAGAACATGGGGTGGAGGGAGTGTCAATGAAATATCAATATCGATCAATTGTGCAATATTTTTTATATAAATTCCAGTATGTCGCCACGCAACGGATCCTGCGTGGCAGAGGTCAGTTCGGTAAGAAGTCTTTCTTCGGACGACGTATCGGGGACGAAATCAAATAAAAAAAAATCCTGCTGGGCTCGAGCAACGGACCCGGCTCATCGACGTGGCCGACGAATTCAACTCCTCCAGATGCTCGTTTTACCCTTCATACCGATACTAGCTCTCATAGTACAAACGGCGAATACTCTCCACGACATCCTTATTTATCGCCAAGAAGTCTCCGACATCGAGAGTCAGGTAGCTCAATTTTACTTCCTTCTCAATAGCAACTCCGATCGAGTGGCTCAAGACTCTTTGAAAAATAATTTCAAAGCTCGCATAGTTCTTTCCGCCGTAACAATTGTGAACAACGCCGAATTCCGTCATTTGTGAAGTGATCAGCTCCATGAGCTGATAGTAAAATAAGCTGTAATGCCACGGGCAATTGACCCAAAAAACAATTTTTTTTTTTCATGTTAGAAATCTCGCCGGAGAGTTACACAAAATAAAAAATAAAAATCCATTATTGATTAACGGAGACTGCGATCAGAAGAGGCTTATTGTACGTGAGGGAAAAATGATGAAAAATCCAGCCGGAGAAATTCTGATCGCCCCATTGCTCTTCTGCATTCGGGAGAATTTCAATGTCTAGATCGTTTGTTTTCCAACACAATTATAAACGGGATTACGATAGTGTTGAAAATAGAGATGAATGCAAGGGTCTAGCGATTATGCAAATTTCGTTCGGATTCGGTTCCGGTGTGCGTCGCATTCTTTCATTATGGATCCTCCATTATTGAATCAGTGAGAAAATGAAAACGGTTTTTCGAGTTGGTGAAGCTGTATATAGTTATATAACTTGGGAACATTTATCCACAGTGCATCGGAGTTTGCGAGAATTGGGTGGTGACACACACGCGATGTTGTCACTTCATCATTAGGCTAATGCCGATGGCCATCCTAGAGCTTCGGTGCTCAGTCCATTTATTTGATTAACCTTGCTCGTGAGAGTTTCGTATTTTCTCGTCGACTCTCCCTTCTCCTCTCTCTCTCTCTTTGCTATAACTTCTCATTTCTCATTTCCTTGTCTTTTGGCATTTCTCATAAGCTCTCATAAGCTAAGAAAAAGCTCAAGCGAGTGAATAATCTTGGTATTTACGCGAGAGTAAACTCGGGACAGAATTGATCGACTTTATAGAATTCGTTCCATGCTCCTGCTGGCAGACTTCGCCCGAAGGCTCGTTGTTTTTTTATCACAAGGAATAAAACGATATCGTGAAAAAAAATGGAATAAAACGACGAATCTTTTTTTTGTTACGAGTATATTTGTAAAATGGCCAGAATATCAGAATTACGAGTCCATCTATGAGCGTTCGATGCGCACACAGACGTCATTGAATTATTATTAATAACACGGATGGTATTTATATCGTCAGTTTTTGGTAATTTCTATCGATTTTTTGAAGCGTCGAGTAGCCGTAAATTTTTTTTCGTAAAGAAACAGTCATGAATGTTGATTTAGTTAGAAGTTGATGGTAGAAGAACAAAAGACACTTTTCAAAGTGCGAGCACTCATTGTCAGCTCACTTGGAAATTCTAGAAGGGATATGTGTGGATTTTTCTCTCGTTTGTCTTGTTCTCGGTGCATTTAAGAACTCATTCCGTTCGCTTTGTACAATAAAGCTCAATTTTCCGGCGCTCTTTAACGAGCGGCGTCGTTCCAATAAAAATGACCGAAAGAATGACTACATCGAAGAAGAAAAAGAATATATTCGTAATTTTTTGAAATGGTGATTTCAAATTGGGATTTTGAATATTCAATAGCAAAGTGGTATCGTCAGTGGCCTTATTTTTATAACTTTTTTGTTTTGTTTTCAATTAAGTTTTTTTCGATTAACTTTTTGCAGGTGACGATAGCCACGGATCTGGGAAAAGTGGTGACGAGAATGCAGCTGGAAAGATCAGAGGTTGCTTTTTTCATCTACACAAACGGGAGCACGTTGAGGTATTTTGCGTGACAACGTGCAATTATTTTTTTCAATCCTCGTCTTTTCGGTTCGTTTTTTTCTTTTTTCATCCTTTTTTTTCCTCAATCGAATGGAATTGAGCCGAAGTCGCTAGTGGGCTCGCTCGAAACTCGAAGGCCACGCGCTGAATTTTCCGTGGATTAGTGTCGCGTGCACGTGGCACGACGCAGTGCCCCCTATCTCTACGTGACTAACTTGCGATTGCCTCAATGAAATTTGTCGGGCCACTTCCTATCTCTATTGCAGCCCGAGCATACACTCTTCGTGTTTTCCTCTCAATGAAAATGAATGCTGGTACTTATGGACCAATCGCTACTTCCAGTCATACTGCCACGAAGTGAACGAAAACACGTGACGTAGTCCGAAAATAACTAATAATGGCTTCTGTAATTGAGATCCAAGAATAGAAGCTATCACAACTTATTTGTTGTTATGGAACGTTGGATGGAGGGCGAAGCTTTTTTTTTTTTTTTTCATTCGTCATATCGATTCAAATTACGATAACCAAATTTTCAACTGCAAAAGTAGACATTCTGATTGCTTTTTTCGTCCACGCTTAATTTTCATCAGTAAAAATTATTTCCGCGCAATTCCAGCTTGAAGACTTTTCACATAGATTTTTGACGCAATTGGCATCCGGGAGTTACAAAATACGTTCGCCTTATTGAATGTTTTTTATTAGTTGTCCCATGATCCGACTCAATTTTTCCGCAATGCGAATTCGGAGTTTATCCAGTAATCGAGACTTTATCCATCGTTCAAGGTCCAACTTGACGCAAAGATACGCCTTGACGGATCAAACTTTGCGAAACATGACCACGTGGCCGTTGGTTACCGTGCCTAGGGACGAATTCAAAACGCAGACTTACGACGTCGTCAACAAGGAAGCTTTCCAAGCACGTCTCGAAGATTTCAGGTAATTGTTTCCATTGGAATCTGAACAATTTCACTTTCTACATTGTCGGCTCCCTCGCATTCACCGACGACGAATCTGTATCTAAAAAAAAAAAATCCTACTATCAACTACGCCATGAGGTTGAGCCATTCTCGTTGAACGAATGGTTACATTAGTTTCAGTTGACCACGCAGCCTTTGTGTTACCAAATGTCACATTGTTGAGCCAACTACTCCGCGATTTTGCCACTAGTGGACCGATTTTTTGGTGAAACAACAAGAAAAAATAGTCAAACCGATAAATATACGAAACTTGAAAGAAAGGATCGGGTTAATTTGGTCTAAGTACACAGGTGTTGAGTTCGAGACACGGTTTGAAGGTGATTTCACAATTGCGGTGGTGATTTGCGTTTCCCGAGCAATGCGACGACCTTACAGGGAATATCCATCAACTTTCATATAAACAAACAGATTAGTTCGAATGAGCATTGGAAAAGTTGCTCCAAATCCAAAGCGTAGTTGGCTAAACGAAATTCCACCAACTATGCGCCGGGATTACCTCAACGACGCCGTCAGTTTCGCCGTATTTAACATCCACGCGTACTTTACTAAACTACGCCTCTGTTAGCAGTATTATGCCTTCTTTTCAGTGCTAGCCTCGACAAAGGAAATTTCATGAACCAAATTTTTTTTCGCTCCATTATGGTCGTTCATAAGCTCATTTGATCATTGGAGTTTCAAGCCGGTTAAAGGCGTTAAAAGTAGTTTCTGGTGAACAATGTTGAGTCTGTAAGCTCGTTGAGGTGACGATTATTGTAGTCGCGTCCAAACGCGCGTACTCCTCATGTGTTTATTCTCGTTCTTGGGACGTCTTTTGTGTCATAACGTCTCATAATCGATCAATGGAATAAAAATTGCCAGCAAACGGAGGAAAAAGTATATATGAGACCAAGACGAGATAGTTGAACGTTTGCACTTTTTTCAATGAGTTCCGTTCAGTGCGTTAATGCAAGCAAATCGACTGCTCCACTGCCCCAAATATCAAAGAATACTGAAAAAATAAAACTCAATATTTTGGTTCATTTTCTTAAATAATCGTGGATGGATGAAATTGATGGATGAAAAAAGTTGCGATAAAACGTGAAAACGAGTTCATAACGTTGGATCCGACTCGAGCATTATTTTGAATTCAAATTTCTCGTCGATATAGGATCGAATAATGTGGCGATGACATATCCAATTAATGGAGGAACCGAATGAATCTTGTAACGATGAAGAGTGCATTGAAACGTGGAAAAAATATGTACGTTGATTGAGCATACGACGCACCTAACTAATTTAGCCAATAATAGCTTTTCTCGTGTGCTTGTGCGAACACAGAGTAATTTTTTTCTCATTTCTCTCCGCTATACTTTATTTGTCCTGGGAAATATTCCACGCGAGGTCTGGGACAAACGCTCAGATCAGACCCTGACGATCGAGAACAAATATTTGCCAGTGGAATGCAACGCGCCCTAGCTCTGTTTGTACCTGTTACACCCTATAATACAGTGCTACCCACTAGAATGCGAAGGAGGTCATCGTGGAACGTGACGCAGTCATCATGCCTGGATTGTGAGATCCGTGGATCATTTTCAAAAAATATCAAATACATAGACATGAAACAGTGTGATCGGCAATTAATTTCCATCTCACAAAGCGAATGTATTGCACACTGTGTTCATGGTAATCACAGCGATGGTTAATTTTGTTAATCAAACGGTCGATAGAAACATCGCGAAACGCGAAAAGATTTTCTTTCTTTTTGAACAAAAAAAATAAGTAAATAAATTCCACACATTTTATTCGGCTATTCGGAATAAAAAACAAAACAAAACAAAACAAAACCAAACGAAATTTTATTGTTTAAAAATAAATGTCATGTGGACAATAAAGTGCGCGTCACGTTTGAGGAATTCCGAACAGTCGATGAAACACGCAGTCAACACTGTGAAAGTGTCAAAATTATAATTCACAAATGAGAGTTATTTATACTAAAAGGGTAGATTATTGATTTTTTATCGTTCCACTTGCCCATGGGGGTTTGCTATTCACGTATGGGCGAGAACGCTTGCTACGGCACGCCATCCAGTGTCTATACCATCGATATTATCACTCGAAAAACATATGGGTCTGTTACTAATAATGAGGAAAAACGATGGCCAATGAATATCGAGGAAGCGAACGGACTGAATCATTCCTCTCACGGAGTCGGTGCTCGGTTTATGGTTTTTAAAACATTTTTGGTGGGGCAAAACTTACTTTTATTCATTAGTCTATTTCTATTCCCCTATTTCCATTGTTTGCTCAATATATTTGTGCAGAATGTCCACAGATCGAGCGATAGAGCGTGAGATAAGGGGGAAAAGTCAGACATCCTGAAGGTTCTTAATGGAGAATATGAGAAACAACAATGTGGAGCCCGAGGGAGTTGAAACTTAGGAGAAACTGTGTAGAGGCTAGGTTCTCTATAAAGTAAACAAACGAGATTATGTTACCAATAAGGGATGACACGAGGATACACCGATCTTGAACCCATGAAAAAATACACAATAACGACACCAAATTGACATAGTTAATAATAAGATTGCTCCCGAACAATGTGAATGTGTCATAAATCATACGCTGGAAATATGACGAGCCCAATGAATTATTATAAAATAATAATAGAAAGCAATGAAACATTTTCTCATTTTCCATATGATCTCCGAATAATCGGGACTAAATGACGCAAACTGATGAGGTAAAAAGAGATAGGAAGAATACAGAACGATAGAGCATACACGACCAAGAAATTATCGATCATCGATCTCGTATCATTAAATGCAGTATCCTAGTGAAGAGAGTTTCCATCATGGCGTGATAAATGTGCTCAAAGGAGGTAGCTCTCATTTACAACATTGCAAGGATGCGGTTCGTACTCGTGTGCGTGCTTGAAGGTGACTCTGAAAGACCTGTAGAGTCTGTAGGGTGTGAGGGAAGGCTTCCTGTTCTGCAATATGCTAGATTTTCTCCTTTTCTCTCTCATTTTCCCTTTCTCTATCTCTCTTTCTGGCTCTATCTCACTTCACCATCCCTCGGCTCGTTTGGACGAAAGGTCTCTTCACAGATGACCGCGTCATCGCTCATGTAGAGCATCGCCCCAGCTCACACTAAGGCACCTTCGATAAATCTCTCATGTATTTCACCCCCATAGACCTCGCCTTGTACAGTATTTATAGAGATTTTTACTTTTTCGGAGCTTCCGATACACTGAAATTTATCCTCTGGCCGATCCGGAGAACAAAAAAACAACCGAGTATCTGCATGAAGCTCCGGATTGTACTTATCTCCATATAGCACAGCGTACACGTGGCAAAAGCAAATCCAAATTAAATACAGAAGCTTCACAAACGCCAATAGGTTTGAAATTTTGTATAGATTACACGTGTACGTGAGGATACTGCTCCATTCTCCATAGAGGAAACACCATAAACGGATAAGCATTCGATCGCTATTCGTTTCGATAGCATTTTTCAAAAAATCCGTTTTCATATAAATCACAAAGAAACATAAATTAAATTGACAAACAATATGTTGCTCCCCATGAGTCGCAGTCATGAAAAAAATATTTCGGATTGTGTATGTTTAATTAACTGAAAACATTCAAAAGAACTTTTATTTTCATTCTTTTTCTTTTTTTTCGTATTTCGCACAAAAGTGTCGTCGGTTGACGTGCGCACAGAAAACCATCATGACAAAAAAGCTCGTCAGATACAATCCGCTCTTGATAAAACGAGAACGAAAAAACAGAGAGAAATACGAGGCTATTCCGACTAGTGGGAGGAATGTGTTTCGAGGCGAGCTACAATGCCTTTGACCGGAACTCGTTCGCCCATGACTGAATGGTCCATTTGTCACGAACGAATAAATTCAACCGCTTTCCCATCGAGCTCTTCATTTTAAAATATATCGATTCGTCGAAATAACGTTGAACATTGCGAAATATGCACTTTTCAATTTTGAATCATTGCATTTTCATGCTTCGAATTGAAATATTAATTCCAGGCAAGGAGTCTTTCGAGATTCCAAGAATCAGAATTTTTTTAATTTCACTTTTCCTTTTGGAGATAAAAAAATTGTTAAATTTGCTCCAATCGATACGATAAAAGTTTGTGCTTGTGTTTTTAGGCAAAAAATCAGTTCGGAGGAGAGCAGCATTTCCGAAGTGATGTCATGGTACACAAGTGTCAATGCTGCAATGCTCGATCATCTCACCAATCAGATCAAAGAAACGGATAACAGCGGGGTTTGGAGGTAAAACAAAAAAAAACCTGAAAATATACGAAAAATAGTGAAACGTTGAAAATTCATGGAAATTTTTCATGTAGTTGAATGAAGATTTTCCGTTGAAACCGCATGTTTTTTTTTTACCCAGGTACTTAATAGCTTTCAAAAATTTGCTTCGAAGTATCGAAAGTCTGGGAATCGCGTCCGTTTATGGTATTAATTACTTTGGTCGTGGAATTCTTATGGGTGACAATTACGTGAGCTACGTACGTCATGAGGCATTAGGAAGAGATCTGCTCAATGGATCTCTCACCTACGTTCCATCTTTGAAGAATTTTTACGCCGATCTTACTCGCACGATGCCCGAATACGGACGAATCAAATCCAGGTAAAAAAAGGCTTGATAAATTAAAACGTGCTGCTTGAATAAAATATTCACGATTCGATCGCGACAAGATGCAATATTTCTTGGTTTTATTTTTAATTAAATGAAAGAGATAGCAAAGACGATATCATGGCTTTGCCGACTTATTTCAACAGACGAGATGAAATTCTTCGGAATCTCAAACGAGAGCCAAGCCTTGTGGATGCCATTGCTTATTTTGATTCCATGGCTACGTACGTGGATGAACTTCGTAAACTCCAACGTGAACTGCGTCACATGATAAGGTAAAGTGTTATATCGTTCCGTTTCAAGTCCTACTGTCAATTTGAAAGTTCAAATAACTTGAGCCACGATTTTCACAACACACAAATGACATTACGTATAGTGTTTCCTCATGTTTTTCCACCAAATTTGTACGCACTGTGCCTTCTGTCTGATTGTTTTTTAATCGTGATCCAGGGACTACGTGAGCTCGACCCTGCAGGATGCAAGCAACAAGGAAGTTGCTGGCATTGCTATAGTCGTCCTGGTCCTCATAGTTTCGCCGATAATAATAATTTTGGTTCGGAATGCCGTAGCAACGATACAGGCGAGTTTTAGAATCCAAATTGTGGCACGACAAAATGTGGCACGATTCGGAATGAATCAACATTCAAAATATTAAAATGTCAAGCTTCGGAGAATCAAATTTGTTTAAAATGAAAAAAAAAAAAAAAACATCGATACCCGCAGATGTACGCTGCAAATCTGGCCCAAAAGGCGCGAGAATTAAAGCGAGAAAAGAGGAAGAGCGATACCTTACTCTTTCAAATGTTACCGCCGAGCGTAGCTCAACAGTTGAAACAAACGCAACAGGTAACGAGACTCTTTGACAGAAGAAACTCAATGGAATCGATTTAATTCTCTTTTGACGAATATTTTCAGGTACCGGCTGAGTATTATGAAGCTGTGACCGTTTACTTTAGCGATATCGTGGGATTCACAGAAATCGCAGCAGAAAACACTCCACTTGAGGTTCATCAACTATTTGTCGAATTAATTATTAAAATCAACGAATATTGTATTGTTTTCTTTGATTTATTTATTATCGTGTCGATACGTCATGCGGGATAATTGATCTAGGTGGTAACGTTCCTGAACTCGATATACAAGCTCTTCGACGCCCGCATCGAATGCTACGACGTATACAAAGTTGAAACGATAGGTGATTCATACATGGTAGCATCGGGTCTGCCAGTTAGAAATGGTAAAAGTACGAGCCCCACGAGAGTACAAGATCCATGTGTCCTGCATGTTCTGGGAGTATCCTCGGTGTGTCTGCCTCTTTCTCTATTTCAGTCAATCGAAATGAATGTGAATGCTCCAACGCTCCGATCGTTGTCTCTCTTTAACTCGTTGTATCGCAGTATATGAATTTTCGTTCTGTATTGATTTCGGAACTGAATGAGTTCGACATTGTAAAAAAGATAAACCCGAAAATAGGTGAGAAGCACGTATCGGAAATAGCTACAATGGCCCTTGATCTGTTGGCGGCATCTTCGGTATTCCAAGTTCCTAAACGTCCCGGTGAACGGCTACAGATTCGCAGTGGCGCTCATACCGGACCCGTAGTCGCTGGTATTGTCGGGAGTAAAATGCCTCGGTACTGCTTATTCGGCGATACTGTCAACACTGCCAGTAGAATGGAATCTACCGGTGAAGGTTTGATACATTTAATGACAAATCTTATGAATATACAATCGATTTTTTTAATATGTTGATACGATCGTATAATCATATTACGAAGTTGATGATTACAATTGTCATTCGCAGCATTGCGCATTCACATAAGCCTAGAAATGAAAAAAGCATTGGATGCTGTGGGTGGTTTTCGAATCGAGCATCGTGGGCTGGTGGATGTTAAGGTACGATGGAAGAATATGTCCTCGGCCTGTCGAAGGGAACATATTGAAGGAAAGTGTTGTTGGTTTTCAGGGCAAGGGCCTAATGGACACTTACTGGTTGGAATGCAAAGACGGTGGAATAGCTCGAGCAGCGGAGCTCGATTTGCCGACATTCTTCGAGGATGTGAGGCCCGTATTCATGCGCCGTCTTCGCGAGGAAGGGACCCTCTGATGCGAACCATATTCCCGCAGGGATTTGTGGTACCTCAACAGACTTCCCTTACGTCCAAATCCATGCATACGTTTGTCCCAACCGAATCTCATCGACCATCTGAAGAAGCCGGGCATCGGTAAACGAGCGCGTCTCTCGCAGCCGAATCTTCACATTGCCCCAGTAAAGATCCAGCCTCAATCCCAATCGAGCATCGAGTCACAGGATTCGGCGGTGACTTACGAAGGAACTTTGTCAACTGCGACTCCTTGTCCACCGAGTTACTCACCAGCCAGCCAGAGAAGTCGTTATTCTCAGCCGAATTTACCGACCCTGTTGATACCGTATAGCGATCAGCATCGGCATAGCTTGTCACCCGATCGTCGTACGAGGATGTCTCAGCCGACATTGAACACGAGCTATTCCGGCATCAATTTCCTTGGAACAATGAGAGGTTCCCGTTTGTCATATTCCAGCCTCAGAGCATCCGGCGACAACAGTATAAATCTTCAAATCGAAGAAGAAAGACTTTCCACCCCGAATGTTCATTCTTTGGGCGGGGGCGCCGGTGGTGGTGCCGGAATTGGAAGCGGCGTCGGTTATCGTGAAATCCACGGTGGTCGACTATCCCAGCCTGACGTTAGGCGGATGTTCCGAGTTGATCCAGTCACTGGAAAACGAGAACGACTCTCCCAGCCTACTTTGGTTATGGGTGACTTTTATCCTGGTCGCGTTCAACAACGACTCTCCCAGCCTTGTCTCAGCGCATGGAAGGAACATCAAGCTTCCCTCCAGTCGCCCATGAAACTCAAACGTTTCGGTCCGTCGCCGGTGAAAAGGGAGCGTTTGTCTCAGCTCGATTTCGGTGGATCGCGATATCGTAATATCAAGGATCCTGCTTCGTCCACTACCAAATTTAATCGCGACAGATTCTCCATACCGGAACTTGAAACCCAGAACGATTTACGTCTCATGGCTGGTACCCCGAAGCAACGTTACAGTTTGGACAGTCAGTTGAATCCCGAGGGCAGAGGAACGAGGCGATTATTGCCTATCGCTAGTTCACCTATTTCCGAAAATCAGGCCAAGAACGAGGAGAATCTTGGACTCAAAGGTAAATTACCGACGGAAGGATTGGAAAATATTCTCGTGACGAGCGCCACGCCGATCTTTCCGTCACAAGACAGACAGTTCCTCGCACCGATCCTCAAAACTACACCCCCACCGCCGACTACCCAAGTCCCGAGGGAACGAATGTCCGTACCGGAAATCCGCAACTCTAGCCTGCGCAGATTGCTCGACTCTCCGATAAAACAGAGACACAGTTTAACCGGAAACTTACGACAGAGCTTGCTGTCCCAGGCGAAGACTCAGGAGCTGGTGATCAATCAAGGCGAGAAGAGAACTGCTCGGGCTTCGATCGACGCTGCCATTGAAAAGCTCACGAAAATCGAGATCGAGAAAGGCAGCATCGAGGCCAGTGAGATGAAGAAAGAAGAACCTAAACACATTCAGCGCCATTATTCCTACACTTATGACGCCAAGGACGAAATGAAAGAGGTCATTGGAAGACTGAGCGTTGCTCTTCCGAAAAAGAAATATCTCGAGAGCAATTTCGACGAGAATGAGCAAGTTATAACGACCGTTATTGAAACAGAAATTCCGATGATTCTCAGCAGTCCAAAGTACATGAAAAAGACTCACGTTTATTCGAGCGAGGCCCCCAAATGGATGAAAAAATGTTTGGAAAATGAAAGTCCCAAAGTATTGCGAAAAATTGACAACGTCAACAGGACCAATCAGAAAAATACACTCAAAGTTGAGTCCGCTCTGAGAACCAGCCCTGAAAAGACTGCATCGAAAAAAGGTTCGCCCAAAAAATCAGCCCCCATGAAAGACCCGCAATACCTTCAGCCGAGAATTCCAAAGGAGCGACTCTCCAAATTCACCGGCACCAATATCGAGTCCAATCAAACTCTCAAAAACACTTACGTTAGTATAAAACCGTCAAACACCCTTGAAGCACACAAGTACGAGGTCAGAGTGGAGGTCGACTGGCCCGAACAGCAAATTGAACAGAGTTTTGGTCCTGACGGTGACTCGGACAGCGAAGACTCCACTTCCATTTAATTCAGCCACCTAGCTCCTGTGTGGATTGTCTTTCAAGGACAATACTATAATTATACACCGAAAATTAATGATCCAAGACCAAGACTGGAGGAGCTTAAGATGGTCAAGATAGCCTTCCACTCTCTGAAGCACGATATCGTCCCACCAAATAAAAATCCTCTCGTTGAATAGTTTTCGACCGACCAAAAGTTTGCCAGACTTTATCTGTTTACATCAGAGATATATATCTTTTAATGAAAACGATCCAAGCTTCAAAATCACAAACTTCCATTTTTCATCCAAAAATGTCTCCCATTCGTTTATCAAATAAACAAAAACGTTTCTTCGATCTGACGTTCTCATGCTTCGAAGAATTAACAAGGGAAAGACTTTATAAGGAAAACCTGATTTTCATTGACCGATAAAAGGTTCAGAGCAGGTGTCACCGAAATGGCCTATTCATGAATAATTTCAAGATATTTAAGTCACCGTCCCAACGGCCATTTTTCAATCACAATAAACCAGAGGATGTGATCACGCACGGAGAGAAATGGGAATTTTGTAACAGCAAAAGATGCTTTGCTAATCGTCTTTTAGTTACAACAGCAAAGCCTTAAGCACCCGTAGCATAATTTTCCTTATAGTAGCAAAATAATAT
>JAPYYS010000050.1:0-227689 GCA_030522525.1 Campopleginae sp. 14b | reverse complement strand
AAAATTTCATTTTTTGCCACAGAAATGTTTCATTCGCAAATTTCAATTTGCCCCGAAACATCGAGAGCTGAGGGAAAAATTGGGATCTGCGCGGAGTGGGAGACAGAGTCGTGCGGTATGAGATATTTAGGGATGATCTTTTGACGAGTAATCGTCGAGGTTCGAGGAATAACCATTGAAGCAGCGTTGATAGTCGAGTGCGTTAAGTTCCCTTTCGACGGAGAGATTAGAGGCTTTTGGTTATCTCATCAACGTGACGTCGGCTTGGTCAGACTTTTGAGGGGAAAAAAAAAAGGAAAGTTGGAGTTTTACCGGGAGTCTCGGTCTCTTTTTTTCGATGGTCTGAAATAAGAGCCACGTAACGATATAGTTCGGGCTCTGGCTCATCCCGATAAATTAGCATACTGGTCGTCTCAGGAGAGGCGAAACCGTACACCGACACACTCCATGAACGGGGAGAAGGACGCCGAGGATGAGGAAGAGAAATAAGAAGGACGACGGGAAGGAAGAAGACGAAGAAGTAAGCAAGAGAAGTAGAAAAAGAAGAAGAGAAAAGTTAGTAGTAGAAGTAGTAGAATCGTAGCAGTAACGGCTGTGTGGCGAGGCCGCAGTGATTCACCATGCGCCCCGATCGATCTCCTTAATTCCCGATCGCGAGTTAACGAGACATCGCCGCTGGCTGGACAAGTAAATTACGCCTGGGACTATATTTCTCTCTCTCTCTCTCTCGTTTTCTCTGTCTCACCATTTCCATTCTATGGCATAGACCGACCAATGGCAAGTAAAAAGGCACGAGTTCCATATACTCGTTCGAGTTGAATGACTCAACTTACGTCCTTTTTTCTGCAAGCCCTCGATCCATCTAATATGTTGCAGCTCGGACGTTTCTCTCGCTTGCCCATCGTCTTCTGCATGCAGATATCTGCAACAAGGCCTGCGTATCTACATATATACATTAAGGTATTAAGGTCCTTGAGGCGTGTATGCTCCGTCTGCGCAGCTGTGGCCTAACGGCGAACCGTTATAAAAGAATAAGCTAGAGAGAGAGAGAGAGAGAGAGAGAGAGAGAGCGAGAGAGAGAGGGCGAGAGAAGATCGTAACTTAGAGACTCCGCGTGCTTCGGGCTATTTTCCCCGCTATACATACGACTCTCTCGTTAATGCGACGAGGAATAATAACGTCGCTCGTGTGCGTAAAGAACAAGTGAACTTTTCAAGGACGTTTTACGCGATATCGAGACTTTTTTCTCCTTGCCAGGATGTCGCTTTAGACTGGAGGCCTAAAAAGCCAAAAAGAATCCTGCTCACTTCCTCATTTGCCTTTATATTTTCCCCATGAATTTCCATTAGTCCGAAGAACCCAGTTGCTCGCTCTCTCGATCATTCCAATCTGCAAGGCAAATAGAAAGCAAAGCAGTAACTTGAGACTCTCGGACGTTCACGAAGCATTTTTCTACGTGTGTATTATCGCAGAATGGCAACACAAAGAGGAATAGATTTTTCGCGTGTCCATGAGCTCGCATGTGCGGAGATAGTATGCGTAGGAAGACAGTAGTGATATCCCGCAGAGAGGCCAACCGCGTAGCCTGGTAAACTTGAGAATATGTTCCCTGGTCGTGCCTTTATAGTTGATCGCGTCTACCAGAGTGATGCGATCGAGGACGCGAGGTGATGCTGCGTAGTCCATCGTGTGCATACATCACGCACGTTATACCACAATCCGAGCTTCTCCATGTGGATTGAAAATAATTCAACACTCATATACATTCAACAATACACATTTATATTCACACCTGTACAATGTAGAGAAGAGCCGAGAGACTCGAAGTAATAATGGACAGACTTTCGTAATAATAAGACCATATGGTAATGGTACGCGCGAATTCGAACACATTGGCTTAGAAACTTATGCTCGACGACATTAGCCACACAGTCCATTCCGGAAGTAATAACCTTAATAATAATAATAATAACAATAAATGCAATAGTAATAACGTGAAAATTATTATCATTCGAGTCGCACGTACTCGGTAACGTAAACTTTTGTCCTTTTTGTTGCTATTCCATTTATTTTATTTAAACATTTTTTTTTTTATCCTTCTTTCCCCCCGACCATGTGGACTTGAGTGATTATTAAGGACATAAGCGTGGCAGCTCGACGCGAGGATAGAACACGATGGATAGTATTACACAGGATCCTTGGTGTACTTACCGAGTGCTTGTTAAATTAAGGCTCAACCTTTCTCGACTCTACACACCTTTTCACGACCGTTATACGTCCTTCTCGTCCGTAGCCTTTGATACATGCCAGTCCCTGTTTGTATAGATGTACTGAAGTTTAAGGTGTGCGGGAAAAAGATCGAGGAACAAGAATAAGACGAAGCGTAAGGTGAGAGGACCTTCTCGCTTTGAGATCGAGATAGCGGTTATTGTCCCGGAACGGGACGCCGGCAGGTGTGTACGATAACAAATCGAGCCTGCTCGCACAATAATATGCGGTTCTTCGGAAACGCTCCCTTTGCTTTTCACGTTCATGAGATTGAGAGAAAAAATAATGATGAGGAAATAATAAAAGCCCTTCGCTTATTTATTGTTTTTGAAATTGCTTCTATCAGTGCGCTCGAAAAATACTCCGCAAGAAAGTTGCACGCTCCCCTAAGATATTTCGCCAGAAACTTCTTTTACCCTCTATTCTCGAAACGAACCTCGTATTTTCGTAACGAAGCTGCGAGGAGCCCAGCATCGTACTCGCGTATGGATCTCTATGCACACTTTTCATCTCTCCACACCTGACGTGAAACTGCATCAAGCCACAGACTCATATCTCAACCCAGTACCTACAAAAATCAATATTCTCCGAGAAATGAAAATAATTACGATATTAACGGTTCCGAATTGATATTCTATTGGATCCACGAGGCTTTATGTATGTCAGTAAACCTTCATATGCAATCAATCACCTGTCAGCTGCCAGTTTTGGGCTTTGAACTAATAACTATACAAATACTTTGGTTAGGGCAAGAATTATTATCATTTTAAAATTTATTATCGACATTTGGAAATGAACAGCATTAATTTCTTATCACACGTTCGAATGCAACGCGCGAGATCGTTGTTAACTCACGTGTGAGTGCACCCACGTGAGCGGAGAAGCAGAACCAGAGGGATGACCATTCCGAGGGAGAAAAAAAAACCGAGACTTACTCGCAGCTACTCAGCTTTCACGATAACGAGCCAGAGGCTCGATAAATCATATTTCTTCAGAGCTATACGAGTGCACGTTGCTGTTTATATTTGTGTGTGTTTTCGCGCATATGCGCTGGTTTGATATCCGGGATGCGAAGGAATATATCGACATTTTGTGCTGATAACGCTTGAAATTCTCACGATAGAACTACGACAGTTTGTGATTCTCGATAAATATAATTTCCTCCTCGACCTGATGCGTACGATGGACGAACGTTTTATACATCCGCTGCTCCGCATTTCCGGAATTTGTCTTGTTTCTCCACCTTTCTCAACGTAAATTCCGTCTTTTATAACGAGATTCCCCGAGCTCCTTTCCAACTAATGGCTCGATCATACAGCGCGCGCTTTAGACATCCGTATCTCGTGCCATATCTCTGTGCCGATGAAAAATTACGATTTGCGCAAGAATTCGTTTCCGATCTCTCGAGAGTACGAGATGTTCATTATCCGATCTATTATGTTACACTCTCCAGAGTAATCTCAGACATTTCGAACTTGGAATTGCGGCACACGCACCGCGTCCTGCTGGCTAAATTTGGCAGAACAAATTGCCGAATCACACTTTTCGCGAGCCTCTCTCTCCCTCTTGCTTTCCGCGCGCGTTTCCTATTTCTGCGGTTTGCGCAGTGCGTGTGTCCATCGCCAGTGAAAGTTTACCAACATTTTCTCGCACAATATCGAATTGCTACACACACACACACACGCACCCGCTGTAAACTAGTCAGAAAATTTGTTCAGAACCGTTCACAAACATGTGAGCAATTTGCCACCAAGATCACTCGCTCAAACACCGCTTGAAATGACCGCGAGGCGAAAAACCGAATTGCAACTACGTGTCTCTATGAAGAAAATCTCTCATTCAAACGCGCTCCACGAAAATTACATACCTACAAATAAAAAGCTGTTATCCAGGATACTTTACCAAAGATATTATTGACACGTTCCAGCAATTTCCGCCCAGAAGTTTCGCAATAATTCGCTTCACAGAATTGTCGACATGGCCAAGGTTCTCGATGCTTTTTTTCGATCAATATCCATACCATAAATTCCCATAAATCTCGATATTTCCAGAGCCATCCTTGTGTCCTAGAGAATTCTCAATATTCGCTCAGTAAAAGGAAGAGAGCGATTTCGTCGAATGACTTTCTCGTCGGGCGAAACTTTTGATCGGGATCGCTCGGATGTTCATTTTTTCAATTAATTTTGCTGCTGCGAAGACAAATGCTCGGCTGAAATTTCAACGAGATTCAAATGTCCGCGGTATTTCATGGTTTCTCGGGTCGAAAGATCGAGGTAGAAATGATCTATGGAATTAGAAGATCGAACCTCACATGAATGATCGAAGAGTAGAGTGCGGCGCAGTGGTTACGTCTCGTCAAAAAACTGCCTTAGGGCTATAGTGTAGTAGTGATAGACAGTAGTGGTCAGACGCTGGACCGAATTAAATCTTTCGCGCTGCGTGACATCCCGTTGACTGACACGATCTTCAGAAGGTCAAACATTGACTCCTTAATGGAGTATTTACGTACCGATACTCATGATCGAGGCCTTTCAAACTTTGACTCGTATCTCGACGATCTTTTCATCTGGGAGATCTTTGAAAATCTTTTGTCTATAAAATCATAAGTGAAATGCGGTCTAGCCGTATGTTCGACACTCTGTTTTCGTGCCTAGACATTCATTTCGAAATTTCCGATTGTTCTACGGCTTCGACCGGCTTTGGCAATCCGAAGCCTCATTTTTTTCAAATAAAATTTGTGTAAGACCGTTGCTCTTAATTTTTACTTATTGGCTAAAATGGCTGATGTCGATGAGAGCACATTCTCGTTGGAGCTTCAATTTTAAGGAAAAAGTATGAGGAGTGAAGTTTTTTCTCGATTTTTTTGGCAAACGCCGCGATTTTGATAATTGCGTTTAAATTTACATCGGCATGGTAATTAGTGATGGCTCTAAATTTGTAAGATGCAAATAAGTTCTGAGTGGCGTGCACAGTCGCGCGGCAGGTTTAATTTTCTGCAAATGTGCGCCGAGCCTGTTCAGTTTAGTGAGTGGTAATTAAATGATTTCACGTTTATGTTGCCTGATGAGAAAGATTTGAAAAGTCGGGAGATTCGTGTTCGCGCGCTCAAGCGACCGAAGGCGTATACGATACGGCGCACGAGCGCACCGCTCTGTGCGAAGAGTGAATCGGTCGTTCTTGTTCCGCGGTTATACGTCGCGTTGGTAATTGATTCGGTTCGTTTAATTTAACGAAAATTGCGCAGCGGCCTCGGCAGCGAGCGAAAACGAAGGGATGGACATTCCGATGATCGTCGTTCTCGGGGCGAAAATAAGTGGCCCCTAATGGTTGTAATTTGCCGAAACGGGACTGCGCTCCGCTTGCAAGAATAACACAGAACGATAGCGAAAGAGGGAGAGAGAAAATAAGCCCAACCGCATAAAGCACCCGGGAAAAGACGCTTCATTAGTCACTCGGAGTGCCGCGTACATTTCGTGGCAGAAAGAGTAAGCCTTTTCTTTTCTTATTCACTGATTCCTGTATTCTTCTCCGTTTTATCTTGCTCGTTGCTTTCCTGACGAAATTATAAGAGGAAGACTCTTTTCCCTGAAGCGAATCCAAAGACTCTGTCTTCGTGCAATCTTCTCTCCATTCCTCTCCTGCGTCCCTTTCCCTTCAACCTTTTTTTCGCCTTCCGCAAAAGCTTGAATGTATGGCTAGCCTAATCGAGCCACTGATGAAGCTGCTTACTCTCCAGCGGTAAAAAAAAGAATTACCCCTCACCATTTAAACGATCGCCATATCCTGTATACTTAGTTATATTATGGACATTTTTTTCCTGCATATAAAAAGAATGGAAAACAATTTTCTCATAATATTTCAAGACATTCGTCTCGATTTCCATGCGCGGTGAAACTTTTACCCAAATTCCATTGGACGTCGGCGTTTCATTTTCTCATAATTTCGTCTCAAGTTTGCATGACTCCGCGCTGCCAAGAATAACCATCTACATTTTTGTTTGTTTCTTTTTTTTTTATTCAATCGGCGACCTTCTTCGCGTACACGTCGTCGTTAGGGTCCCCTGTAAATCGCGTGGCCTTTCTGATCGATCATTTAGAAACGCATGCGACAACCAACACGAGGGAAAAGTGTCACTTGAGTCGCATGGCGGTGGAGATAAAAATCAGGATGTGACATTCGTCTCTCGACTTTTGTTTTCCACGTTGATTTTATTGCGTCTGTTCATTTGAAAAACGTTCATTTCATATCGTTGCTTCCTTCGCTATATATCGCTTTCTCATGCTTGCCTTATCGGCCTCTCTTTCTCTCGGTATATCTCGAGAGACGAAAAAAGAGTACTCATGAATTCAAAACGAGGCAAAAGAAAAAGATCAGGTCTTTTCTCTGGACGGTATCGTATTTATCGACAAGAGGGGCAATGCGCCACGTTGTTTTATCGTTGGAAGATCTTCCGCGAAGAAACGGCAGTCACGGCGTTCGGGTGGTACCAATTTGTTGTACGTTTTATCGAGCGTCATCTGATGGCCGACCCGACACCAGCATATACACAAAAACACTTACACCAGCTCGGCTCCTTCAGTTGCTGTTGCTTCTGCGATTCAGAGTGCTCTTCCTCCCCCTGCTGCTGCTTTTCTGCGAGCCACTCGCTTTTTATCCTATGCATACTTTTGTTGAGCACTCTTCAAGCCCGTTTATGTGTCTGTATAGGTAAAAGGACCTCGCACGTTACCACCAATGACACCGAGCACAATGACGGAACAAAGCGTTCCACGAAACAAAGTCACATCTCCTTAAATATGCTATATGCACATGGAACCCCTTTTTGCGACGCCACACATCGGCGAATAACAACCATGCAGCCTGGTTTTTGTTTCATTCAGGTAGCCGCACGACATCCCCGTTATTTTTCATACCTTCTGACTGGCTCAGCGATTCCATCTCACGATTTTTATTTTCATCGTCTCTTTCGTGGGCCAAGGGCTTTTGTTGTCGCACGTAGAGATGACCGGTCGAGAACGATTTCATTTCGACTCTTTCGGGAGGGGGGGGGGCAGCGAAATGACCAAATGACCGAATTCCCAGCAGGATCGAGAGGTCGCGCAAGGCCAAAGCGAACGATCGTTGAGATCGACACGTTTCCCTGGAAAATGGTTAAACTCCGCTAAGATAAAATGAAGCAATTTAGCTCGAGTCAATATTTGCCATTGAAAAACGGACGTGAGACTTTTAACATTGGCTAAAAGAGCTTTGACCCCTGATAGAAAAAAAAAATAAGAATCACGACTTGTGCATTAATTTCCAAAAGTTAAGCGACGTGTTCTCTATGATGAAACGCGGAAGAGGTTTGAGTATGCGCGCAAACCGGAATTTTGCGATTTTCTTCGGGCACGTTCGGTGCATCGTGCGCGGGAATCCCTCGAGCATGTAAAGATCCGCATTGGCGGTGTATGAAATGATCGCGCGGTACGAGAAGAAGATTCTTGGTTGGGGAGCGTGCGCGAGGACACACGCGAGTTCTCGCACACTGGGGCAAAGTGGGTTTTATCTTTCTTACTATGACATGTGTGTGCATGTGTGAGTTTGGTATGGATGTATTAAGCGAAGTATTGAGCGATCTTACTGCGAGGTGCACATACGATCGTGATGCAGGAAGGGTCGTCGATCGTTGCCGGATAATGGAGACTCGACGATTAATTTGCATCGTCGTTGCACTATACTTGGAATCGATATTACGTTGGTAAGCGTATACACATACAAACCCATACATTATACATATATGTATTATTGACGAGCCAGTTGGGCGCACAGTGAAGTTGAACCTATTGATACAACTTCTGCTCGAGAGTTGCTGGCACACAAAAAGTAATAAGCCGCTCAATTTCATCGTCGAGGGCCCATGTGTGATATATATGGACGAGCAACTCCGTGCCTCCGAGGTACAAGTGTATGAGACGTATTACACGAACGCTCGTACTTTCTCTCTCCCTCTCTCCCCTGAGCTTTCTCTCTCCTTTTTTTCTCTTGTGCTGGTTTTAAGTGCACGAGAGGAAATGAGAAGAAGAGAGTACTGGCTCGATCCTCGCGCGGCTTTCGTCCAGCTACAGATCGATATCTGTACCGATCCGATATAAGGAATCTATGTGCTTTTACCTGCATCTATATATATTTATATACATATGTACACAGGTATATAACATTGTAATGTAGTATATCGAAACGTCCTGCGGTGGCTGCCGGCTCTCGTATAACGACTTTATAATGGACCTCGGGATAGCCGAGTAGTTACGATTTTCGATAAGCCCCATCGACCCTCTTGGAGATTGAATTATATTATTTGTCGTCCTACAAGAAATAAGGGAGTCTTGGCAATTTTACGCTCGTACGGTAATAATACTTCTTGATGTACATACCAGGAGCAATCGATTTCTCATAATCGTCAGTCCATCTCCTCGCAAAATATTTCCACTATTCCTTTCTAACCAACTCGCTATATGGAGCATTCCTTCACCATCCACATTGCTTTCGTCCATGACCTTCATCGGCTCGCAGGTTTCAACGCGATGTACTTTTTTTCTGCCATAATATCGATCCTCCAAATCGCCGTGTAGCGTTGAAATTGTTACGAGCCACACAACGTCCAGATTGCAATCTGGAAACAACGTTTTTCCTTTCAGGGGATCTCCGCCAAATTTTTCATGCGGATTGTGTAGATTCTGCCAGAAACATCTTCGAAAATGATGAGCATTCGAAGCTTCATCGGTTTTTCGTAAATCTAACAAATAGACCATTTTTACGAGCGGACTAAAAATTATTCTTCTGCATACGTTGGCGCGGTGTGACTCAAAATGAAGCTGCACTTTTGCAAAGTCCCGGACGATACTTTGTAGATTTTTATTAGATTCTGAACCCGTAAGCATTTTTTCTTCTGCACTTTTGTCATCGCAAGAGAGTTTACGAACGTGTCTCGATTTTGCAAATGTATCAAGTCCCCACAAGGACAAAACACGTATATTAATACGAGCAGGCACTACGGGGTGGAATGTCGATGCATGCAGATTGTAAAAGAGGCTATCTGTACGTTAATATTACTTTTGAATAACACGAGAGTAGCAAGCACTATAAATCGCGGCTTGTTTAGCGCTTAAGTGAGTGAAAAGCAGGCAAAGCGTTTATTCGCACGATATATAAAAGCTTAACGACCGGGAGCGATCAACTTCGCACTTTGTTCTCGTTGTATCAAAGTGCATATCGTCGGCTTCGCAAAGCAACCAGATTTTTGTGCTCGCGAATACATAAAGGGCCCTCAGTGCGCTTTGTTAGTCGAGCTAAAGCGAAAACAGCACCCCGTCCACCGTGATGTATTTTTGAGTAATTACCGTTAACACGCGACGTTTCGAGGCGGCGAGGTGTTGTTTGGCTTCCACGAAATCCATAGACTCTCGTATCCCATATACATATATAGGATTTACGAGTATCGAGAGACGCTCGGTATAGGCAGGAAAAATAATCCACCCAAAATATGATGGAGCGTGTGTGACCTTGCAGCTTCCGTGGTCGATTTTCCATTCAATCGAGTTTGCAATCATTTTTTCTGGCTCGCTCGAATTTTCGAGGGAACGAAAATCTCGAAGGATCTGCCTCATCGCGCTTAGCAGATTGCACGATAAAGCGATCACCCCATCAAAGACGCGCTGCTGGTCTCGAGGCTCCTTAACAAGCCGTACAAACTATCAGGAAAATAAAAAAAAATAATCATTTGAAAATTCTGACGAAAATAAAAATTAATTAATTTCACGCGTTAATTAATAAAGGAAAATTGATCAATTTACGGGATCGTTCCAAATGTGAGAAAAATTGATGAATTAGGAAGAGCACGATCACATGCACGGCTGATAAGAAAGTATAAAGTTGCGGTTTCGCCTTGTGGTCTCGTAACTCGGACTTAGGCATTACAGCAGCCTCTCGCGCTTATATCTTAACGACCGGTTGGCTACACTCATTGCTTTTCTCACGACATCTCGCGTCGTTGATTCTTCCTTTTCCTCCAAGGCTTCTATTTCACTTTGGGCTTTTTTCATTTAGCCACATCTTTGATTTCCGTCATCCGCGCTCGTGTTGAACTACGCGCGTAATTTCTCAACCGGGAAACGCCGGGTGTCTCTATACATATGTGAGTATTAACGGGCGTGAGGATGAAAAAGGGGCACGCGGATGTGCACCTGGGGAACTGCGCTGATACGCCACCAAGAGAGAGAGAGAGAGAGAGAGAGAGAGAGAGAGAAAATCTACGCTCCATCCGGCTAGATCACATTAATTTATTCGATTGCTCTTAGTTTTATGCCGATTCCTTTTTCTCTTCTCAACCACGCAGCAAAGTCTTCTCTAAGCTGTGGACGGGAAGACGTGGGTTTATCGGTACAATTATATACACGCTCGAGCCAAGTCATCCGGGGTGATATCGGTTCCATTCCTCGTGGTCAACTCCCATGTCTCGTTAATTAAAAATCGATTGGATTAATCAAGATAGTGAGAAAATGAATAGTAGCGATTGAGGAAAAGAGAGATGGAGGGAGGATCAAGAAGACTTGGTAGAAAAAAACAAAACTAATCCATATTTTTATTTCCACACGATCGCGTTTGATTATTCTGTTGAATGCCATAAATACGTGGATTCATAAATGAGTTGATAAAATAAGCAAAATTGAGGGAAAAAAAAAACATTTTGAATCTCGATTACTTATTTATTTTTAATCACTATTTTGTAGTAGAGAAAAATTGAAGAAAAAAAAAATCCATTTCATCAGCGAATCGGTGCAGCGTGAAGAAAGTGATTTCGTTTTTGTTCTCTGCCCCGACTCGCGTACCCAAAATTCTAACTCGACATCTTCAATTTTATTCGTTCCCGAAACCCACTGACGTCATGAATTACACAGTAAAACTGTGATTCTCTCCATATTTATGCTCAATCCTCGCGCTTTACGCGAACGATTACACGTATGCGAATACAACTGCTCGTTGGCAAGGAAGAGCCAAAGAATCTGCGGTGGATGTATTTATGAGTGGACACGCTCGACCGCTTTCGATCCGCGATCGTTCAGTCGTATTAATTTGATCAACGGGGAAGAGAAGCTGTGAGCGCATCGCTTAGGAAATTGGAAAGAAGCGAGAGAAAGATGAGCCTCGGAGAAAAAAAAAACACGAATGAGACAAATTTTGCCAAGAGATTCTTGGGAATATCTCGCATGTTTCCTAAGAACCATGTGAGGAGAAAATTTTACATTTTTCTCGGAGATTGGTGTGCACGATTGATCGAGCCCAAATTTTGCGTAAGTTTTGATTTTTCTTTAGAAAATCGACATTTTCCGGGCTCACCCCCTCAGCCATAATTATCGTAATTTTTTCAATATAATCGGCGCATCAGGTGAATCACAGAACACCTTAATACCGAAGCCCCTTCAGGATGCACGGAAAAAATGTAGCTGTTGGACATCTTATTACTTGTCTCGGAAGTTTTCTTGTAATTTATTTTAATCGAGTGCGATTCTGTCGGACACGAGATTTTGCTGCACAGCTTGGAATGCTGGTAGCTCGGGGATGATCAGGAGCGATTACTGTCGCGTTACTAAGCTTTTTCAGAGTACTGCGTGTCCATTCTCTGGTCTTTCTCCTCTCGTGTCAATCTGGCTCGGCGGTCTTTGCACACGTACGGTGGACGCGAGCCGATGTACATTGAAGGAAGAACGTCTATGGCCACACCGCAAGAGAGATTCTTATTGCCAGTAAAAGACTCAAAGCCGTTGGTGGTGGTTCACGACGTGTGATGCCACACCGAAGCAGCAACGACGACCAAGAGAGTTATAACGATCGGAGAATAAAATGGGACCGCGAGGATCGACTCGAGTAAATTATATATAAGAGAGGATAGTCAGGAGTCTTTATACGAAGGAGCCTCTTATTCTCGCGCGCGAATTGCAAGGGGCATCAGAGTCAACGGCGAAGGGGACGATGAAATCGCGGGAGAAAGGAGAGAAGGAGGAGGACTAATGACCAGGCGAATATAACGGCCAACGTGGATATACCGCTTTAGAAACAATTTTCCTGTCCAAGTCCTTGCTACTTAAACACACGTTACATTAGAAGTAAACACCTTCGCGTCAACTCGCTCACTGTCCTCTTTCAATCTCCATCTTTTTCCTTCACCTCCTTTCGTGCAAAAGACCCAAATGTCGCGAGATTGATCGATCAATCACGCCGCGTTTCACTCATTCCCGTAAGTGCGTAAGAAACCTAATAATTCCGTGGCCGTTGGGGAACATTCTTTATCCTAGCACGCAGCTCGTATAATTATCCGGAATTTGTTTTCCGGCTCGTTTATTACCTGTTGCTGCTGGTGATTTAATGTTTTTCTCTGTTCAACGGCTCGCATGGGAGAGAATGTTTGTCGTCGACATGAAAATCGTCATTGTCGATCTGTGCCTCCTCCGTAAACAACACATCGTTCTCGAGCTACTCGATTTTCCACGTGTGTCTCCTGCTTGTGTGACCAATCGGAGGATATCACGATGGCTCGGAGTGTAATTGACGTTATCGGTTTGAGTCCTTCGAGAAAATCGGTAAGCATTGTGTGCAGGACACGAAATTGCTCGCTCGATCGGCAGTTGTCGTGGCTCAATGGTCTCCGCGACTTTTACCGATCCCGTATCGTGTGTCGCGCCACAGCAGCCTGTCTCACTACCACGCCACTGACAATGTGAAGAAAAAAGAAAAAAAACGAATCCATGAAGCGTTTTGATAGAGCCCGAGCTACGAGGGAACTCGCGGGTCAGATCTCTATCTCCGTGAGAATCGAAGCGGGTCCTTTTTCTGACTGTTGGGACTTGTGCGATCAAACGGAAAAGCAACCAACTCGTGGTACCATTTTACTAACAACTTTCCGACCAACTGTGACAATAAAAATCGATGACTTTATCGGAAATCTCGATCGCTGATTGGTCGCTAATTATCGAGGAAACTTTGCACGCGAAAACAATGGACATTCGCGATCGAATGAAAATATTTTCCAACGCGATCGAACGGAATATTTTACATCATGACTTTATCGAGCTCAACAAATATGCAATGCGTTGCGCAATAAGTCGTGGGAAATCATGTTACGACATTCTAGACTCGCACATCATCCCTCGCAGTTATCTCCCCAAGTTTCCGTTGCTTTGGTTGAGTATTAACGAGACTCGGTAGATCGTAAGTTTGTCAACTAGAGGGAAAGGGGTTGCCGGATAGTCTCAACGGGTGTTTCAAAAAACGACCCTCTCATGCTATAAGAAAAAGACGGTTAACAGGGTGAGCTCTGTTCTGGGGAAGGCTTGGAGCAAGTTAATTGCATGCATTTTTAACGTCGAGACGTCTTAATCGGCGTAAGCCCGATGATGGAAAACGGCCGAGTGAAAATACCAACCAACTTCCAAGGCTAACTATTCCGTGATGAAGCATCTTTCTTGAGATGAATAAAAAAGTTGAAAAAAATGCACGAAAACAGGGGCTTAGCTTATTAATTATTATTGCCATCCCGAGGAAGATGAAAAAATTTCTTGGATACATAACAATAATAATATCGTAAAGGGTTATGGAGGATGCTCGAGAGAACGAGGGAGAGCTTAAATTATGTCAATGCGTTCTAATTGTTATTTTTTATGGCGTACTGTAGGGCCTTTTATTTCATCAACCCAATTAATAAATCCGCTCGAGTCTCGTTTTTTTTACGTTTTTTCTCATGGAGATTCAAAAAAATTACTTTCGTTAATAAAATCGCGGTAAAAGCTGGCGCCACCCTTTTTACTACGATTTTCTTCCCTTTTTGCGTCTCCAAACTTTCGAGCGTTGCAGAACTGCAAGAAAATAGAATATCGATTGAATCAACGACCCTTGATTTTGGGGAACTGTCAAAATCACACGAAACTATTTTGTTCGATAAATCGCATCAGCTGAAAAAATGCAGCCGAAATGGCGCACGTGCGAGACCCGCATACGTCGTCGAGAAGACTGTTGCGTGATAGAGGTTTAACGCAAATCCTGGTTAAACCTTCTGACCGAAGACAGCAATGAGCCTGGCACGAGGTAGTGGTTAGTTATCCAAAGAGACACGAGGACATCACAGCTTGTGTCACACGACCCGTATAAATCGCCTTTTCTGCAAACGTGAGAGATCTCGTTCTTGGGGCAGTGTTCTGTACATATGAATGTGTATGTGTGTCTATACCTCAGTCGAGGATTTAATGGACGTTGATTCATCGACGTCAACTCTTCTCGTTGTCACTGTTGAGAACATCAGGAAGAAGGAGAACGAGGGAGAAAAATGTAGCATGATAAACGTCGCAAGTTCGTGCTGCAAACCGGAGCATCGCAATGTTCCATGTAACGGTTGTTCCGGACCATGTCTACTCTCTTTGTAACGTTGAAAATGTACGGAGAGCTGCGAGAATATGTAACGAGCCTCGATTTTGTCATAGCCCAACATCAACGCTCGTGGCTGTCAAATTAACGGCCTATTAACGACTATCCAGTGACAATATCGTTCACTGGACATCAGAGAACTTTGCACATCGCTCATAGCCCCAAGGATTTTCGTACAAAGACAGTGCGACTGAAGAGTTGACACATTTGCAACGACATCGTGCCTGCATCTCCAGAGCGAGCATAAAGCGTCTGAGAAAGTATGGAGAGGGCAAGAAACGAAAGGTCCTTGAGACAATGTGTCACTTTGAGCAAAAAATAGATATACACGTTCTGCATGGTCATGTATCCGGCTTGGCGACAACGCGACAATGTCGAGCCCCTTGTGCAGCTAACTACAGATCGTAACACGAGAAATGTGTACCAGAAACTTTGGTCGAGGGAACATGCCCAGGGACAAGAGCTCTCAGTGCAATTCACTCTGCCACCTTTTTCATTCCTCTTCTTTACGTACTCCCCAGTCCAATTTCCTGCAACACGTTCCTAGCCATGACCTCGTTGTAAACGAAGGTAAGCTGATCGACAACGCGATGATCGATTATCTTCTCTGTAACTCCGATCGAAGTTCCTTGAACCATTCCAACAGTGACAATCACTAATGGACTTTGGTTTCCATGACAACTACAGAGAATGGGAGCAGGAGGAAATATATAGATTCCATTATTGATTATCACGTATTAGTGTGTCGTCCAGTTCGATGAGTCCTTTGCTTATTACTTCCGATATTCTAAGAATATCCCAGCGGCACTTTCCTATTCCTTGGTGGTTCGTTAATCTTTGGGAGAGTCGTCATTTGTCCACTGTTTTGGGCTTCGGTCCTACGAGGATGAACGAGACGACGATGAGGGCGAAAAATGATGGACGGTAGTCACAAACGCGACTGCCCCGATGAAGCGAAGTTTCGCGCGATTTCGGAATCGCTGCGTCATTCCGTCCAAGTTATTCCATTAGCAAATGGTCGTCGATGAAATCCGAGAAGAAACCACCAAGAAGATTCGTTTTTTGCTTCCTTTTACAGTCTGGAATGATAATGAGACTCATTTGGGAGTCGAGTAGAAAATTTGTCGATTGCATGCAGCTGGATCGGGATTTGGGAAAAAATAACGACGCGGATACGATTCGTCGTGTTGGTGTCAAAAATTGGCAGTCCCGGTTGTGTGGATGCAGCGAAAAAGATTCGTCAGGCATAAAGGAATCATGTAGTACGTGTACGGTTCAGACATCGCAGCTTGTCAAATGGAAAGAAAGATGGCCAGCTGTGTGTGGATGAGAATATGTGTTGGATGACTCGGTCCGATATCTTGGTTGGCTGAACTATCGTCGAGCGTGCGAGCGATTAAATCTCCACGGTCGAATGTCACCTCACGGCATGCGTACCTCGGGAAGAACTCGTGACAGGAGGTCGCCGGATGCCGTGCGTCCTCCACGCCCCCGCTGGCCCCCTGTGGTGTTTGACGGTGGCCTTCTCGCCTTCTTCATCTTTCGCTTCATTCGCTTTTCTCTCTGCACCATTCCTTTTAGTCCTTCTCTCTAATTCTTTCTGGTTCTTCTTCAACTTCTTCCTATGTTTCCTACTCTCTCTTGTTCTTCACCTGAAGTACATACCGCCGGAGCGTTGCGCATGAATCACCACGTCCACCGAGTCTTGTCGCCCGCTTGGAAGGTGACAGCTGTCAAGTTGCTTCCACAGTATATACGACGGGGCAGGACCCTCTCAGCGTATATACGCGTGGAAACACACTGGCATTCCTACATAACCGTATACCTAGTTCGGTAACTGCTTTTACTCTTGTCCTCGTTGTAGGAGGAAGCACACACCTTCTCGTGAAATCGTAGTACGCGTTCTTACGCGCCTCCTACATCTTCAGCAGTCTCGACCAAAGATAGCATGCACGTACGCGCACGAGTCAAGAACAAGAGTTAGATCTCGTGAAATACCAGCTTCTTCTTTCTGTCCCTCTCTCTCTCTCTCTCTCTCTCTCTCTCCCGCTTCTATATTTTCGTTGCCAACTTCTCGGGCCACGTGAGATCAGGAAAACGAGACAGATACGGGTGCTGTAAGACTGCACGCCTGGAAAGTTCGTTTAACGTTGTCAATGTAGTGGCTTCAATTCCTTCCTCGATGGATTTGATACACCATTAATAATGGACGACGTAAGTGTAGTCAGACCTTGGGTTTCCTCACACTCTTACGTTTCTTAGTACGATCTTTAGTCCCGATCGTTTAAATGCTCACGCAATGACGTGGCTGCGCAGGGCCAATGCGTAATTAGCCCGAGCTTCCATTCACGAATATCGTGGCGAAGCTCCAATCCGCTGGAATTTCTAGTTAACAGTCATCGCAAGCTCTCCCCGTTGCAAGCCACGACGTTAGACTTGTAAACTTCTTCCTGGAGTTGCATTTATCAACTTAATTGCAACCAGGAAAGAATGGAAGAGACTTTGGTAAAAGTTTGCGCGTGTTGATAAAGAGATTGAGTGGATGTAGCCTTTCTAAAACGGACAGTGTACACAGAGAACGAAGCGAATGAGTACGTGATTAAAATACGTCACGGAGTTGGTCAGTGCAACTTTAGGCCTTTCGGAGCTTTCCTGTCTAATATCTCGTTATATCCTCCGTTACGAATACAATAGTGACCAGGCCTCTCCACTCGAGAGTACAGAGTCTCGTGATCCTTCTTTCGTGCGATGACTGGTTGCGATTGTCGTGTCACCACGAGACAACGTGACCTCTGCGGTTAAAAGCGCATCCAGCCTCCGCGCTCAAACTTAGCACAGAACTAGAAAGTTTAATCTCTCGAGTGGCAGAGCTAACCACAAACTCGTCAACAACCAAGTTAGCAAGAGCTCGTCGTCACGTCATGCCCGAGAAACACACAAGAGAAGATTCTTCTACTCGACGCGGATCTTATGCGGAGCATTGGGCCGTGACCTTGCATGCCCTCGTGATGCCCAACAAGCAAGTGGCTCTCGTATAGACCTCGCGCTTATGATAACGCTCAATGGTCATGCAAGCCAACTGCACAGATGACACTTTAATGCCGTGACCGTTTTCTCCACCCGACTGAATTCCACCAAGTCGACTCTTCTCTCATATTGTCGTCCTTTCCCTCACGCGGATATGCGAGGACTCAGTTTTCAGGTTCGTTTACGCAAACATTTTCCCAACCGCGCGCCCGCACCGACGATGCTTTATCACGATATTCACATTTTTTTTCTCCAACCATCGGTTCCATGCTCTCTCTCACTTTTCTCGCCAATATGTGGCATGGACTCGGCGACCATTTACAGATTTTGAATGGCAGCAGATGCAACGTCGTAAAATATCTTTTCCGATTGCTTGGAAACTCTATTGCGAATGACGAAAGCTTTCCGAGCCAGAAATACGTAACGTCGGTTAACAAATCACATCAATGTCGATTATTGCATCATAAGCGCTTTCTGGTATCCATACTGGTGAGGTACACGTTTCTAAATCTATTATGAAGTCGAGCATAACACGAATGGTGTATATATTTGTCAGCAGTGCATGGAGACAAGAAGTCTATTGATGACGGTACGTATTAAATGTACATAGACGTATTAATATACGAGACAGATGTGATCTATGATCTGACATTTAGAAATCTTTCTCTCGGTAACCTAAATTTAGACTGAGATACGGAGCAATAATCGGTGATTCTTGAGCAACAAAATATCGCACTTGAATTCCCTGGCAGGGCAAATGCATCGAGCATAGAGAGTATCAGAAAGAGAGGGACACGGAGAGAAGGGCTATCCAGCATTCTCGAGGATCTAGAGTCACGATCGAACCGCGAGAACAACTCGAACAAAACGAGCAAAGATCGAAGGATGACCCGAGTACCGAACACGGCCCCGCCGCATCGATCGCGAGAAAACATGAGAGCGACGAGCCATCATTGTTGAACCGCGACGACGACAACGACGACCGAACGATCATCGAGAACACAGAGAAAGTTTATACTTTCCGCACGGATCAGACACTCCTGGGGCTTTCCCCTCCTTCACAATAAAATCCCATTTTACCTTTTTCTATATAATATTCCCGATCGCTTTTAAACTCCCGGACGTGAGATCTTGTCGAAGAACAGCGGGAGACAAATCGCGGATTTTGCGATCTCGGCTTCTGCATGCTGAGATATAGTGCCCGATCGTTTCATCTCCCCAGAGAATCCAGATCGTTACGTTTTGCTAAACATTTTATAAACGCTTCCGCCTTCCCTTTCATCATTTTATTGCCAAGGGAATATGATTAATGTTTCTCGAGGAGCCACTTTTTCTATCAACCTGATAATTTCAAGTTATTTATATTGTCCGGCGGTGAAGACGACGCCGTGCCAAGAATTTACTCATTTTTGAGTCAAAGCCTCAAAAAGCTCGTATCATTTCCATTGCCATTGACAAGCCCATACATAATGCTTAAGCCGCTGTTATATATGAAAACGATCGAACGCAAAAACGAAGGCGAACGCACGTATATAGCCTGCTGGCTGCTTGGTTATAAGGTGACACGGTGTACCGTAAATTTTCTCGTGTGCGTTGCTCGTGGGAACGTGACACTTTCACGGCGCTTATCTAATTTATCCAAAAGCCTAAGGCGCATTTGACTGCCATCTGTGCCATGCACGGACCATTCACACTCACAATTTTCGCATTATATGCCATGTGTCCATAAACATATGTATCGCGAAACAGAAAAACGTTTCTAAAGTCATAGAGTCATCAAGAATCGACGAGAAAACGTATATCGGGTGAATGGGAGTAAAAAGGGGATGGAGAACGAGACGGAAACGCCGAGAGGGTAATCGATGGACTCATAGGTACATCGTTCGATCCTTCACGTGATCCCACCAATAGCAATCGAACGATTTAAAATAAAACATAGAAATTTTAATCCACTTCATTAAGTGAAAATCGTCGAGACTCCGCTCGAGACTCATCACGCGTATGCTGCACTTTCTCCAGTCCTCGAAACGCTCAGTTACCTTGTCCATAACGCGATCGTATTACGTAAATAAAGAAATCGAAACGACTCGCATGGAAAAATATTATTTATCCTACGAATTTCCTACTTGGTAACAAATGAAAGGAACTTTGACGATAAAGAGACATTATTTGGATGCTGCGATTCTGTTGAACATAAATAAAAAAAATTGAAGGCAAGGCAGAGGCAAACTCGACCCAAGGTCCACGTCGAGTGACAAAAATCAACTTTGATCTATTCAGCGTCACGGAAAAACTTGTTTTTTTTTTGCAATCCTCCCAGAAATTCTCGAAAATCTTTTTAGAAATTAAATTTTTGTCATGTTGATCGGAAATTTTGTCGACAGCCCCGATCGAAACTAAAAATACTACAAAAATGGAGACAAATTTGAAATGACCCAAAAATATTTAGTTTACCGTGTGTTTATCGAAATATTGACGATTTTCAACGAAATTTCATCTCCCATCCTGTTACGGTTCATAGCATAAAAAGTGAGACGATTAATTCAGCGTAATTGATTTAATGATTGACCGATTCGATGGTCACGTTTGGTAAGTTGATGGATAATAATTTTTTCTTATTATTCTTGAGACTCGTTAAGATAAAAGCTGGAGCCTGGAGGTTTGGAGTGCAAGTTAAAACGGCGACTGGTGACAACTGGCGTTGGGAAAGATGGCTAAGTGTCATCTGAGAATTTGAGATATGCAAATATGACGGTCAAGGTATATTCACAATAAATGTCGTGTGTGCATAAGCATGAGACAAGAAAAGGCCTCTTTCACTTAGCGGCTCATCAGAAGTAGCTAATCTTAATTCGCTTATCGGATTACCCAACGAGACAGTCTGAGGTGTTTTGCGCTGCGCTTTGGATGTTGGAGCTCGACGGAGGACTCGGCTCGGCAGGCTCCTTCTCACCTCACGATGGAGATGTTTTGCGCCCGAAAGATAATCCGTCGGGTATGGTAATTCGAGGGTAGCAAAGCGCCGGAACACCGCCGCACAAATCTAGCAGTGAACGACGTGTACGAGAGATAGATCCGTCGAAGAAAGGAGACGATGCAAAGAGAGAGAGAGAGAGAGAGAAGCATAAGTGGCCCTTAAGGGGTTCCCAAATTTTTCGCGTCCACCAACTGAAGAAACAGTTTGCTGCAGAAACATTGAATAACAAAAAAGATTGTAATTTCCAAAACGTCGCAATTAATGGAGCGAACGTTCGTTGCCCTGATTGGACATGCAGCCTCTGTTGTTACGGAATCGAGTGTATGAATGATAAGAAAAAATGATCGTCTACCTGCGGGAGAGAATGGCCGGGCAGAGCGTAGCTAAGCTTTGAGACCACCAAGGAAGGCGCAGTGACACGAAAAAACGGATAAAAATAGAGAGGTGGAAAAAAAAAGGTAGTGAAGGATCGCGAAGAAATGATGAGAGAGCTCGCTTAGCGTCACTGCTTCAGTCTCCTCTTTCTCGCGTGTGTCCCTCGACGAGGAGAACACTTCGCATTTCACATTATCGTTATACACCAAGATGTGTTCCAAGTACAGCAAAACATATTGGTCGCAAAGGAACACACACTCAGATACACTTATACAGAGATACACGTACAGAAGAAAATAGGAGACAGAGAGAAATATGTTTCGCCTTGGTGAACGGTACCGTGTACGTTTTTTCTTCTTCTTGCGTTCAACCGAGAGATATTATTATATTTAAGTGGGATACATAAGATGAAAGAGAGAGAAAGCCAGTGCCAGAGTTTGTGCATATAGCAAGAGGGTAAAGAGGTTGTTGACCATCCGGCATCGCGCATTCACCGCTGCGATAGCGGAAGATGTGCGTTTGATAGGACTCTCCCGCCTTATACAACTTTTACATGTTCGCTTATTTCACCGAGGAACGTTCGCAACCAACACTGCCTCACCCTTTTTCACCCGCCCAACTTTCAGCTATTTCAGTCCCCCCGCAACTCGCCTCCTCAAATTTTCCAATCACCATCCGATCGTAATTCATTTTTTTCTAAGCTCCGCGATTCGTCGTTATTATATTCTCCATTTTTTCGATCCTGGCAAACTTCATGAAACTCACTTTTCCCTAACGCACAATTTGACGTTTCTTTTATTTTATTTATTGAGAAAAAAATTATATTTTCATTTGAAATCGCAATTAAATGCGATGTCAGGATTTCTTTTTTTTTTGTCGCGCATTCCAGTCATTGCACATCCTCGACACCGAGACTGGGAAGAAGAATGAATGGTACGGAGAACAAGGAAATTTTCCGGTCGTATACTCTATGGCACCGAAGATCCAATGGCTTGCTCGCTCAAAGACTTTCTCGCTCTCTCTCTCTCTTTCTTTCATATTCGCGGGCTCCATTTGAGATTAGATCTGGAATATACTCACATACTCATGTGTGCATGTGAATGCTGTACGACGAGAAAAAAATAGGATATGCAGATAGTACTAGACACGAAACATCATTCGAAAACGCCTTCGTACACGATTTATCTCTAACAAACGTGATTACATCAACGGTAATATCAATAAATTATAGATCTCTTTCTTCGTTATTTCGCGATAGTGCCACGAGAAATATTCCAATCGTATGTGTCATTTGTTATTCCGACAAATTTATACGTTCCTTCGACAAAACGTGTTCGCATTTTTTGGTGCACTTAATCCAAGGGAAATGACGAAATTTTCTCGACCAATCGTTATCTACACTGTGGGCGATATCCCAGTCATTCGCTCCGACGAAAAATTCGTACAGATAAGGGAGAAATTTGCAAAGATCGTGAATGATCCCGTGTGAGGTGAACTGACGAAGCGGACGCATTGATACACACCGAACGCTCAAATTCCTCGCAGGATTGTCTGATCGAGAATCATGTTGATTCGTCGTCGATACGTTCTATCAATATTCCGGCGAAAATTTCTCGAAACCCAATATTTCGGCAAAATACAACGAGAAAATGGAATTTCCAAAGTTCCTGGACAGTCATACGGCCTTGAATTTTATTTTTTATTGTCAAAGGCCACGAAAACATGCAGAATGATCTTTGTCCTCGTAGACGGGACCATATATATGTAGATATATTTGGCCGTTAATTAATTCTAAAAAATCGATTATCCCAAGTACGTGGAGAAACTGGTCGCGTGTGCGGTTAACACTTTCTCAAATGAGTGCAAACGAAAATAGCGTCACGCCTCGTATGCTTGACGCGTTGTAGCACGATCCCGAGTGCTGAAGAGCCCGCATACTGGCAGGTATCGTAATATGCTCCATTGGCACGGACGTGAAGACGAAGAAGAGCAAAAGTTGCCTTCGGGCAAGCACGAAAAGATGGGGTATGCATTTATGGATGTGTACGTGGCAACGTGTTTGTCAAAATCGACGGCAAATCATTTGGGTGTTTGGATTGAAGGATTCAACATGAGAAAAAATAAAACTCTGTTGGGGGGTGGGGGGGTGGGGGTATCGATTTTTTTAAATGTTTTGTTTTTTTTTTTTTTTTTTTTTTTTTTTTTTTCTAAATTTCAACGATTCCTAGTATACGCGCGGTAGCGTAAAGTTGTGACATTTAAATTGAGAACGCCCCGTTGGAGACCGTACGATGAGCGGAGATCGTTAAGTTTGCATCGAAGCCCGACTTAATTGTCAAGAGATAATTGGATAGTTGCGTGGTCACAGAAATATCGCGGTCGCGAGGTTTTTCCCTACGAGGCTCGAGGAGAGTCTCGCGGTGTGTTACATGGAGCCGTCCTCGGCTCAACGGCGATGTCACTTAACGGGTCCGATGCAACAACGATACGTGTGCGCGCGGAGGGAACATTTTCTTTCTTTCTTTATCTGTCCATCTACGTCTCTCTTTCTCTTGGCAACTCAACGATGTGCATTCGCCATATGCAGGAATGTGTATGTCTCAGGTGAAGCGGGCAAAGGATACGCGAGCTGTGCGCGCATCTCACCAACTATAATTATAAACGAGCCTTGCAAGAGAGCGAAGCCCAAGACGAACTAGCCTTTTCTACCGCTGCTCTTCTTAAGGTGTTTCCTCGTGTCCATTATACCCGCTCACTGGCATTACGGAATACACCGCCAAATGCAACAGCTGCTTCCACCTGCCGAGGTGACACTCTCTCAGTCCCGTCTAACCGTATTCCTCGAGCAAGGCACACACATACTTATACGGAAATGGCATCACCATGGAACGTTTTACGGATACAAACTTTTTACTCAATTTCATTTATTCCATGGCAAATTCAGAACTTAAATTCCGTTTTTATCCAATTTTCTGAACCATTTTCTTGGTTATTTTTCAAATTAACGACAAAATAATTATAATTAATTCCAAAATGTCCATTGGCCCACAAACAACGTTCCTTTGGAACCGAACGATTTAAAGTCAATTGCGCGCAAGCAACGTACGGTCCGAAGGTTCGAAGTCGATGACGCCGCTTCGACAAAGATCCTGGAAAAGGAAAAACCGATCCCCATGCGTTTTATCCGACGATATAAGGAACGTCGCTTCAATCCACTAATTCTTGAGGCTCACCACACATCGATCCCCTCTCGGAGGAATTCCCACTCCCATCATGCTCGAAACTGGATTGCGCAAGCCGATAAATAAAATAGCATTTGACTCTAAAATTAATACGACAATTGATCATAATTACAATTGTAAACAACGAGCTGTCCTGTACCTACTAGAGTTATAACCCATCACTTTGGTCCGTGTGTATTTATTCTCGATATATTGATAAATTGCGGCGCGTATAGGATCGACACAATTCGTGACTTAACTTTCGATAGAAAATTAACGATGCCCGTTTAAAGCACGAACCTCGAACGTGTACATATTTACAGACAACATATCTATCTGTAATATTGAAGGAATAACTTGTCCCTTGTTGTTATTATGTGTGTTGGTCGATAAATCGCAATGTCGATTCGTATTAGGGGGATCAGCATTCCTCGAGGAAGAAAACAAGTGGGAGAAGAGAAAAAGTGCATTGTAAATATAGTTTATCGCGTAATAGCGCAGTCACATACGTGAACGTGCAACCCAAGAGCTTACGGTAAAATCTCTGCAAATGCACTGCATTTACATGTAAATGGTGTCGCGAAAGTCGAGGCCTAAGGACCACCGGTGCATGGATTGAGAAGGGCGAAGGGCACAAATGCGATGACGGTTTTTTGTGGCGGCTAAAAATTAAAGCGAGAGAAAATGCTCACCGAGGGAAATAAATTAGAAAGTTGTTGTGTTTTTTTTTTTTTTTTTTTAATTTTTAATTCGCGGACAATTTTCGCTAGACAGAGTTTTCGAGACACTCTGTATGTTAAAAGATGCCTTGAGGTTTCACGTACACGAAGACCAATGCGTCGTAGTCCTAGTCGGGCGCGCTCCTTTCGCCACACCCACGCCGAGGACATTCACGTAGCTCTCGGAATGATAAGGTTTCTTGTACGAACTGCGAGGCTCATCGTCGAGAAGAGTTCACGATATGAGAGCCAAGTCCTCGTTCGGCTTAGGTCTCTTCTTTTTCTCCGCGAAACTGCCGCAAAACCCCTTAAGGAAGTTTCTTTGGTCGCGCCACGACTCGCCCATTCTTCGTCCTTCCTCGCTTCGCACTGCGAAAACTGTATCCTCTTCCACTTTGCGTACGACCTCTCGCGACCCACGTGTCTTCATAGATGTAACGTAGCAACCTCGTAAGTGAAGCTTGAAACTCAACCATTTTGCCCTCGCGCTACAATCACCGCCACATGCAGGTTTCACGTTTCAAAAATCCATTTAGCGACTTGGGCTCCCTCCCGAGCATCCAAATCCTCTCCGACGGTAGGAAATTTTTCTTTCATCGAAAATGACAAAAATAAGCAAACGTCGTGGTGCACCAGAATCGAGACATGATCCCATTGTTCAAGAGAATTTTTCACTATTTTTTCCTCTCCCGCAAAATTAGTATTTAATCCTTACAAATATTTTCCCATTTTTTTTCACATTTTTTCCAAATACCAACCAAAGATATTTTTTTCCATTTCCGTTAAAGAGATTTTTCTAAACTTACTGAATCTTGCCGGTTCGTCCGGTGCCTGACGAAAATGTATGTTGATGTTTTTTTTTTTTTTTTTCTAGACGGAAGCGAAACAATGTAATGCATAATATGTTGTAATGAATTGGCAGAAATGAGCCACAGAAGATAAAAGATATACTTACCTGGTAATATACGTCGGTTGGTTATGCGCTCGGATATATATCGCGAGAGAAGGCGCATTAAGACGTCGGTTTGTGCACTCCTTAATTAATATCTACAGGCTTCACCACCGTTGGGTGGAGGTGAATTAAAATTCAAATGAAACAAGGGCAGAACGATCGCTCGTCACGGAATCGTCGGTAAAATATAATCGCGCGAGAGTATCTTTAAAAAAAAAAGCAGAAAAAAAACATCAGTACGGAATGAGACGCACTCATTGACAACACACTTTTCACTAACGACCCGTTAATTACCTGATCATTACACCATCGTTAATTGACTAATTACGAGATCATTCATGACCCGCGATTATTTTCACCGCTGCTTTTTAAACCTCGATACGTCTCCGAATAATTATTTCTCATTAAGCAAAGAATCCCAAATTGGCTTTCACAAAAAAACGAAAAAATTAAATTATTTTCATGCTTCTTATTGTTGCTCATTTTTTCAAGATTATTCCTTTGCAAATGTGAAATTATCACACCTGTAAACTCAATTATTAGCATGTCCGTGTTAACGCGATGGGTGGTCGAGATTTACCGAGTCATAATAAATCCACGGTCGTGCGACCACCGCGACAAAGCTTAATGTCAACGATCTAAGCGTGGCCAAAGCTTGTCACGGATTTCAACCCAAGAGATTTCTCTCTCGTGCTGAATGGGATATTAAAATTTCACTAAATCCGAAGATTTCATGAACGATACACGCGAATGGGATATGGCGCGAAAATTCCACTTTTTTCAATTTTTCATCAAACATTAAGGGTGTCCCTTATTGTTTTGTATCGACAGAGGACAAATCCGATCCCGGAGTCGGTCTCGTTGCTTTTGTGACAACGACAGGGGGCCCGGGGCAATTGCAAAAAGACGTTTCCTCGAAAAAAAAAAATGACAAAATCGATTCAATGAGTGACGTAAAAAATTGCAAACGAATCCTTTCGAAAAGTATTGAATGCTGAGCACTGCAAATTGTAATGGGGGTTTACAAAGAAAACGCGAAAATATGCAGTTTTTTTTTGTGTCATTCGGAGTTTTTGGAATCATGGAATTTCATCCAAGTTACGGACGAACGTTTTTCCTACAATATGTTATTTGAAAGTATGGAAGGAAACTCGAGAGATCAGCGGGCGAAATGAGCGTGAAACGCCTCATTCGGTTAATTTTCCAATGATGAAAAATGCGAATATTTCAATATCATGTAAAAGGTTTTTAATCGATACGTTCAGCGTGACCAGTCAGACTGACCCGTTCATTAAGAGCTGCTCATAACTCACGAGAAATTCTTACCTACTTTATCCCCCAGCCCCTTGCAAGCAAAACTAAGTAACAAACTCTCGAATGTCCCACAGGCAGTGAACATTCCGTTACACAGCCGCAGCCCGACTCACTTTCGAGGCGAAGCGCGGCGAGGAGATTCAGAAAAATATGAGCGATCGTTAATTAAATCATATGGGCGCAAACCTAATGAGAAACGGTTATAACGATTTTTCAACTTTCTGCAATTCGCCACATGCTGCATTTTCCTAAGTAACGTCAACATTTTCTCAAGACAAAATAAAAAAATGCGACTGCGTATAACGTTGTTCATTAACGAGTACATCGATGATTAAATTAGTACTCATATATTTTATTCTGCAAATGAAGGAATAAAATGGTGGATGGCCGAACTAAGCGTGGGAATGTCCGGGAGAATGGTAAATACTGAAAGAGCTGGTGCGGCAAAAAAGAAAGAGGAAAAATGTCCGGACTCGATGAAAGTCGATTGAAACTCGCACGCACTCAGAGGATACGCGAGAGAGTGTCGCCCGCTCCGGGGCACGCGGGTGGCCAAGCGTGAAAATCGTTGGCTTAACCTTTGCGTTAATATCTTTCGCGCTCACCTGGTTTTATATTATAGATGTATATACGGGCGAAAGACTCGCGAGTCAGGCCCGGAGCTGGATTAATGACGCGACGGCAAAGAGAGTGCGTGGGATCGGGCATCGTGTGGCCTCTGTCTTTTAGTACATATTATTACTCGTCGTTCATACGAACTTCCTATAATGTATATGCACGTGTATATGAAAGATTCCATGCCAACTTGACTCGCCTTGATTGATCGAACATTCGACCATCCACGTCCAATCAACAAAAACCCGAAATTTCTTGACTGTGCGTCGTTTTTATACATTTTTTCATTATTTTCCATGCTTAATGTTTTTTCTTCGTACGCTGGACCGAGGAATAAAGGAAAATCGGATACATTTTTCGGCTGAAAAGTAATTAAGCGAACTGCACAGGTTCTTATCGTCCAAACCGTGAATCTCTTGATCGTGAATCGTCGCTCGATGCTCGTCCGTGAGTAATAATGAAAATAATTAGTGTGCGATAATAAAATTTGATTGGAACGTTTGAGAAATGTTTAGCATAGAATGTCCCATGGCGTGGGTTCCATGGTGCAGAATGAAAACGAGCAAGAGACGTTTTCTTCGCTCCTGCTGGTGGTGATTGCGATCGGTAGTGAAGACGACGAGAGATCGGTGCGCATCGCAGGTATACATGTGACTTGGTGGATGGATCTCTGTGTGTCTGTGCGCGATGATACGGACTGGCTCGATCTCGATGTGGAAGTCCTCTAGCGCGGGCGCAAGGATGAATCAATGTCCTGAGCTGGCCGAGAGCAACGGGAATGAGATATGAAGGAAGAGGAAGAGAGAAGGAGGAGAGAGTGAAAGGAAGAGGAGAATTTCTTCGCTTACCGCAAGGCAAAAGACAAGGACGCACCAGCAGCAGCGCAGACAAAGCGAATGCTGTCAACTCCTTCCGAGGGACCTGCCAGGACAACTGATCCTCAGACAGAAGTTGTGAGACAAGGACAACAAAGATAGACAGTCCTACAGCGAAGGATAAAAGTCCGCAAGCATCCGAGCAACCAGATGACAATCTGCTCAATTTATTTTCTCAAACTATCGCTATTGACAGTTTTGCACATTTTTTTCCATCCTGTGTTAAGCCGATACGACAATCAGATTATTATCTTAGTATCTTTGAACAATGTAGATTGCCCGTGATATTGTCTGACATTTGAACAACATTTTTATTCACCACTTATTACTCCAAATGATCGCGAGTCTATGTGGAAATTACGAGTCGTCGATTTTTCGATCGTCATCGACGGACACATAATAATTAAATTAAACCTGCGCTGCATTTAAATATTTAAACGAATCGTGAGCTTGAGTCGAAACGTTTTTTTTTCGATCGTGGATTTAGTGAGATACTTGCCACGATCTCGCGACCTGTGCTGGTATAGAAGAAAATTGCTCACAATATAACGATTACGTAGAATTTCGATCGAAGTTGGAAACAAGAGTCCACGATTGACTGAGATATCCATAGAAAATGATAGCACTTAATAATCATTAGATAGAGTTTTCGAGTGTTACAATACGACGATAAATCACGCGAATTATATCATCGTGAACGAAGGAATAGTAGGAAAAAAAAGTAAAGGAATAAAAAATGCATCACTTGGTAGGTAAATGTGGGTTTTGAGCGTTTGTGGTTCAGCCGAGGGATTGGCCGTGATATTTATCCCTCACGATTTCATGAATACATAGTATGGAGTCTCTCGAGTGAGAACGAGCGATAAATATCGAACGATAACGATATTATCCATATAAGAGAGTAAAGCGAATGTTCTCCTCGGTTTTCGATCTCCGGCTCATTCCGGCTCGCACGTTTCCCTTCGGATTTCTCGAGCTGCTGGTCCGGTCTTGTGTACCATTGTCCAACGAGGACATCGAGAAACGAACCATTGTCTTTTTCATCGGTGCATGCTCACACATCGTACACAACGAGAACGATGTGTGTAATAATGCTGGGAGCGTGTTAAACTTCACGTGCTTGGGCATGTTGCTTTCACCTTACGTCGAAACTCCGCGCGCGAGATCGCGTGTTTTCGCACTTACCATTATTACACCATACACTGTACTTTGACCATTTTTACCAATCCGTAATCCCCCATATCTCCTTCATTCATCATCACCAACGCAAATTTCCAAGAGAAACCAATTTATCGAACAGATATTGAATTCTTTCTTTTCGATCATACCAAAAAGGATCCATGCATATCGAGCAACTCTCTGCTCGTGCGCGGTATCATGAAGGAGAACGTGAATCATTACGACCATGAATGGGGAAACTGACAAATCATGCGAAATAACACAAACATAAATGTCTCGATCTGCAAATTTTGTTTCCGGACTCGATTCCTTTAGTTCTGAATACAAAAAGGGCCAAATTATAATTATAATTATAGTTTTATTATAATTATAAATTCAATTTTTATTATAACCATAAATGGAATAATTATATATATATTATTATTATTTATTATTAAAAAATCGTGAACATACGATAAATTTTGAAATTGCGTGACAGGACCATGAAGGAGAGCCAGAGTTAATTGTTTGTTATAATTCTGAGGATGTTAATGATGAAAGCGGATAATGATTGATGACAGCGAGAGGAATCGTCCCGAGGAGAGAGTACGAAAAAGCAAAAGCCTGGAACAGCGAGGGATGTGGTTTTTGCACGTATGCGGTGTGAAGAATCTCGAGAGCGAAAAGCGCGGCGAAGGTGTTAAGGTAAAACGCGAAGTGTACGGCGGAGGTAATCAGTGAAGAAAATGAAAAAGGGAGAGAATGAGAGGAAGGAGAAGTGCCGCTAAACATGCGCGGGGAGTCAAGTCGCAAAAGCGTGCAAGGAAAACATGGATAAATGGGGAATAAAAATGGCGGCACTGAAAGCAGGAGAGAAGGTGAGCGAGGAAGGATTTAAAAATGGTAAAAAGTGATAGGAGCTCGGAATACCAGAGCGCTATAGAAAGCACTATTGAAGAATAAGAAGAGCAACAAGAAGTAAAAGGAGAAAGAGAGAGAGAGATTGTTGAGATGGAGGAAAAAGCGGGAGAGAAAAGAAAAAAGATGTTGCATGGTTACGGGTTAACACCATCGGCGGAATCCAAAGTGCACCCTCGCGAGATTTTCTACGTGTGTGCTTACTCTGTGTCTTGCACCACTTTGTACAGAGAGGTACTATTCCTTTGGACACCAAGATCAGATCTCCTTTATTTTTTATTTCACCATCGAGCATCTCTCTTCTGCCTTGTTCTCGCAGGTTCTTTATAAAATATTTTTCTCTCCTTATTTCTTCACGCTCTTCCCTCCTCTCGTCTGGTAAGACCTTTTTCTCTTCCTCACTCGCTGCCTTCCTCCTTTTTCCTCGTTCTCACTTTGCTCTCTTGCTCGCTCTCCTTTCCTCTCTCCTATGTCGTCTGAATCGGTGTTTAAATCCGCAATTGGTACCCATGCGAGCTAGCACCGGTCTGATGCTGTGAGCTGAGCACGCACGCTCTCTGCACTATATATCCTACTTTTCTCTATGGTTCACGACTCCTGCTGCTTCTTCTTTCCCTCGGAAACATCTCCTACTCCCGCGGTTCAGAGATACTCACTGCATTCTGAATCTCTCTTAGATTCCTACTCCAGACACCTGAGCCTGGCATGTGCATACATGTGCTTTCTTCTGCGCGCCATCACATCCGCTATTCCGATTACAACAAAAAATATTTCAATGAGAATTAAACAAAAGCAATTCTCCTCTTTCTCCTCGCGATCCACTGCACTCATTCGGCCTTATTTAGTTTTATATATCGCGTTAAAGAAATGTTAGACCGAGCAAAAATCCTGGAGATTTTTGTGGCGACGTTTCCATTGATTAACGAAAATATGTGTAACGTTCTTCGTTTACATTTGCCAATGTAAGCGTTGTTGCAATCGCTGACATCGTTGCATCGTTATCCCAAAGGCCTACGGTCGAATGCAATTTCAACGCGATGCCATAACGAGCCCACAAAATTCCCGCTCTGCGGGAAACGTTAGAAAAATCTTTCATCTCCAGCATCCCCTCTGGGTCATAGCAAAGTATGTAAATTTGAATATTTCACTAGCTCCTGTAACGGTTGCCTCAGCGAACACTCTGGATAGAGAATTCTAACATTTCGCAACGGGAGTCCTTCCGAGATTTCTTCATAATAATAAAATTCTATGCGATCTCGGTGTCAAGAGGCTCTATGCACAGAAATGTCAACTGCGATCGCTGCCACACGATAGGGACACATTTTCTCAGACTCTCTCAGAGTCAAGCTTGAATATTTCTCGGTCAACACCGAGCGACGATCCGGTAACGTACAAAATCTTCCATGTCCAACTCGCTATCAGAGTTCGCTTAAAGGAATTCCGAGGTTAATTGGAACACGAGATAAATTATATAGGAAGAGTTTATACGGTGTCAAATTATTGCGGAGCTTCTTTTTGTTTTCATTACCGAATCCACGTGGATTTTCTCGCGCAAAATGACTCGAGCCGAAAATCATTTCCTCGTCGCCATTAATTTCATGCAAAATATTAAAAATTCAAAAGTTTCAATAATTCTTCGGGATTGTCAGTTTTCTGCGAGTACGTGGGGGAATGAAAAATCGTCTGATAAGATTATCTGACGAGGTGGCCAATATAACGCGCAGTTACAGTGACTTTCGTTGCAGAGTTTACTCCTGAATCGCGAATTCCATGGCACACACCGAGAGAGCCAACCTCATGCCGTGCTGCGCACAGGGCTCTCTCTACACAAACCTCCTGCTAGACATTACGTAAGCTCAGAGCAGACCCAGTGATTGCGTTCACACGGTGACTCTTTGTGGGTGTTATGAAATGGATATCACGTTGCCCCCTTTTGCCACTCTATATGTTGCTGTCTCTGCAATACGTCCATTTAAATAGACTTTGTCTCCACGAACAACGCCAATTCACAGACACCAAAGAGCAGACTGTTAAAAACGACGACGATTTTTACGTCGCGAGGGAGATTCGTTAGTCATTGTTGTATTTTTTATATTCGACGAACCTCATGCTTGCAGGGGAGAGATAAAATAATATATACAATTAATATGACTTGACCCTAGTACCCTGTCGCGCTGTTCTAAGAGATTTTGACAAATGCATGATAATTGATCGTCCAGATTCTATTTTAAAAAATGGAAACTTTGGAATTTTTCGTTCGGTTTGAAAAACGACAAACGTATTCAATTCTAATGGAACTTTTTTTCAATTAATCAATCTTTTCAGCATCGGGACGATATGCAGAAGTTGCTTTGGGTTAATTCCGATGTTATTTCCATATCTTTTGAGTTTTTTTAAATCCGCGTAATTGTATACTCGATTATTGGATATGCAACGATTCGGAGATTCTGTTCGAGAACTCGAATGTTTTATTCATTTTTTGTTATTTTTTATTCATATAACAAAATGCCATGGAATTGTATGTCCAGTAGCAGGTTTCACGGCCTTTTTCCCCATTTTCTCGTTCCCCAGAAATTCGTTTCTCTTTTATTTCGCGTTTGTTATTTAAACGGCAATTTTTTTGTCATCGGATCGTCACGGTTACGCGAAGAAATTAGTGTCGCATTGACATGTGATATGGTAATTGCACAAATGTATTCCAGCCCGCAGGAAAGGAAATGTACATGACGACAGGTTGAACCATAAAACGGCGTAAACGTCTATGCATCACGGACATGAACGCGACGGACTATGGCGATACCATACCATCATTTTTTTAATATCCCTCTCACCTTCCGTGCAACGTGTCACAGCGCGCCCTCCGCTATGTGCACGCCGAACCGATATATGACAGGTGGGCCATTCGACGCTCCCGACAATTTCTCGTTCCTGCTCTTTTTTCGCACGCCAACTGTATACGCACGCGCTTCGAGAAAAACGTGTGTGATAAGAACGCGTGCAGTTGCTTGCACTTCACCGTCGTGCGTCGCGAAACTTCGCTTCACGAAAAAGGAAACGATGTGAGGCTGAAAAAACAAAACAACCGGCAACGATACAGCAGAGTAAACTTTTTTTTTTCCACGCGAAATTCTGTTCAAACGGATGAATAATTTTCATGCCATTCCAAAGTCGAAATTCGATCGATTTAACGTTTATTCCGAGTCTCTTTTTGTTTCGGAAGTCTCCGCTTGATCCCAAGACGAGCCTGTTGATCGAGTGTCTAGGATTCGATATTAAAATCAAAAGGATGAGAAAACACGAAAGCTCGAGGTTGAATCGTCGGGACACAATGATGGCAGCTCGTTACTACACGCACGTACATATACATTTCGTAGTTGCAAGCAGAACGAGAGGAACGACTCACTCTAGAGAGATCGGGGTTGACGACGACAACAACGTCGGCGAATGGAGCATAAGAAAAAGTAGGAGAAGCAAAGGAACAAGACGAAGACTAAAGACGATGGTTGGACGTGGTGCACACGCGAGATTTTCTCAGCTCGGTCACGCACGGTCACGCACTCTCTCACGTATATATCCCCATACATCAAGTCACCCGCGAGTGGTTACATATAAATTGCGCGAGGATCACAGACCGAAGCGACCAAACGATGTACACAAGTCTTTCGCTATATACAGAGTGTCCGAATTACCAATGAAACTCTATGGCCATTTCTCTTGTAAATAAAAACAAAAGAGCTATTGATCGATTCGTGTCACAAGAGTGAGCGAGTAAAAAAAAAAAAACTTTTTTCCATCCTCACCGCCATTCCATGCACACCGTGACGCGGGGACGAGAATCTTTCCTACTGCTCATATAGTTTCGTAACGACTCTTGGAACACCCTGTACATCGCAGCTTACTGCTCGTGTAAAAAGGAGATTCATATTTTGCTCGGGAAAAGTAATTTCCATTGGACGTGCTTGCGACAGCCTCTCCGTGTGTCTCTCTCGGTCTTTCTCGTATCCATATTATAAATATTGATAAGAGGCAAATGCCTTTAAAGTCTAATACACTTGGATCGATGCAGCGTGCGTCAGAGATTGAAGAATTCTCTCGAAACGTATCTGACCCAAGCTCACCTCAATTTTCTGATAAATCTATGTACCTATCGTGCATTTAATGTTTGTCATTTACAATAATTTGTCGGGCATTCGGCGGATAAGTTGCACGAAACGTTGCTAAAGCTTAATATATATTTACGTATGTACAGGCTGGCGTGATATCATATTGAAAAGATGGAATAAGATGGTAGCAATAAAGTATATAAAGTGTGGCGCGCCCCGCTTGTGGAGCTATGGAAATGTAGAGGAGAGAGGTTCGGTGTACCGACTCACGCGAGACTGTCTTCCGGGATCTCCTCAAGATTCTCACAGCATCTCGCACTCTTCGCCCATGAGAAATATATATCGCGAGCTTCTGGTATAGAAAGAGCCTCGGATTCATGAGAGTTTAACTATATCACGAGACCGAGAGACTCGCGAGGATCCAAGAGAAACAGAAACGCCGGAGTCGAGTGCAGTACGCGGCCTTCGAGGCCTTGGAATTATGCACTCCCATGCAGACTTCATGCCAAAAAATCGCCTAAAAAAACATATCCGGCTCGCAATATGGCCCTTGGAAAAAAATGGAATAACTCTTCGAGAGGTCGAATCGCTGTCACGTCATTCAATTTATAATTGTCGATCCACAGTGCGGAACAGTTTTCTAGGTTATAAGGTCACCTTCATGGTTCACCTGTTCGTTCACTGGCTTTTGATCCTGCCACAGCTGCTGCCTGCGTTCCATTCGATTCGCAGGATGCCAACGATATGGATTTTATTGGTCATTTCAAAATCGCAAATTTAATTAGCGCATGTTATCTTCAACGACCTTTCGACGGTGGTTTAATTTTTTAAATAATCAAAACATCGTACCATGTTAATTTCAACGTATGAAACTAACGAATCGTGGAAATTTGTTGGCCTCGTTTCTATGAGTTTCTCTGTAAGAAATATCATGGAAAAAATCCGGCAAGACTTTCTGTTTCCTGGACTTTATCTTTCGGCCTGAAAATTGCAGGCGGAGTTAATGCTCGATCGGCAATTGGTCGAAGCTTCGGAACGATTTTGAAGATTGGTCAATTTCTGATAAAAGAGATATGCACATTGTTCATAAAGAGAAAATCGCTGATAAGATGTGCGCGAATGACTCTATCGCACGGTCCAATCGCCGATCTGGTGTGGCTACGATGCCTGCGTGATATCGCTGGTAAATCATCGATAAAGTAAGCGGCATCGTGTGTGTACCATTTGTCCCATAAGTTACAGTGTTGGCGTTTGGGTCGCGTGGCTTCGAAGGCTCTCAGTGTTTCCTGACTCGAAGGGATCCCACATATTACTGTTTCGCGAAGCAGCTTCTGCTGCTGCAACACTCGAGAGTCAGAGATACAGAGAGGAGAATAAGTTTCTGCGCCACAATCAGTTCCGTTAGTTCCCTTTTCGCTTTTTTGTTGTTGTTGTTGTTGTTGTTGTTGTTGCGATCTTCGTCTCTTTCTTCCTTCTCCGAAGACTCGGTTCTATACAGCAGAAGGCGAGGTGGGAAAAGGACGAGAGACGAAAAGAGCTCGAGGCACAACCCGAGTCCTATTAATATGTATGATCGTTCGAGCAATCGAGGATAGAGAAGTAGATTCCTCGAGGGCATCAGGGCGCCGCATGGACAAAATAACAAAACAACAGCAAAAAAAATCAGGTGGAGGCAAAGAATGGGGCTACATGGTTACACGCTTTAACCTGCAACTTTCGCGTTCAGGATGTGGCAGATGTTGCACCGCTTCTTTCTCGCATATAAATCCACTAGAGGTCCCCCAATTAGTCGAAAACAGCCAATTACTTGTGCCGCTACGGCTTAGCCCAAATAAATGCCCTCCAACGATTTTCGATGGAAAATCATCGTATCCGAGGAGTCAACCCTTTACGGTTGCGACCATACATCAAAAGATGGAATCCAATTTTATTTCTGCTGTCCAAACTCATTTTTTGCGGACGATCTCAAGAATGGAGGCAAAAAAAAATTTTTTTCATTCTTTTTTTTCTCAAAAAGATTTACTTTTCCTTTTTTTTTTCGTTAATCCCGAAATTCCTCCGAAGGAAAGCCAGAAAGTTATGCAGGAGCGTGAAAAATACGAGAAAGAAACGAAGAAATGGGGGCTCCGAGGCGGCGAAAAAGAAGCGAAGAAACCACGTAAGAAAAACGAAAGAACGAAAGAAAAAAAACAAACTGGAAAAGGACGAGTAAGAAATGAGAAAAACAGAAAGAATAAGAGGTAAGAAGGAGAGAGCAGTAAAAACGTAGAGAAAGAGAGAGCGAGAAAGTACTTGATCGCGCGCGCCCGTCCACCTACACACGATATGTGTTGCGCACGGTAACGATATATTACTTGCGCGCCTCGTGACACCTCACCTGCCGGAGCTCCGCTTCCTTGTGGGTGGATCTTGGTGAACCGCTTGCGAGTGCTCTTGGACCTCGCGAAAAGCCCTCCGGCTTTTCTCCTTTCCAGAGAGATCTGAACTGCCTATATACGTACAAATCTACCCTCGTGTTCTCTGAAGAAACAAGCGAAACATCATGAGCTCTGCTCACTCTCCAGATTTTCACTGACGCTCCTGCCCCGTTGCTTCCCAACAAAGTATACGCGATTTACTCGTATGTGCTTTCACGAAAAATTGGCATATTTTCACCATTTGCCATAGATCCCTTGTTCTCTTAATTACTATCATTTTTATTATAATTATTTGTTTCGAATTGTTTAAGAATCAAGCCCATAATAAAAATGATATTTCACAAAAATAATATTTCTAAATATTAGACAAAAATAAAATTTGATTCGAAAAGATCGATATTTCGTTGGATACGTTCAACTTTTTTTCTTTTTTTTTTTTAATATTCTCAAACATCTTGTCCTTGCAGCAAGAAATATTCGGAAAAGTTTATTCGGAAAGTCAATTTTTGTCATGCCAATCATAAATATTACTCACGGTTCCGTGTCTAAATGAGGAAAATTTTCCAAATGTCTAGTTTCCACTACGTTCGACGGAATGTTTCGATGTTTTCCAACAAAATTTCATCTAATAAGTTGATAAAAACCATGCACACATGATTGGGGATCGAACATTGTACAAAACACCTCAATGGTGATTAATATTTTTGGGTAGAGCAACAAATGACGATTTTTAGCTCTGATTGGCCAGACTGAACCTAATTGAAATCTCTACAAAAAGACAGGAATGAATCGGATGTATTTAAACGTGTTTTGTGATGAGATTGTGGCTGAGTAAGATCGAGAACGGTCAGGAGACCCCGATCAATCTTCGCGGATCAACGGATATTTCAAATACATATACATATGTATAAAGAGAATGACGTATTTTTGCGATTGAAATACCGAGAGAGGAAGAGAGAGAGAGAGAGAGAGAGAGAGAGAGAGAGAGAGAGAGAGAGAGAGAGAGAGAGGGAGAGAGAGAGTATCGAGGACATCGAATAATTCTCCTTCTCACGAGTTCCTAACGATCCGTGACAGATAGCCGTTCCCTGTGTATATAGAAACATAACTCTGTGCATGTATTTATTTGTGTGTATGCAACAACAAGGAAGTAGGTATAGTGTTTTGCATTCTTCGTACTTATTGAGCGTATCTCTCACGCGATATCGAATGGCGATCGATTCGAGCCGTCGCTATTCGACGATGAGCACAGTGAGATACACATTATGACTATCATAATTCATAATTGTTAGGATGTTGGTACATATAACGGTTGAAATTTTCAGCCTTACCTGTGTGTGCGTAGATATAATATCATTCATTTTTGGACATGAAAATCAATCGCGAAAATGGAGGCGGGCTCACAGTTGGTAAAATCAAACTAAAAAAGCTTGGCGAATCGGTTACTTTTTTCCCTTACGCAGTGCACGCGGCGACCCTATTTTTTCATTAACAGACAAATGAGAAAAACAAATTAGAGAAACAAACAAATTAGATAAAAATATATAAAGATTTATTTTCTATAAATTTGATTTTATTTTAATTTTCTCTAAAATCTAAAATTCCAAAAGAATAAAGAAAAATAAGATAAACGTCGATGCGGGTATAAATTAAAAATGTATGCAGCCCTGGTGCCGATCGACTGAAATAATAAAACGTAGAATTATGTGATTGATTATGAAATCGTTGTAAAAAAATTGAAATACATCGATTTTTCACTCAAGTTCATTTATTTGTTGCGATAAAAACGTGCGATATTTATCGGGGCTTGCTGGATTGCGTGAAAATCGAAATCGCATATGAGCATGTGCTGTTTTGAAGCACTGCATATAAACATATGAAAAGAGCTGATATATGAAGGCATAGGTCCTGGAGGTATGGGAACTCGGCGGCATTTAGCTCGGCAATCGGTAGGACACCTGTGACATTTCATTAAGTGTTCATCGTTACCGGTTCGCGTTATGGCACGTCACCTACACCAATATAAACATATATCCGTGCTCACATGTATGGATTTACATTTGTGGCTATGTATTAGGGAAAATTATACACCTGCAACATGCGGAGTCTCTCCAAGTGTGTTGTTTGGCACGCGGTATGGATTAAAGGAAGAACGTTGAAAAGAGGCAGAGGAACGTGTAATAACGACTGCGGGCAGGTCCGTTGAGGACTCGGAGTAACAGCGGCGCAATAAGTGGATTCATTAAGGCGACTGTACGGAATCTCCGCATTTACATCGCCTCGACTCGCAAAGAGCTCGCAGTAGCAAACGAATAAATATTTTATGCGCGACGAGTACATATACATATCAGGTCCGAATAAACAAAAGGGCCTGTCCAAACATCGTTTACCTTGCTACGTCGCTTACCTTCAGGCCCTTATATTCTCCGCAATGAAACTTAACATCGATTTGTTCGAGTGTCGTCAATTACTATGACTCGTGGAATTCCACGATCACAGAAATCTGTGTCAATTTCTCAACAACTTTCCAACCTTTGAAAAAAAGCCTGATTCATCGTTATTATCTTTCCCCAAAAATGTGGATATCAATTCACGAATTTCCTAGTTATCTCGACGAGAAATCATGATTTCCTTTGATGCTGCTCATCAAATGTGACGGTGAATAAAAAAAAAAGGACTCTGGGGCTGGGATTATTCGGGAAATGGCATTTCCACACTTTCCTCTCGCGATCGAGATGGATAAATGTGAGAAGAATTTCAGTTTTTCGAGAATAGGCTGATCGAGGCTGATGCACAGCCTTAATTTCCGTTTTACTACAAAGTCTCATAGATTCGAATGATGCGCATCCTTTCGACAAATGTGGGAACTCGCAAGTCTACCAGGTTCTCGAGAATAAAGCTGGGTGCGATATTGAATAGAGTAAAGGAAAGACACGTGAGTGGATGAAGCTCATAGAGTTGATTAGCGTGGCTCGAATGGGTCCTCGGGTTGTTGCACACAAGCTGCAGTGGTAATACATCGTAGCATGTAGTCATACATGTCAGTGGTGGGGTATACACGCTTAGGTTACAGAGGAGTGTGTACGAGCAAATGTCGTATGGCTGTGGTGAGGTATATGGAGGACGGATCCTCGGACATTAGTCCGCGTCTCGGTGTACCGTGGGACGCATTTAACATCGGTAACGGGGCTAAAGAGTCGCGTTTCCAACAGGCTTAACCCGTTTTTTTTTCATACTCCAACGCCTGGTGCTGCTGCTGCACTGCGAGGCTCATGTCGCGAAACAATCTGCATGTATGTGCGTTGGCAAACCGTGCGCATACACGCGGATGTATGAATATACAAAGTGTCCCGTATCCTTGCATTGAAACAAGGAAACGACGAGGCTCGTGCCAAAATATTTCGAGCAAAAAACAATCGACGCGAATCGAAAAAAAAAATCGTCCTCGTATACTTTTCGTCCCGAAATTTCGTCCTACGATATTTCGTCCACCCATTATTTCCATACACATGCCGAGGACACCCGGTACGTTCGTAGGTACGATAGTTAAGTAGCGAAATAATAAAATCGGCAAACGGAGTCAGTGGCCTTAGCTAGCAGCTCAGCGCACCGGCAATTAAAGATATTATCGCCGATGCGTGTCGCCACGGCTAGCGAGTACACCGAGAAAGAGACCAGTGGCTTATAAGTACTCTACTATGTACTAAACTTATATATAACGCTTGTAACTTATACATACTCTTATATACATATATATACACGCATTAGTGTACATATATAACGTATGTACATTTATATATGGATGGTGTAAGTACTCTGCTATTTGTGGTTATACTGTACACGCGTTACAGGATACTACCTATAGTTTCGACTTTGCTCGCATAGCTTTTAGCGCTAAGTCACGAGTATGACTCTCCCGGGATGTTCCACATTGTATATCGACTGCGTATAAACTTGTATAATAATTGGATAGTTTAATTCTAATGAAAAGAAATGCTGAGAAACCGAGGCGAGAAACAGCCTGAAGAAAAATCTCTAATTTCGTCATTTCCAAATGAAAAATTCTTCCGAGAGTCCAATGCGATTTACAGGATCGTTGTGATTACGAACTCCGTGTGATGCATTTCGGTTTCATGCAGAATTGAACGCTTCAGGACCGGAAGAAACCGAAGGAAAGGCTCGGAAGGATAAGAAGAAAAGTCTAATCGAGTAATAATTAAAAAGACGACGACAGGAGAAAAAGGTTTAAAAATTGACTTAGCAGGACTGGAGGAACAATGGTGGTCGTGGTATCAACGCTGAGATGAGGAGAATTTTGTCGGAAACGATGGGTATTTTGTTAAATACGTTCGACTAAACTTGTTTTTTTGGAAACTCTGAAAATTCAGTAATTGCAGCAAGAAATATTTTGGAAAAGTCAATTTTTGTCATTCCAGCCGTAAAATTTATCTGACAGTTGCGTTAGAAATCGAAAATATTGTCGGAATAACGAACATTTTGGAATTATCAAAAAATATTGAGTTTGTCGTATCCAACAAAATATCGACGTTTTTTGACAAAATTTCATTATCATTAAAAAGTTGACTACAACTTTTAGGAGCCCGCTATAATCTGCTGCGCAGCCACGCACATTTGTGTGTTTATAAATTTCTTAAGTGAGTAGATTCGCAGGAATAGCTACTGAATATACAGAGGAAAGTTGTCAGAGGCTAGCTGCACATTCCCTTCGTCCAAAAGTCACGAGTCGTCAAGAAGTCTCTCATGGATTGCGAGAAGGGCTTGAGTCAGCATGATGCGCCTACTTCGCTGGATCTTGAGGCTCTCGAGTCGCAGAAGGGCGCAATGGCCGTCAGAATGGCGAGCCATGTTGGCCCTTTTGTTGGACAACATCCCGATGTATCCGCGCATACGTATATTCATACAAAATAGACGAGAAGAGCCGGATGGCTGGTCGAACACCGCAGCAGCATCCCGCAACATCAGATACTTCCACTTCATCGGATCGCGACGATCGCCCCGTGTATGAGAGCGCGCCAGGTCGTATAAAACGAGAGTTTCTCCTGGCCGATTTACAAGAGTCTCTCTCAGTCAAACGCCCTCGTGAATATGTACATATAGATCGTTTACAAGCTGCTCTCGCTGACGGGTTACGTCTCTTAGCAGCTTATGTGACTCCAATGCATTCGATCTGTTTATCCTCACACATATACTCTCTCTCTCTCTCTCTCTCTCTCTCTCTCTCTCTCTCTCTCTGTGTGTAGACGTTGGCAATGTCCAACAAGATGAGGAGCTAGTCGAATAAGTAAGAGCCTCGAGCTACCGGGTCAGACAAGAGGGAAAAGGACGAGGACACAATCTCCACTTCGTGTCCTGCTTCTTGCATCGAGCACTACCAAAACGTATGATATTATATTTGCATATGTCTGTGTATATCCGAGTATATGTTTGTCTCTGTGTATTAGGCGCGGTGTGGGTGACGTCTCGAGCGTGCGAACGCTGTGACATATGCGCGGTGTCAAGCTTTCTTTAATAGGCTCCTCCGAGCGACCACATCAGCCAACTTGCCATCCCGGTGAAGTGAAAAACATATGAGAAACGCTTCGGTGATTCGTGGCCAGTCGATTCTGTACCAATTTAGAACATCGAGTCTTACTTTTAAGGCAGTTTCCTGCGACGACATTGATTATGTATTTGCACACGAAAAATTCATGTTATTATCTTTGGAAATACTCCTTTGAGATTTCTGCCCCAATAGCTGTTATTATTTCCAATTATTAATTGCGAAATTACTGTTTTTACTATTAAGCTTGTACGCGGACGTCCATTCATTTGCCGCATGCCAGACATCGCCTTTTTTCTTCCTTTTCTTCTCGCTTGCCCTCTCCTTCTGATTAGTCTTGATTTCCCCTGGAGCATCGTTGCATCGCTCCTCCAGTATATGCTTTATGGAATACAAGGACCGTTTCCCATCCGTGCGTGCTCGATATCTCCTCTAGGAAGACTTTATAGACGCTCGAGAAATCGCACCGTGCGTGTACGACTCTCGCGTCAATACCACGGGCAAGATTTTCCTTTTATATTACACAATTATTTATCGACCATGTTGTGAAAAAAAAAAAAAAAAATCCTTTTGAACGAGAGTCTTTTTGAAATTCCGAGAGTTTAAACGACAAACGGTACACCCGATAAATAAATGATGTTTTCTAGTTCACCTGACTCTGCAGCAGGTGCGAAGTTTCGTACGAAATCGTTTAATTCTCCAACACATTGATACAAACTCCATGGACGTTCCGTTCTGTGGAAAAATATAGCTCCGCGATGTATGTGCGTGGAATTATTTTATAGGTGGAGTCGAGCCCTTTAAATCGAGACACAGACGTCGGTGGTGGCACGTCAAAGTAAAAAGGCTCAATTCTCGAGGAACGAGAGCTCAGCTCGAACGGTAATAGCCCTTGCGTTATGTCAACCGTTGCAGACAACCGTTTATTACCGGTTCGCACAAAAAGAGACTAAAAAGCCTCCACATTTTGCATAATGCAAGATAATCGGGTGGCTCAGCGAGGAAATAAAAAACAGAGTAGAAAATGCACGCGCGCGAGTCCCCAGATTCTCGGCTCTTCTCTCGGTTTCTGTGGACAGATCGACAGTGGTCCGGTGACGCTGTAGACGGAGGGCGCTTCTCTGACAGGCTCGGGACAGGTGCGAAGAGACTTTTGCCCGTAGTCTCCGCAATTTTTCTATACCTTCGTTTTTCTCAAACTGGCACTCTCGTTTTCTAGTCTTCTTTTTCCTCTCCGGCCCTCCCCGTGCTCATCCTTCTCGTCGTTTCGTCTTCGTCAAGATCATCGCATCCTCGCGCGTGTAGCACGTGTAAATTAATAATCTTTAAGGCAGAAGAGAGCAAAGGAGCCAGCATGGGATCCTCTCTCGTGGACCATGCAGTCTCGCGATCTGCAGTCTCCCGGCGCTCCACCGAGCGCGCGCGGCTTCTCTCGCTCAAACGTAAGTAAACGCGAGCACGAGAGATGAGAGGCCTCGGGCGACGAATTAACTGGCGCACCAAGAAGATAAAGAGGAAGAAGAAAGATACACCCGATCCGGCTGGCCGATACGGATACACTTTCAGTTTATATGAAAATTGATGCCTCTATACGTACGTAGTCGGAATAATATCGAACAGGGTGCCACTCTTCAGCCTCCTCTTATACATAACTCATCCGCCTAATTTTCGCAGGCTTCAAGCATCAGTTAAAAATCAATTTCCGTAATGAAACGATCGATAAATGGGCCACGCGTCCCTTATCCATATCTTTAATTTTCTACCTGCACTTCGGCTTGCCGCCAATATAAACGATCTTGTCAAATACCTTCGTATATAAACATAAACACTTCAACTTTCTCCGGGACAGATATCTGCATAAACGAACAGAATACGAATTTTTTCAATGATTACTCAACTACTATATAAATAAAGATCAAACGTTCCGATGAAAAATATAAATGTTTGTATTTGAATGGGGAAAAACGTGTGTGCCAAGTTGAAAATTGAAGAAAATCTCAAAAGTTGTAGACTCGAGGTGTCTAACGAGGGTCACGTACGTCCAAAAACAAACACGAGAATCATTCTCGTTTGTGAGGAAAGTCTGACGCGAGAGCACGACGGTGCAGCGTGCGGAGAAGCGTACAAGGCGAGATACATCGCTTTGGAGGTGAATAGAGAGCAGAGCCATGACAAGGGCGACAAAGCAAAAGAGTGCGACTAAGTGAGATCAAGTGGAAGAGAGAAAGAAGAAAAAGAGAAACACGTGCCAGGAGAGATATTAAGGATGAAAAGAGAGCAAGAGGAAGCTGAGAACAAGGAGGAAGGAAGAAAGAAGGAAGAAGGAGAGTGCTGTTTAGCCATTACGGCATTAAGACCGCGCGCAGCAAGAATACTAAGTGGCTCATCTTCTTGGCCGAGTGAAGCGCCGCGCGCTCTGACTTTGATGGAAAAAGTGAACATTTTACACGCGCATCCACATATGCATATCTCGACGACCGCCTGCAGACACGATAAGCCGTCCAGTCATGGGGTTCAACTTTTTCGCAACCAAATACATACAAATATATTAAAATATATAGTTATATATGCACAAAGATGATGAAAAACTCAGGAGCGGGATAAAATACGTTAGGCTCAGGACGAGCAGCAGGCGGCGACTCGCACGTGAATGCATAACCTCACAACATCACAAGAGGACCGTTCTCTGCTCTTGAAACTGCCTTCTATCTCTCCGCATCGTGCTCCTTTGGAGCTTTTCGTGCCAACGGTTAAAAGAGCTAGGCAGGCGCCCGTATCCCCAACACCTCAGCGCATCACTTCTTTTCTTCTCTTCCTCTTTTTCTCCCTCAATCCAGACTAACTCATCGTCACAGCGATTCTCTCGCCTCTACAACACCCGATACTAATACCTATAGCTCCTTGCATTATAAATATCTTTGCCCTTGCAATCCTACAACGTGTCTGATCCACCACCCACACACGTTCCAACACCCCACGAACTTCACCTCCTGCACCCCTATAACGAGGAGATAATGCATCTTCATTATACACTTTTTATCTCAGCCGTTATTACATCTTCAGTTTCACGAACTCGAGAACGTAACTCGAGATAGAAAGAAAATAGTGGCCTTGAAAATAGTGGCGAAAAGTTTTCAAACTGTTTTTTCCTTTTCTTTTGTTATAATTATTATTCTTTTAACATTAAAAACTTGGAAATCGATTGAAATAGTTTTGAGCCTGTTGAGGGAAAAGTGATTTCCAGACATTTTTATATTTACAATTTCCAGGTTTTGGTTTATTTTTTACTTTCTGCTCAAAATTATCTCTTTATTGCTTCTCCGATTGTGAGAAACGACTCAGCTGGGCTCTGAACTCTGCAAAGAGCATTATTTGACAAGTATATGGAGGCTCGCTGCAGAGCATAAATATATATTCCAGAAAAGGATTGATTTAATGAGCGAGTACTCGCTAAATCGTAGACTCCGGTCCCTCGGCTCTAATTCGTGCGATGACAACGTCTCGCTATATTGCCAGCGAGGATCGTTCCAATGAAATCCTTGGCTCGAAAAATCTTGGACGAAAATCTTGCAACGTCAATTAGCTCTTGGATTTATAAAAATCTCGAAATTGATTCAAATTTATTTCGAAAGCACGCTAACACAAGTTTGTACCCGACGGAGAAAAATGGCAACTGAGGAAATTCACAAATTCCTCAAAACTCGGGTCCAAAAAAAAAAAAATATTTCCGCTTCTTCATCTCCCAATTTCCATTCGGTTTTTCCAACTTGGCGGAAACGATCAAATTAATCAAAGTTTTCATCTAATTCCTATAAAAAAGTAAATTTTTTTCCAATCATTTCAATCCCCACCAACGCAAATCATCCATGGGAAGAATTTTTGAGCCTGGATTAGAAAAATTAGGAAAAGTCGACGCGTTTGATTGGAAAAACTGATAATAAATTGATATCGAAGTTTTGGAGGATAGATTCGTAACGAATTAATAGAATTCAGCGAAACGAAAAATGGTCAGATACGTGGGCCAATAGTATCGAATCGCTCGCGTAAAGATCTGGATATAGATACGTATGATTATCTATCTACGTATATATTAAGTTCTAGGGTACGTTAAATCGATTACACGCAACGTCTTAGTGGTATATAACTACGATTCTATACGGCGGTCCATCATTCACCTCCAAGGGTAATATATTCCTCCACAATCTCGGCACGCGGGGCATTTAGCTCGGAGGCTTTGCAGGAATATATACAAATGTGCATATATACCTAATTACCACGTGCGCACGAGTTTCCTATCGCTGTAATGCTGTATCGGTGGGTCCGGGTACATTAGGCACGGTGTAATTTTTATTATTATCTTCACCTCGGTGCCGTGTGTATAAAGAGATTTCCGGTCGTACGTGACTGGGGATTATAGATTTTGTGAAAATCACACATACCGACGAGCCCACGCGACATTGCATATGTATGCGTGTGTATTTCAACAGATCCAAAGGAGAGATCGTTTGGAAACTCGATATGCTCGTCACACTCGTTCTAGAAAATATTTTCCGAGCTTCAGTTTTAATGCAAGTCAAGAATTTATTGATATTTTCGTACGAGAAGTCACACCGGAATGTGCTCGTGTTAAAATCTCGTTTAGTTAATTTTGTCGATAAGAAAAATGGAAGAAAATGTTGACGAGGTTGACGGCTGCGGGAAATTAATATTTTCCATTTTTTTTGTTCAAACGATTAACTTTCTGCTTTATTCAGGGTTCGAATGAAAGGGTTTTTCTTATTCATTTACGATTGGACAATTTCGAGACAGGATAGGGAGTGACAAAAATGCTTGTATGTTGAAAATGCATCGTAGTGATAAGTCCAGATATCGAGGATGATCGATAGAGCCAATTATAAATCACTAATCGCATTGAACCTAAGGCTGAATAGTTGACGAGTATTGAGAGGTGTATACGGGAACATAGGCAGCAGCAGCAGCAGCAGCAGCAGAGAAATGCACTCGATAGAGAGAGGCAAAGTGACAAGGATTCAGTTGATCTCTGGATGGAAAAAAAGCAGAGGGAGCATACAGGTGTTTTCCTCTCTCTTTCTCTCTCTCCCCCTGTCTTCCTTTCTCCATGATCCGTTTCTGTGGCTCTGTCGTCTCCGCGCTAAATTCCATGACGAGCTGAAGCTAAAAAGGAGTAAGACAGAGCGATGCGCGCAGGGTCGAGGAGAAAAAGATAAAAGTGAGTGGATCTCGTTGTAGTTCTGGTCCACCTCTTTCTCATCTGGCGGGCAACACACAAGTCAGGAGACGGTTCCGATGGAGCTTGGCAAGCTCATGAGGCGAATCCACAAGAAGCAAGCGATGTAAGTGCAGCCAGAGAGAGCTCCGTACGTGTGCCAGTCAGCCCGAGAGAGTAGAATGAGCATTGCCGAGGCAGGCGTGCCCGATGGTTACGGCAATCACCGCGCATGCTTCCATCCCGGCTCCCGAGAACGTGCACACAAACAAAAACGTCTTCGCCGCTCTTATTAACGTTCATGTAACCCATACAAGTACATAACACATATTAATGCATGCATGTAGAGGACGTATAGATACGTGTTGTGACGCTCGGACGTTGGCCACGGCGCGGACCGCGCGCGCGCGCGCTCTCTACTCTACTATCCATTATTATGTCCAGCATATAAAATCCTCGAGTTCATATCCGCGTTGCTCCGCCATGAGAAGGCATAAGGAATACGGAGGCCATTTTGCTCTGGTGCCGAGGACGATGAGAGATCGTTAATCGTCCACCGCCTCTACCGAGACTTCCGCTATATATTTCTCAATTCATCCCTGCTCTGTCCGCTGAAACTGCATCGACGAGCCAGACAAACATTCATCGCCTCTTTTCCAGCTCTTCACAGCACTTTATTTCAAAATCGTCATCGACTCCGATCGAATGAACTTTCCTTCATGACTCAACGGAATTGAAAAAAAAAATACAAAAATACCAAATAACATCAAAACTAAACACACCGTGCAATTTTTCACAGAAAAACAATCGGTCGAGTGATGCTTAATCAGTCTTACAATCATTGGTCCATGAGAGCTCGGATCCGAGTTGTCACGATTTTCCAAAATTCCGTGTCTTTAACAATATTTCATTGAAATTTTCTTCAAAACTGTTCAATCTACCGATTGCAATTGAATTTCACCTCAAAGACTGATTCCGAGTTGCGTCCACTCTCACTTTTAATATATCATGACGTTCGGAATAAATTAGTCACTTCCCAAACAGTATTTATCTCAATCGTTAATAAGTTGTCGATACAATAATAGTATGAATATCAAATTCTGCATTAATAAGAAAAAATTCGTGAAATTTTTCGTTGGGGGTTATAAATTCAAACTAAGTTTAAAATTTCGCTGCATTTTCATTGATTGAGCTGCGTGGAGATAAATTAATGACGTAATTGTCATTCGACAACCGAAAGAAACCCAAACAATAGTCGATAAATGTTTGATTATTGATTGTAAACATGTTCATGTCGTTGGAAACAGGCCGGTTGATAAATATGTTGCACAACAACTGCGGAGGAAAACGAGTCGACGAGTACGAAATGTCTTGATCGAATGACAGAGTGTAAAACTTGATTGCATTTCGATTAATCGAGCTGGATTTGAGATTTTTGGAAAAACAGTCTGTGCCGATAAAAACGTGACACACGAACAACAGAAACGCATAATATCTTGAAAACACGTATCACAGTCACAGATTTCTTTCTACGGTGGACTCGCGCTCCGGTGGTTTTGCTTCAAGAGGCAATTTCGGAGTTTCCTGCAAGCTCCGTTACAATCAGCTAGCCACAGACGAGTCATTCAGACCCATTGTACAGATGCAGAGTGATCTGCCACACCGATATAAGCTCCTCTATTCCCCAACGTCAAGGATATGCCCTGGGCCATGGAGCCTCTGTGCAAGGATTACAATGGGAGTGATCGCTGCCCTCAGCGATTCGAGAATACGTCACTGACCGGTCCAGTGAACGATACGTCCGTGGCTGATGTCCGTGTACACCTTGAACCCAACGTTACGTGTACCAACAGATCTCCATGTATGCCCCGCGAATACGTGACACATGTGCACCAAACCGAACGTTCATTCACATGGCCACACGTACGTCATACAAAGTCTAAATTTACACACGTCGTCTATACAGGAAGACTCTCTCCTATACCAGGAAACATCGAATTCAGGAGACTGCGTCAGGTCGAAATAGCAACAAAAGGAAATAGCCCTCGTTAAAGAATCCAGCTATTTTTTTATCTCCGAACATTATAAACTTTTCGTCGATATATTTCAAGGAAATCCACTCAGTCTCTTATAAAAATATATTTTCTAAACGCCACGGACCTGAATTAAAATGTTCTGCTCCCTGCAAAATGATATAATTTTATCGAGAGATCGTCCGGTCTTTCGTTTTTCGTTACGGAGATGCTACGGAGGGACTTTTAATCGATCAATCTACACCAGTTTCCAAAACTGAATTATTCGCGATAAAAACCGAACCTGTAGTAATAATGCATGTGAAAATAGCGTGCAGTCTGTACAACATAATGGGAAAAACACGTGTTATGTTTGCAAGAATCGAAGCTGCTACTAAGTCTTTCATTTATAAGTATACTTCCTAGACGTACGCAAAGAGTAAAGTCTGCAGTAGAGTTACACAGTAAAAAGAAAAACAGAAAAAAGGGAGAGAGAATTATTTTGTATTTTACGTTTAGGAACTATATAGTCTACCGACACGTTCCATCGTATTTATGGAATCGCTGACTACCCATTCACGAGTATATATATACGCGATCATACTACATATTGCTGAGCACATACATGAATCGTGTAGCAGGGCGAGTGCTATACACTTGCCAATATACTCATCGTCAGCCTACAGACTCGTATATCGACAGCGAATTCGTACACCAAAGATTTGTATTTCCGCGTGACCTTTGTGAACGTAATATGGACCGATGTGCGCTGGCGGGAAGCAAAGTTTCTTGGGACTCGCGAATACGCGCAGATCGGAAAATCCTGAGATTTATTCGGCGTATTCCTGGCTCCTGGAAATAGATCGTTCTATATTTAGTTATTTTATGATTAATTCGTTATAATCAAACGGGCAGCAGCCGCTGGCTAAGTCGATGCAAAAATTCCCTTGGATTCGAGGAAAAATGGATAAGCTCATTTTATGGAAGAAATTTTTTTTTTTTTTTTTTTTTTTTCCCATGGAAATTATTTCATTTTTCTTTTCAACTTCTCGCTGTTTACATGTCCATTGCTGTCTGCTGCAGCGATATATATGAGTAACCTGGAATCACGATAGACCATTCGCTACACGTACCCGCTCTTCTGACTATTTGGACTGATAGGGCAGCCACATGTGTGTATGAACACTTCCAGTCCGAGATTACACCGGCAAAAGTGCTCTTGCACGCAAACGCATATTACATACTTACTGCGATCTTCTCCTCGCACTCTCTCTCTCTCTCTCTCTCTCTCGCGTTCTCATTGCTCTCAATAGCCACACGTATATAATGATGCCTCTAAGCGATTTCCGTCTCCAGCCTGCTCACCAAACATCGCATACGTAATAATTTCACGAGAAACGTATGCGCACGAAGGAGATCGAACACGCGCCCTCTTCAACCTGCTGCTGCTCATGGAAATATTACACACGAGGTGTATATTCAATCCTGTCACCGCACAAGTAAACCGTCCAATTTTTACATCAACGAAACTTTTAACTCTCCACGCGAGTCCGCGCTTTACGATCCAGGCGCCTCGAAGACCAATCCCCAATTTGGATTTCTCATGCTAATTTGGCACTTGTCGGTAATTTCTCATAGACCTACAACGTTTTACGATCTCAAAAGATTTTCAAAAACTCAAATCCCGAAGAAAAAGTTGCGATAGAATTTTACGTCTTTTTTCGAACGAATCATGACGGAAAATGTTTCCCTTGACATCGAAGACTCGTCGCCTGGATATGTATTCGCAGTGTAAATATTTGGTTAAGGATATGAAGAAAAATAATAATTGCTTCGGCATTCATTTTCGCGCGATATATGCCGCTGCTATACAGCAGCGAGATGTGTGTGAGACGAGATGGAGAAAAATGGGCGAGGGAGCGAGAGAAGAGGGGACTCGTAAATCGGCGTGTCGGATGTACTTTGCTGCGGTGTGAATTCGATCTCGTCGTTGGTACGTGCAAGCATATATGCGTTTCTACCACCAGCAACAGCACCGCGTTGACTCGTGGCGGACTATATCTATAGCAGTTTTATTCAGTCGCATACGATTCGTATTTCGTACGAGTGTGAGTGTGTCGGTGAAACTCGTGCGGCACAACGAAGAAGAATCCTTCTCACTTTTTCGTGCGCATTCGTGACTTCTCATTCGGCACAAATTCAAGCAGCAGGACGAGAAATCGCAGAAAACAGCATCGCCAAGCCTCGTCGTAGCTTGTAAATTGCTGTATATTAAGAATTTGCAATGATCCACAACGGATCCAGCCTTTCGAATGCGTCGGGGAACACGCACAATTTTAAGATGAGGATCCTTCATCGCTCACCAATCAATTTTGAGGGAAATATAAATTCGATACCTCTGGGAAATGGTTCGACGTTTATCGTAACGCGATGAAAATAAAAAGACTGAAGCATGCAAGGGAATCGGTACAGAAATGAAAAAAATGATTATAGCATTGAAATGTCCGAGATAGCCGAGAGCTCTACCGCAACGAATTGACTCAGTGGCTCATTATTATCATCATACGAAATAAGTTGATGGCAAATTCATTTAGATGAAATGACTTAATTTTGCTTATCATTGAGGATAATCCATTGATTGGTCCTTGTCGTGATCGTCCGGGACAAAAATTGCACACTCGAAGAGAGATCGAAGCACGATGAGAATTCGCAAAGGCGATCGAGGATGATCTCGGCGACGAGAAATCGGCAGAAAGGTAGAGAGAAAAGGAAAGACGAGCTCTTGAGTGAAGTGATCTCACTACGTATATAAGAAAACGCCTGAGGATCCCGACAAATAATAAAGAGAGTCGAAGACGTCTCATTAGGGCGTGAGATAAGGCTGATTCGTAGCCTGCGGCCGCTGACAGCCGCCGATCGCTTCTTCTCCCTTTTCCTCCTCCTCCTCCTCCTCCTCCTCCTCTTCTCTTTATCTTCGTTCTGCTCTTCATATTTTTCCTTTTCGTATTCTTCTCGTCGGGCTCGTGCCCGCTTCGTTCCCACCGTCTCATCCCCGCGTCTATGCGCCATTCATCTGATCCTGCGCGTACGCACTGCATCCGGACTATCGACGAAACTTTTTCGATTATGCGCTCGGAAATATGCGGCGTGCATTATTACGTTCAATCGACATCCGGTACGACGATGATCCATCCCCATAAATCCCCCATAAAATCACTCCGTTAACAACCGAGTTCGCTTACGAATTGACCACTTTCTCGAACGTCGCGACAGCATTCAACAAATCCAAACGCCCTCAAGTAAATTTCAACTTTTAACACCGAAATTAGCATACGCGATACGGTGCGCTGTAAAAACTTCTTAAAATTACGAAATATAATGAATTTTCATTCGCAATGTAGAATGCAATCATTTATCTACAAGTTTTCAGTAAATTTAATCCACGAGATGGACAGAGCTGATAAAAGTACCGAGGAATATAACTCGGCTGAATTCTAGAAAGGATTAAATTCACTGCACCAGCCTCTCGCCTTAACGAGCAATTTCGTCATTTTTACTACGCACGAGTAATTAATCGAGAGGCTCGCAAGAGCTACGCCAACTGGTGACACACCAGTCGGTCTTATCTGTGAATTATTATCATCTCCTACTATAATAGTAGGGCTGTGTACAATTTTACTGCGCCTACTTCCCGACATACTGCGTGCTCAGCTCAAATGTTGAAATATATTTCAACGAGCGCCTCTACGTTTTCGAATATTTACGAGTCGTCGCATTTTATTTTCGAGCTAATGAGTACTAAAGTGATAAATAAGCATTCAACATATTCTCTCCATTTTTGTCAAAAAAAAAAAATGAAGCTGCGAATAATTTTTGCCAAAAATTAAAAATTATCACTAGCGCGGACGAATGCTCCGTAAGATGATTAAATATCTACATTCGACAAGTATAGAGAGTCCTTCTCGAAATCCTCCGCATTGAATTCGAAACTAATAAAAAAAAGAAAATTATTGTAAAAAAATTTGTTAAATAAATAAAAATGAAAATTTTCGTAGAAACGGTCATACAATTTGTTATTTTTGTTGCGTGTTTTCCATAACTTAAAATACGTTCGTTCGGATCGCATCACGACTTTCTGAATTTAGCAATAATAATGTCTTCGCATTTCGTTCGCGTCGAGGCGCAAATCTACGCGAGATAATCTAAATTCGCTCCATAAATAAATGAAGAAAAAAAAAATTATAAATCCATGTCACCTCGCGGAGATTTTTCCCGCTTTAGTGCACAGTTCTATCGCCGGTGTTTGACTGCAACATTCCCACGAGCTGTCACTACTCCGGGCAAGCGTTAGTGCATGCGACGACCACAACTAACAGATCAGACGACTCTGAAAAACCTTTCGCCATTCCTGCGCATTAGACAACGTTGCACCGTTTGCGCAAAAAAAAAAACAACAAATAATAATAATAAGGCAGAAATTATTAATATAAAGAACGCTTTTCTAGTCGTGTTCGTCGTCACTGTCTTTAAGTCGTGTGCGACCGCGCGTCGAGAGATCGTTCAATTACCCAGTCACGTCAGATTGCATCCTTAAAACCGATAAACTCAATAGTTGAGAGAGCCCGTCGCGAGGCCTAGCCGGGCCCACTGCCTTACCTTTCTATAATATCTTTTCCATCCACAGGGTGTACCCATACGAACGTACAAACCATCAGCACCAAAGACACACTGGGTCATTTTGAGCCAGACCCATTATCAGCATTATTCATATTTTCTCGAAGGATATCAAGGACCACGAGGGCCTCGCCATGAAATGATGAACGATTTTTATTTTATTTAAAAATTAGTTCACTCCTTTCGGTGAATAAGTTTTTTTGAAAAATTCGTCGAAGCACTTACTTTTGTAATAATTCTCGACTTTTAATCTTAAAATATTGGAAACTGTAAAAATTATTTAATTTGAGCAATTGAATTGGATAATTTGACGTCTCATGACATGAACAAACATCGAGGAACCCTAGAAGCAAACGTTTCAGGTCGGTCAAATATCCTTTGGGTCATATTGACCCAGTGTGTGAAGGAAATAGCCGAATTTGAGTTTGTTGATGAGAATTAAATGAATCGCAATAGTAATTGACTCTTTTTGATAATAAAAAAATAATAATAAATAGCTTTGAGTTCAGCTTTGTTCGCACCACCCTGTAGACGTGCTGGCAATCGTCAAGAATCATATGCAAACATTCGTTATAGATAGTTACTCGTAATAGGTACTATATCGAGATATGCATTTATGTGACCATGTGATATGGCTTTTCCGGAGTTGCACGCAGGCCACGAAGAGTCGCGCGTATCGCGAGTAATTTTGTAATCGGGCATGTGCATTAGGGTGCAAGATTTCCAACCACCGGAGAGTCTTGATTATGTATTTTATATGGGATATTAATATCCTTGGCAAGATCGAGGTGAAGATTTTTGAGGGATAAGTTTCGAAATATTTTCCCACTGGATTCATAGCCAACTTTATGGAAATGTTTTAAGTTCTTTTTTTCAATGTATTTACGAAAATAGTTCGAAAAATCTTGAACGAGCCAATTTTCATAAAGACTCGTATAATTTTATTCATTTTCCAATTAACCTTGTTGACTCCACCTCTTTTAATTACCATCCACTTTCAGTTTGATTGGTTTACAACCTCTGCCTTAAGTATTGTAATAAAACGTTGAATTTTCCATGCACGTTGGCTCACATGCTCAAATATAATCACGCGATAAATAATTAGAGTGAAAATACTGATGAGTCAACTCTCAGTACAGATTTCACTTTTTTCGATCCATAAGGCGCAGAAATCCGTTTATTTACCGATTTGTCATTATTTTTATCGATACCGTTCGAAATTTTTCTCAAAGCGGTGAGAAAAATTTGTAGCATATAAATAATTTGTTCCTTTTTTTTCCCCTCGAAGAAAGTATAAAACTTTCTCTGATCGTTTCCGGATTCCGAACCTCGTGACTTTTTTTACAAGAAGCAAAAAACGAGGCGGAAAACTCGAGTCTCCTCGTTTGTTCAACACGAAATCGTTACGTCATTTCGTTTCTACGAACCAATTAAATGCCTCGAACCGTTTGAACTTACAAATGCAAAGAAAAAAACAAAAGTGTTTGCAGAAAAATAGGAAATATGTGATTACACGACCACGCAATAACGTGCCTTTTAATCGAATCAATACGAACGTACGTTTCCTTCTGACATAAATTTCATACAATATTGTGACGTGATTCACGAAACGATAATCGCAACTCTTTCTCACTGTCGCGAGAGATACCGAAGGCCCTTGTGAATGAGGTCTTATGTGTCCGCCTCGGTGTGCGCTTTTGTCCATTGGCAACCAGCACAACATGCGCGAGTCAACGGGGTCCCAGAACTGCACCGACGCTCCGATGCACTTCGCTCCAACGGTTCCATGAATATTCATGCATTTTTCTTGGCTCTCTTTCGCCTTATTCCCTCCCACCGAGCTAATACAAAGTCGATCCAGCCGAGCCAACGCTCCGCATATATAAATAAACCTCACGAATATATAGACATCAATCTTATAATAAAAATCACTTGTTCACACTTGGGTCTTCAAGTTTGGCCTAATCGACTCACGTGAAACTCTGCTCGCGTATATAAACATGCGGGTCTCAATAAGATCTGTCATTTGCACAGAAAATTCCAACCTACCGAATCAAAATAATGACACGATCGAAATGTTATCACGAATAATGATCAAAATCTTCGGAATTTTGAAAAAAATGAATAAACAAAAACACTACGTCCGCTTTTTTTTTTTGATGAATCTCTGTGAAAAAAAAAATCCTTCCAGGCTCGATGCCCGAACGAGGAAACTTTATGAGCGACGCTTCCTGGTCAATCACTGTTCAGCGACTTCTCGTGCAATGAATCCATAATGATTGCACCGTATAAGTGAAACTTTGTGTTCACACTCGAGCATATTATACGGCGTACATAATTTGCGTGCGTTGCTCTCAATTTGTCACACATCGAGGCATTATGCCATTTTCTTTAATAAAGGAACATTATGTACGAAGAAAAAGTGGTCTGTATTTAAATAGAGGAAATGGAAGGGCGCGATAAAGGATGGGAACACTATTAACGATTCATGCTTTTTTTTTACTTAATCGTCTTTCGCGAGAAGCGCTACGATGCAATTATGCAGCTCTATTATTATTACAACATGAAGCGATCGAAGGAACGTGGGACAACGGGTGAGAGAATGGAAATAGAATGATTATCGTTACAGAACACCATTAAACCGTGACCTTGTCATACAGATTTGAATTACCACAAAATAAAAAAAATAAAAACACAATTTTTCATTTATTTATCACCAAAATTAATTTTTCTTTTTCAATTGTATACTGGAAGGGTGGATTTTCAAATTCTTATTCCGTGTAACTTTTCCGAAATGATTAACCAACATAAGTTTATTAATCAGCGAATTATAAATATTTAATAAATATGCGAATTGGCACGTCGGAAGGAGTTCGCTCGGTTTCTTGCGTCGTTTTCTCGTTCGATGTTGGAATTATAATTATTTAACGAAGTGAAACTGGTGCCCAGAGATTAAAAAATATATATCATCATTTTTCACGTTTTATTTGATTTGTTTGAATTTGATTTCTTTTTTGCTCTCGTAGCATGATCGAGTCACCGCGAAAAACGCTGCAACTTCCTCGAGCTGGCAAGTCAGAAACGGACGTGGTGAGTACGTTGTTAGTTCTGGAATGTTGTCTGTTGCTTCATTGGGCTTTCACGTTTTTCTGCATAAATTTGAAAATTTTGGCAGAAAATCTCACTCCATCGCTATTTTTTTTTCATTTTTTTTTGTTTTTTTTTTCAACGAAATGGTAAAATTTCTAACGAACATGTCGTAACTCTCGCGCTATACTTGCATGTGAAATTGTCATCACAAACTGCCTGCTGGGGTCATTCAAAGGATCGAGGGACACCATATCATGAGAAGAGATTCTCATATCGTCAGAGACACGAAAGAGAGAAAGGAAACAGAAAAAGCGAATGAGAGAGGGAGGGAGAGAGAGAGAGAGAGAGAAATTGCACTGCCTCTTTCATGCAAATGTCTCCTCTTACAATCTTATCGTCCTGATGTCGTATGCTCCGCCGGTGCTTTCTTATCGGTAAATGTCCTACACTACACGTACCGATTCCTTTTGCTCTTCCGCTTTCTGCCTGCGCCCACTACCGGGTCATTTACGCGACAATCTTTCGCTAAGAGAAGGCGACACTCCTTTACCACGCAATGATAATATTTAATGTCTTCTGTCTCGCAAAACGTTGAATATTTTATTGGATTTTTCTTATCGAACGTGTCGGATTTATATTACAACCGCGGAGAGTATATTTTTTTATCGTAATCGAAAATTAACTCACAATTTAGCCCCAAAAAGTGTGCACTCGTTTTTTTTCTTGAAAAGATAAAACGTATGATGAATTTTGTACATTCTGTCCAAAGATTTCGAGGAAAAAAAATATTTACCGTATTTTTTGATTATTCGAAAGTTTTCGAAATCGATTTAATCAGAAATTCCGTTTATAGTTATTGATTTAGCCGATGCCGATCGGAATGGTTGTGTGGCGCCGGAGGGATCGTTTGAGGAGAAATATCGAGAGATTGTTGAGCGGTAAAAAGGACGCGTTTTACACGCGAGAATCTCTCATTCTCGTTGATTTTTTGTCTCGCGACGACCGTTTCTTGCGTATCTTGGTCGCGTCGTACAAACTGCAAGCGCTCTTCCTCCTTTTCTTTCTTGGTGCGGAGGATGATCGCGCGCGGCGTTAGTCCTCTCTCCGCTGCTGTATAGGCCACACGATATCGTCGTCAAGCGGTGAACAGAGCGAGGCCTGGGCCAAAGATACCAGCTCGAGGTCTAACACGACTTTGGCTTTCCGCGCGATGGGACACACGAGCTCTCCGCAACGATTCTCTCCTCGGGCTCCATGAGAGCCGCACGAGCAAAGGAGAACTCGACGAAGAAGAAGAAGAGGAGAGGTGCGTGTCCTCGCGGACACGGCTTGCCCATTAGGTGGACCCCGAGCTCCATCAGATTAGATTCCGTTTCGTTTCACGCTCCATTCCGTTTCGTATAAACTACGCTGCACTATACAATACTCACACTCTCTTTGCCTCTCTCTCTCTCTCTCTCGCCCTTTTCTCCCTTCACGATGCACTGCACCGCGGGAGTAGTGGTGCAAAGGATGCTATGGGGTAACAATACCATATCAAATGCTGTCTCGACCGACAAGAAGCTGCAGCGCTTCTAGACGTTAAATAATAATCTCAACCTGCGTTTGACCATTCACGATTAAATGAACGGCTGCATGGGCCCGTCGACGTTTCATTGCTTCAAAGCGATCGAGTTGCTCGCTGAAACTGAATCTTTGGATCAATCAATTTCAGGCTTTCTCACAGGAGAATTTCTCGAAAATGTTAGGAAATGAAAAATTGACAGGAATAACGAGCGTCAATACCGCGTTAATTATCGAATTTATTAAAGTTTCGTACTCGCGAATTGACGTAATTTTCCACTCCGTATTTCATTGAAATTCATGCGTCAATGAGAATGAAGGAAACAAGCGAGTGTTTTCCTGAATCTCCTTTGATGGAAAAACAAACTCGTGTTTTGTATACACGCGCGCGGCGTACATACAAGACGAGACATTTTTTCGGTCCTTTTTCTACGTCTCCTACGTGTGCTCTCTTCTTTTCTTCGTTCGCTGCTTTTGCTGTTGCTGGTAGTCACCGTGTACAGCAGAGCAAACCGTATAAGTAACGCATCGAGCCACGAGACGACAAGGAGCCAAACGTGACACAGCACATAGTCGTTGCCCGACACTACGGAGCAAATAGTCGCCAAGTGTCCCGAAGACAGAAACCGATATATCACAGCGAAAAGCCAATTGAATTTATTCTCCTAACGAGATTGTGCATACTTATCCTTGCGAGGAGAAAGAGCGGTAAATGCGTCACACCCAAAAAAAAATCTACTTCGCGGTACTCGGTGAAAAAATTTCCACGCGTTTGGAATTTATTTACATTATTTTATCACAATGTTTATTCGCATCATTATTATTTAGCTTGCAGGAGATTCTCGATCTTTTGCGATACGATGGAAGGATTTTATTTCGACGTGCTCCATTGCCCATGATTCCAATTATTTGGGATTATGTCAAGCAGATCAACTGCGCGTTTCATTGCTCATCAAGATTTTCTCATCCAGAGACAAAAAATGTGAAAATGTGGAAATAATTCATGATTTTTTATGCTCGACGATATGATGCTCGTGTATTGCTTTGATACTCGTCGCATCGAGCGGACTCGGAGATTTTCGAGATTCTTGTAAAAGCTGGGAGGAGGTTAAATAAATGTTGAAGAGTACGAGGGAGAAAAAATAAGGAGGAAAAACGAGAGCTCGACCTGTGCACGCGAGACTGCCGGTGGCCGGTTGTCTGTGCATTATCTCCTTGGCCCTTTTGCCACCTAAGCATACCATACGTTTTCCTTTTCTCTTTTGCTCACCCGCGTCGAATGCTCCTGCGTACAGCCCCCTTGAGCCTCTCGAAGGCAGCGTAAAATTTTTAAGTTTCGCCGCGGATCTTCGTGTGTCTTTGGGTGATGCATATCGAGAGCTTGGCGACAATCATCGCGAACCTTGGCTATATATCTGTCCGCATACACATAGCATCAAGATCGCACCCGCATGAGCCAATTACACTCGAAGTACGCATGCTAACACTTTCGTGACTTGTTCCACGATTTATTTCACACTCTCCTGCCAATACTCTTGCCGATACCGACCATTTCCTTATTTTCAACTCGATTCTTTCGTTCCATATTTTTCTGTGCCTAAGGATCTTGACCCTCGAGCTGTAGCTCATGTCCTGCAAATGCCGCCTGCAACTGCATCCACGTGCCTCCATTCGAAAAAGTCAAATTAATCGAATTTAATAATAAATAAATGAAATTTAATAATAATTCATCGTAATGATGAAATTATCACGCATAACACTTTGAGTGTACACCTACATGTGCATCCCGGGTCAATCTGACCCGAGTCGTTTTTCAAATCTTTTTTCATGGTAAATTTACGACATTTTTAAATACAATACCAAAACGTTCGTTGCCATCAAATGCCAGCCAATGGGCGTGAGAAAATTGTTGGGGTCGAAACGACCCAGTGTGTACTCTGAGGGAATTCCAGCCTCTTTGGCCCTCGCAAGGATCCTTAGGAATTAACGTTTTTTCCTCATTACTCCCGGACATACTTGCCGCGTGTTTACAAGCTCAGCTGAGCGGTCACCCAACCGAGTAGTGATCTTGGTCCATAGACTGGTCAATCTAAAGTTTTGTCCTCGGAAAAATCGGTCAACCGTGCACGCATCGCTGTTGGTCAATCGTGAATGATATATTTTGTATATAAAGTATCCTCTGAACGTATATAAAGGTGAAGTCACGTAGGTATAATTTTCTACGTACCTCAGGATCCCTCGTAGCTCAGAGATAATGCGTTAATAATATACCATATAAATCGTCCTATCAGACGAATAAGTCACGAGGAATGTTCTTTCGTCGCGCGGGCTCGTTTGCGGAAGTTGTTTCAAATTGTTAGGGAAGACTGCACCGAGAGATCGCCAAGATTGCGTATTTTATATGCGTATGGGTTATAACATGTATCCACACAGGGTCTTTCAGGCCAAATCGAAGCGAAAGTCCTTTTTCTTAAATTTTTTTTTTTCATGTTTGCCATAAGGAAAATCAACAATGAGCAATTAACAAAATTGCGTCCACGAAATAAATCGCTCCGAGACTCCGTGACAATTTCCCACTAGCTTCTTCCCCCTAGAATTCAGGATTTCCGGTCCTTTTCATAAAATCAATTTGCATCGATTTTTTTTTAATTCACTGATCAATCCAACCTCAATTAAGGCTCAGGAACCTTTTACCCTGTACTTTCGAGACATTTGTCCAGAGTTGCACTCCGAGGGTCTGGAATACCCTATAGAAGAATGTATACTGGACAGAAATGTATTGTAAAAATCTGGTGAAGAGAGGATACGAGGAAATGGGTGTTTCTCGAGGTTGGATACCGGTGCGAGGATACACGTGGGCATAAGAAGAAGGCCGTGTGCGCACAAGAGTCATTTCGTGTCGTGTCGCGCGGTCATTACCGTAACCAGTTATCACACAGTGTATAAGAACGTTAACGCTTATCACGTGAGAGCCAACACCTCGGCAAGCTCCGTAAGAATCGTGAGTTCTTCTCGCGCGCCCCCTTTTTTCGCCCCGCCACGTTGAGTACGACAAGTAAAAAAACAAAAAAATAATGGGCAAACAAAAATAAGGCGCTCTGAGGAGAAAAGAAAAGCAGATACGGTCTCGATCTTTGTGAGCCTTTAGGGCATTCTGGAAACAGTTAAATAGCCACGCGATACGAGCGAGAATCCAGCACATGCGAGCAAATCCTTTCCAGCTCTCGAAAATCCCTATAATTTTTTTTTCTCTCCTCGCCATCAAGTTCGTCCTTCCCAATCGATCTTTTCCATCCTATGCTGCGGCCATTTCTTTGCTTATCGATTCTAAACTGCACACTCGTGGAAGGATTGAATATTCAAAATAAAAAGGCTTGTGGCCTTTTTATTGAAGCAAGTACTCTTTCGTGTTTTATCATTTAAATCTCATCACCAAGCAACTTTGCTCTATACAATCTCTCAAACTCCCCGAAAACATTCTCCTCTCAAGTTCTCCCTACAGTTGCAATCCTATTGAAAAGTTGTACGGAAAAATCTGCACATCAGTTTCCTTCAGTCGCGTTGTACACACCATCCTTCGCTCTCTCCCGTCATTCCAGCCGGAAAACTTTTAGTTCATCCCCTAGGATCCCTGCTTTATAAGCCGCTCTCAATTAATTGAACCTCCGGAAACTGAGACTCTCAAAAGTCACGGAAGCAATGCAAAGAGTCCTCTCAATCAGGATCAGTAACCATGACCAACAAAAAACCATACAAATGCCACATGCTGGTATTCCATTAGCCACCGTCTCATAAAACTCACTGTGACAAAGCAATAACGCAATCCCATCACAAATTACTAATTAATATACCTCATGCTGCTAATGTATGGATTTTTGCTTGTAATGGAAAAAATCCTGAACCAGAAAGTAACGGAAGTCAAAAAAAAAAGCGAAAATAATGCTGCGAGCTTTAGAACAAAAAACTCGGCAAGCTCGCGCATTTCCTACTGTGCGATGATTACAATTGATCCTGACTAATCTAGGGAATCGTATTTTCTTTGCGATTATCACGACCTTGTCCTTAATGAATCCTTATCAAGTGTGAAGGTTTTGCCTGCAAAGGTCATTGCTGGCATCACTTAAATCCATCGACGATATGAACCCGAGAGGGAAAGTGAACTTAGTACAAAGTGCAAGCGATTTTCGAGACACCGCGTATCCGTGCAATCGGAACTCTGAGGTTTTTCCTAGTTATTTGAGAGAGGAAGCGCGAGAGAGTGAAAGAGATAAAAGAGAATTTGTGAGAAGGGCAGTATCAGGAAGATCAACGTGCACGGAGGCAGCTAACATCGTTCTCATCTGTGATCCTACGTTCGTAGCTATAGATATATATTTTGATTGTGTATAGAGATGAGATAGCCAACTCCGAGAGATAGCTACCTCGGAGGTATTTGATATTGACTTCTCGAGGCACGGCTACAGCTTTGAAGTCCTCTCCATCTCTTTCCTCAAATTCACCGTGTTATTTCATGCCCTCAGAGCCCTGTGTGACCACCCTTAGCCGAGCCCCTTGTGACTTGCAGCCCCTCGCCCCTCTTTTCGGTACCTCATCACCGACACCGCGAGCAGGCCACTCCCTTCCACGCGTTTAATTAAAAAGGTTCGTACCTCCGCCCTTTCGCCTGGCTTCCTCGCAAACCCGTATACGCATGCAACCATGTATTCATTTTTGACGTAGCGTTGTCCTGCGCAAGATATTCGTACGTGCGCGAAGAACCAATCGTTTTGTTGTCCATTACCGCACGCACCGATCGACGCTTTCTGTAAATCTTAACGGCCTTTGAAATTATTATAATAAAGCAGTGTTCTCATGTGAAGATTGTTACGTTTGCAAAAATGAAAAGGATATGATACGAAATAATGTTTGTTTTCGAGTTGTAACGTTCGGCATGAGCAGAGCGAGTATAAAATGAAGAAAAACATTGATGGAAGCTGGATACACGGTATACATGTTGCTAGATTTTTAACTTCGTGCTCCCTATTTTTCTATACATGTATGAATGAATATACAAATATTATATGATATTATTTGGATTATGCATGATTCGCCGCGGGAAATCGCAAGATTCGCCCGCGAATGCGCGACGAGGCTTTTTCCAACAATAGCAATTATCCACGAGAGACTTCATTACCCATTCGCCCCGAGCGCAGTTCCTCTATTCTTTATTTATGAACAAGCTCATTATTTCTGTGCAGGTAAGCATATGAAAAATTTTCCAACCTGCTCCTCTCTCTCTCTCTCTCTCTCTCTCTCTCTCCCTTTCGCTATGGCTCTCTTTTTCTCTCCTTCGCCATCACAGTTTTTCGCTCTTTTCCTATCTTTTTACCTTTTACTTCTCGTCCTACACGCGAACCAACTAGAATCTCTCTTCCATGCCGCCCTCCTCGACACCACTCCCGCCCCTTTACACGGAAATACACCGAGAACTCCTCGCTAGCAATTTTTTTCCATTTACTTTGTGTACTTTTGCTTTCTTTTCTCTATTCTCCTATGCGCCCTATGTTTCTTTTCATTGTATTTTTATTTTTCATTCTTTTTCTTATTATGTTTTACCATTGTTTTCCATGAATTAGTTGCCCTGTGCCCTCAAACGATTCGGCCAGTTGCTTCGGCAGCAGTTATTCGCCCGCCATCCAGCCTCTGTATTTATTTCCGTAATTGTTCCGCATTACTTACCCCGCACAAAACGTTAATTCCTCAATTACAAATGCGTACGATCAACTAATTAATAATTCATCGATCAAAGGTTCCATTGTGCAGCTCGAAGCGACTCTTGTTTTTTATTCTCTTAAGTCTTTTCGACGTCAAAACTCAGGCTAGACAATAAATTAACAAAATCTGAGCAATTGTTGAAAAATCGCTTGAGCAGCTGTCCGTGAGACCAGATCTTGGAAGGAAAACCGCTGAGCTGGGCACCAGCTCAATGATCAATAAGTGGGTCACGCTTTTTCTGGCTTTATAATATTGTCGGGAAACCGGAAATCGTCAATATAATGGAATAAGCCTGACTATGGTTGGGGTAGAAAAAAATTTGCTCCCGAACGGACGATGTCTAGAAAAAAAGAAAAAAAGAGTCTCGTCTTGTTTTGAAAATATTTTGAGGAGCCCCCGGAATTTGGGTCATTCGCACGTATCTGACATGGGATGTTACCCTTGACATCGCTACATGCGGTTATAACGCACGATTCAGAGGGAAGAATGTTCAAAGGGTGCTACCGCCAGTTCCACACGATGTTACGTATATACGCGTATCCAGAGGCATTTAGATCGGTGATGATAAAAGCAAAAATGTCGTACTCGCTTAGTCGGAAATCCAAAGATCTCAAAATCCTATGATTATGAAGAAAAAAAACTGACGTTTTGTCCTTGAAACTGTTTTGCACTACAAAATAAAATGTTTAAGAATTGCGAGGAGCAATTATTTACGAATCTTTTGAAAAGAAATGAATTTGCGTATAATTGAAATTTTTTGTTTGGCAGTGTTTTTTACAAATTTTCGAGAAATATTTCTCGGAAAATCCGGCAGTACAAAACTAATTGAAAGCGTAAAACAGTCTGAAGAATTTTGAGTGGAATAATATTTTTTTTCGTGTTTATAATCTTGAGGGAGAAATAAGGGTAAATTTTTTCTCTGTGCTTTGCGGCCGGTGAATTCGCGTCTTTGGGGAATACTTTAATCTTCACGAACGAGAAGAGCGCGGAAAGCCGCTTCTTCTGAGGTGCTCTTTCCACTGCAAGAGTGAACGAAGAGAGAACGTTGACTGTGTCCTTTTCAATTTGCCTCGGCACCGCGTGCTCTCTCGTGTCCCTCGCTCCTCAGTTCCTCGCTCTCAATGCAACCCTCGCTCCTCGTTTCCCATCCCTCTTTCGCGCGAGCTAGTTTCCCCGTTTTCCGGGCAGAGAAAAAGAAACGGAAAGAACAAGCAGCAGGTTCCTCAACGTACCGTTACGAAAGGCTGTTCATAATCCGTACAAACAAAGTAAGCCAACAGGCCCGGAGGCTCTCCAAAAGAGGGCGACAGACTTAAACGAGATTATCAAACGATTAAAAGAATTCGCTTCATCCTGAGTTCCTCGCTTCCTGTCTCTGCTGCGCGGTGACTCATCTATGCAGAGCTTTTCTTCCCACTAATTCCAGGCAGCCAATCATGTGATCCGGCAAATTTGGGGTAATGCGGATCACCCAAAGATTTAAATCGAGCGGCTTACCTGATAATCAAATATTTGAGCCTATACTTTTTACTCTTGATTGGGGTTCCGAAAAGAGTGAACTTTTGCTCGGATCAAATTGACCCCGAGACATGGAAAGTAACCGAATTGCAGAATAATGATCACCCCGAAAACCGCAACGTCCTGTAATTCCACCTCAGCGTTAGTTGACTCTCGTTATTCCGAACATTTGGTAATCCCAGATTGCGCGAACCGCATAGAAATGAAAGGGGAAGAAACGCGTAGAAACTGCGAGGCAAATCAGAGATTAGTCAGACGCGGCTGTGACGTCTGATTTCTTCTTTGTACGTCCATAACGGAATCGTTGCCAGTATCAAAGAACCGCGACTGATACATTTTTAATTGCTTCAAATATCGCTCAAGCTTTCCAGCCCCGAACGAATTATCGTTCTTAATTAAATGTCATAGTACCGCCCGAGGGCAGATTTTCTTCAAGATATTCGCTGCACCATTCAGTTTACAGTGTATATATATATAGTACGACGTGGAAAACTTGATAAATAAAAATCTCGACATAAATATTCACAAAAGCGTATCACGGATAAAGTAAAATCGAGAGAATGAATATTTTTTTCGTTAATGGCGATTATTGAATTCCCATGAAAAAAATACGTTTCAATGAAAATCAGAACGGATCGACTTTTTTGGTCCTTTCCAGTTTTATAAATCCATTTTTTTTTTTAGATCGAAAGAAATTCGGATGAAACGGTTCCTGTTTGTCGTTCGCAATACCGGAAGTGTGTCGTCACGGACGTTAAAGAACAAGAGCGACGAGTCGAAAATAAATGAAAATAAATAATATAATCGGGGATCGGCGAAAAGGAAGCGCGAGGGCGCGAGAGATAATAAGTGGTACTGTGTTCTCAAGGATCTCCCAGAAAATAAGAGATGCGGAGGTTAGAGTACATGGTCGAGGGCAAGGAAAAAAGAACCATGAAAGGCGCACGCAGTCGGAAAATTTTTATTGAATCGCGGAGTAGGTGATTTCTTATTCCGATCGTGGGATTCTCACTCGAGCAATGCAAGGGACACGGTAATAGAATTCTCCGGATGAGAGAAAGTGAGGAAATGGTAAAAGGATGGAAAGGAAGAAGGTGCGAGAGGGTGAGATATAGAGAAAGAGGAGCGTGTATAGGAATATCGGAATATTCGAGCAACGCACAATCATGGACTAGCAAAGTGACCGAATTTGAATACAACAACGGAGACTTACTCTCACCCCTTCCGATCCCACGTACAACGTACAATGTACTCATACACACCGTGTGTACCGTGAAGACATAAAGCCGGACGGATACATATCTACGAAGCCACAAGAGCAGAGCACACACGAATATTTCGTGCTTCGCTTTGTCGTTCCTCTCTCTCTCTCTCTCTCTCGCTCTCGCTCTTTTCCCTCGACTTATAAACGTTACGCGTAGTATACCGTGGCGATGCTTTTTCGATTGCTTCCCTGTGTGCATCGTACCTGCCGTGATCGTGAACGAGACTCATCTGTGTAAGTCCCTCGCACAGAGCCCGAGGCAATCGCAGACGCACGCTCGAGTTCCAAAGGTACTAATTTTTAATATTGGCCACAACACGACATATGCGGGTGGTCCCACGCCATTCCACAAAAAAAAAATATAAAAAAAATACAAGCAATCTTTCCGCATCATGTTTCAAACACCCTGCTTTATCGTTGGGAAAGGGTGCAAGCCCAAGGCATTCTCGATGTCTATCTAAGGACGACGTTTCAACAACGACTCCCGCGCCACGATTCTTCGACATTTTTTGTTGAAAAGATGAGTTAACTTTTGCCTTGCTTTGGGTTGATGCTGGTGGAAATAATCGCGGAATTTATTTCCATAGAGAATAACATTTGGAAGAGTACTTTTTTGTAATGAGGATGAAAAAAAAAACGAAATGAGCATCTTTTTTAGTGCGTAACGGTAGCGTTAGGAAAAAGTGGACGAGCGTCCGATTTTCTGTGTTTACTAACAGCCCGAACTGTTTGGTTCCGCATTCGGTTACTAGTCATTGACGTTACGTACCCAGAGAATTCATTCGGTTGTCGTCAATTTAGATCCGTCGCGATAAAAACTAAGTATAGTGTTAAAAATCTCGATCAATTTGAGAATCGTTCTCCTTTGCTTCGGTAAGTACCCTGTCATGAATAATCCATGAGGACGAGAATGATAAATCGCCATAAGAACTGTTCACTGAGCATGGCACTTGGAAATTAGAATTCGTCTCGCTACGTCTTTTCCTCAAAGTTGACTCGATTCCGGAATCTTTTTATACGACTTTTTGAAACATTTACCAAGCCCGTTTCCAACGAAGTCATCGTCATTCATTCAATTGCGCATCGTGGAACGAGGCTCATCTGATAAATTTCTCCCTCTCTTTGTCTCTGTTGAAAAAAAAAACGTGATTTTTCTTGTAAAATTTGAAACATCAGTCCCAACATTTTTGTGGCTGGACAAACGATGTGCGCATTTTGGATGAGGTTTAAAACGGAAACGAAACGAAGAGAAAGGGCTTTTGTGAATGAATTTGGCAAGAATGCAGGTTTTAATTGTGTTCCCTTGACCACACTGCGGCCACTCTAACCTTTAACCAAGAAGCTCTTGTTCAAAGGACCTCGACGTACCTACTTTTCGTTTCCACTCAATGTACACGCACGAATCTGTAACCCACGATACACTCAGAATCCTAAACCGACCAGGTAAACACACACACACACACGCATGTAGAGGCATCAACGTTCCAGTGTTTTCATACTGTGAGCCAGAACAAACCCCAGAATCTGCCCATTTCTGAGGCTACCATCAAATATTAATGCTCGCAATCGTATGAACTTGAAAGCTCCGGCGCGTTAGAGCTTTTCACTTTCTCGTTCATCGCGTCCTCCCAAATTAAGACAATCGTCGAGATATATCTGAGCCGCGTATTTTGACAAAGAATCGTTCCATATCCCAAGGAATGTTCCGATAAATCATCCATCGAAATTCGCCTCAATGTTTTTGTCACGGAATATCAAAATCGAGGAAACGTTAACTTCGAGGCGATTTAAAAATAATAAAACCAATTATTGTGAAAATTAATCACGAAATTCGACCTTTTTACTAATTTTTTGATAAATCTGATAATCACAATTTGTTGTTCGCTATATATGCGCGATAATAAAGTTAATAAATAGTCGAGTGGATGAAAGCACGACACCGAAGCAAGTCCCACATTCCTACGACTCGATCGTTCTCTGTCAAAACGACATGACGCGAAAGTTAAGATGAGCAATCACACCGAGGTCCTGGTGAGCAAACTCGATGATCGATGTGAAGGTGGAAATCAGTGACGAAAGTCGAAAATGCCGGGGAGAATGTGACAGGGCAAAAATTAATTAAAACAATCCGTTACGCGACTGCGAAGTGACGTAAAGTAACGAATCCCGAAAAATAATAAAAATTGAAAAGTCAAATAAAAAATAAAATAAAATTCCGACACTTGGGATTGGAATTTGAGGGAAAAAAAACAGCATGGAGCATCGGCGAAATGGAAGGAGGAAATTGCCTGTGGATCGCTTTGAATGAACGGGAGGGCTACGCTGCAAAAGGCAAGTTTAATATCAGAAAGAATATTATCATAGAGTGACGACGTTAGAATTAAAAACTCGTGACAAGCAGAAGAGAATTGTAAGGATGCTGAGAAGGACTCGAGGCAAAAGGAAGGTAAAACTCTGTTGCTCTCATCTCGTATACACCAGCGAGATGTGAAGCATAATAACGCAAAGAGAAGAAAATAAAAGAGAGCACGGATGAGAGAGAGGGAGGGAGGGAGGGAGAAGAATGAAAGAGTATGAGAAAAGCGTAGGAGGAGAAGGCGGGTGAGTGGATGTTACGCAGAGCAGCCAAGAGTTCTACTTCTTCTTCTCCGTGTGTCTCAATGTCTCCCCGAAGGCGCCCCGGCAATTTGTGCTTTCGTTCGCACAAAGCAACGCCGTTGGAAAATGCCGACATAAAAGAGAAGTTAAAACTATGCCGTCGTTCTTATTACTGCCTCGAGCCACCCTCTTCTTCCTGACTCTGTTTCTTCGCTCCATATCCACTCTCACATACACACAAACACATATTAATACATATATACGAATTACTTTCTCACTTACAGCAATTTTCGCTTTTCCTCCTTAACGTTTCTCACTCTTGCTGGCTTTTTCTCTCTCGAACGAGACCGGCCTCGATCCAGGCCACCCAAAAGCTACTGCACCAACCCCTCGATCCAAGACACAGTATTTTCCTTGCCGTGTCTACGTGGTCGCTTATAATGGCCCAAATATTTTACTTTTTCCTCTCTACGTGTATATACCGAACGAGCCACGAGTAGCTTGATTAAATTATTTATAATCCGCTCCGACGCTTCGTTCTCTCGTCGACCAGCAAAATGACATTCTCCACCGTCTCCACCGCGAGGGTTCTTTCTCATTTTCTCAACTATTTCCGCGTGGATACTGCAAAACCTCCAAAATTCATATTCGTCTCTTTTCAACCAGCAAAAATCACGCTCCTCGACCACCATTACTTTATACCGCGCATAGAATACTTTGCTATAAAATTCACAAAGCGTCTGGTGAATTGTTGAAATTGTAGATTTGTAGACGATCGCAAAGGCTGGCTACGTTGTTATTTGAATTTTAGTCGAGCTTGCCACAAATTGTGCAGGAGGGCCGACCAAACGACGCGGTCAAAGCAACCACACACCGAGTACGAATTTATGTTAATCCATACACAAGTATTTACATATGCGTCTGTATACATATGAATTTTTCATTTTTTATAAATACCTCATTATTTTGCATCCAAAAAACCTGCGGCTTCCTCTCATTTCCCAAAGATCAAACAGCTCGTGATGTTTCTCCACGTTTCATTGTCATTTATCGTTTCTCCCATTCCGAATCGATCGAAGAGCTTAAGGACGAATTTTTCAAAAACATCGATTTCTTAAAATAGTCCATTTACCAAAACTACGACCGTAAAGCTTTTAGAGAAAAAAATAAAGGCAAAGACACCGAATACCACGGAATGAATAATGTGTTGGCGAATTAAAAAAAGTCTGACACGAGTATGTGAAGAGACAGAGGAAGAATCGTCAAAGGTGCAGGAAAGGGGGAGGAAATGTGATGCGTACAGGTAGACCGCCGCGTGGCAAACTGTTACTCCCTTTCTCATAGCGCACTTCTCGTGCCCCTTCACTTCCATATATACATGTATATATAGCAATATCAGAGTATATATTGTACATTAAGGTACCATGGTATAAGTGTTACGTGTACAGTACGGTACGAGAGATGCGTTATCGAATGTTTTATTCATAAGGGTAGAACAAAGACCGCGTTTATCCTGAGGACATCTCACCACAAAGTCGAGAGCACACATGCGGCAGGAGCGCACAGTAATGTCCGTTTTTCTACTTTATATTTATATTTATAAACACATACTACAAGTTTGTCTCTGCGTATCTGTGTGTAGAAATGAAAATATATTTATATTGTTATTATTATCATTATTATTGTTATTATATTTATAAATGCGATCTCTTTGCAGCGAAATATTACACACGTCGTGCGCTGCCGGCGACGGGTGTGTTCCAATACCTCGGTATCTCGCCACTTTTTGAATCTCTTCTTTTTTCCACAACCCTTCATATAATATACAGTCCACCTTCACTAACTTTAATATCGTATGAAATACATGAGCGTAGCCTCTCGTCTCTTGTCGTCCGTGAATTATGAACCTCTCGTACCCTTTACTACACTCTTTTCGAACCCCCGGACTGTCACTTCCTCGTTGACTCTCTGTCGTTGTGTCTTCAGTGCTCAATCGCACCGGGAATAATTTAAAAATGCCGGAGCGCTGTGTACACTTTTTTTTGTCGTTCTTGCCGTTTGGGGGAAGGAATTATAGCGCGAAATTTCGAGGAATCGAAAAAGGTGCAGTTTCGTTTATTTTTCATTTAGAAAATTTGCTGATAAATTGAAAAACAAACTTTCTGGCATTTATTGAGATGGAAATTTCATTAAAAATGGTATTCTGAATGGGTAAAATGTGCATAAACAATCCTCGAACATTGTCATATGGTTACGAATCATCAATATTTTTCACTTGCGGTTCGTACGCCAAGAAAATAAATGGTTTCTTGTTGACATCATAAGCAAATCTTGGCGAAAAATTTGTTGGAAAAAAAAACGAGAAAAAGAAAATTGTTACACGTGATTGTTCCAGCAGCCACTGATAAAACGTGTTGCGGATTAAGACGAGAGAAAGAAAAAAAAGGCAAAGACGGTTGAGGAAGGTATTCAAAGCGGTGTACATAGGAGATATCCCCTCAACCACTTGTGGGTCGTCGGAATTGCCCTAATAAAAATGTTACGCAGCCCCTCGCTCTCTGCTCTGATGCCAAACACACTATACCATATTTGTACTTTTATATGTGTGTGCACGCTGGCGGCACGCCGACTCAGAAAAGACCAGAACTAACAGTATAAACCTAAAACCATATGTATGGGGAGTTTCAGGATGAATTAAGGAGGAACAGTCAGTATTAGGGAGAAACGTCAAAGTTGATCTTCTTTTTCCATCAGCAAATCTCTTGACGAGAATCCATGCAAAATTCTTGGTGCTACTCAAGCACTCGGCATTAAAAACGTAGACTGTGTAGAAAATTTTGTAACTGACGAAGTTTGATGGTGGGAATTGAATGCAAATCGATAGACTGATTTTCCCGATTCGATATTGAGCATCGGACGTGATGAAACATTTGGGAATCATTTATGGTAAAAAAGCTAGTGGCGCATGGAGAAAAATGACTGTACGGAATCAATAATTACTCAACATTTTGTATTCTCAGTCGCTCTCCATAACGACGCTCATGAACATTAGAAGCAATCGGAGACAACGATTTCACGTGAAAGTTGAAAATATTTTTTATGAATGGTAAACTTGCGTTTTTTTTTTTTTTTTTGCATTTGGAATGCACTGTATAGAGAGATAACTGGAGAAACGTCGGGATGGTGAAGGTGGAGGAGACCAAAGTCGGAGAATAAAAATAAAGGGTCGTCGTTTCTGTCGGAGATTCTCAAGTGAACTGAAAAAATGAGGCTCTTCACGATCACAGGGAAAGATATGATTCGGAGGCTGCGAATACAGTAGCGCGCGGATGCGACGCTTCGTTGGTATGTTTATTTTTATATTTTTTTGTCGTCTTTCGTGGCCTTATTCACTCTGGCGGATTGTTGGTTTTGAGTGTCATTCAGGAATAGAGCACCGCGGGGGTTCGTATCATGCGAGCTGATACTTGCATCCTTGCCGAGAGATAATAAAACGACGAGGAATGAAAAAAAATGGGACCGCCGCCGCGCATCGTTGCACCGCGGTTTGGTGCCTCGCGCTCGACTCACCCTTTCGCATATGATTTCGTCTCTTCTTTCAACCGACTGTGCACTCAATGTTCCACGGATAGACAATGAGGTTCACCGCCTCCCCGCAATCTCTACGCTAAATCTGACAATTATATTTGCGAATCGACTATCATCCTCGACTCCCCCGCACGCCGCATGGCAAACATTTCGACTGAAACATTATTTGCCCCCTTTATTTGCCTTCTCCGGTTTTACAAAAGGAAGCGCGCTCAACAAACGTAAGCGAGATGATTCGCACTGCCCAACAACTTGCGCACATCGCAAACATTTCCCTTGCACACTCTTTTTTGCACTTGTACAGGCTCATCCGACTCTGCAGCCGGTTTCTCGTTTGTTTTTCTCCATTTTTAAAGAGTACAAAATAATAATTGCTATTCACGCAAAGTCGACTATAAATTTTCCTCAATTTTCAAATCGATCAGTTTATTTCTATTTCGTTTTCTCACTCGTTACATTTGAGGATGATTGTGTGTACGAATATATACGTATGTAGAGTTTTCTCACAGACGAGGAGAATGTCTCGAGAGCTCGAGGGAGTATAGAGTCGCGAAACTTTGTAGGCAAACTCAACGCCCGCTCTTGGCGACCTCGTTAATTGTCCTATCGCATCCGCGCGGTCTCTCTAGGCTAAAAGATCGAGTAACGAAGAAAGCTATGCGTTTGGGGTGCATGAAGGTGGAAGAGTGAGAAACCGAGAGAGAGAGAGAGAGAGGGAGAGAAAGAGAAAGGGAGTAAAGTAGAAGATCGTAAGAGCACGGCGTGGGTGGATCGCAATGATTTACGAGTATACCGGCGTCCGGGGCTCAAGCCGGACTCTGCGGAGAGGCCTCGCTGATAGCGTCAGAGCCACATAAGTCATCGAGACTACCGAGCTATCTCTCTCTCTCTCTTTCTTCTCTTATCCTCTTTTTTCCATTTGCTCTTTCCCTCTCTTTCTCTTTCTACTAACCCCACACGTGAGACTTGTCTTTCTTATTTCTCTCCTTTACTACGCGAACATGCTCTCCCTCTTTCTTGCCCTCTCTATTTTTCTTTCACAGAATTACTGCATCCTATTCTTAATCTTCTTTGGGACCCCCATTATCGAACCTCTCTTCGTCGTTCAATTATAACGTCCAGCGACGATACACGAGGAATTATAATTGCTTTTCCGCAATCGAAAGGACACGAGCTTCGTGTACAGTGAGCCTTATCTAAATTCTTTACACAGCAGCGAAGATTAATCAACTTTTTTCTTTGTCTCCGATCCTTGGAAAAAGTAAAAAAAAAAATAAAAATTTCAAATAAAAAAGAATATTTAAATGACGAGAAACTTTCACGAGCTTCGGTGCTCGTGATTATTTTTTCATTAATTCCACGATCTCGAATGCCGTACTACGAATAACTGAATACAAATTTTCCGCAAATAGGAGAAGAGAATTCATTCACGCTCTCGTAAAGCAATAATCACTCCGGAAAATTGAAGTTACGCTGCCGCATCCACAACTGTTTCATACCAAATGACAGGAAAACGACGAAACTTTGGCGACGATCTCCATCGAGTTGCTTGTGTCAGTCAATTGGCACAAAATTCGATTAAAATAGTGATTTTCCATCTTATGCAATAATTTTCCAATACATTCGAATGAAATGAATGTTTTCTGTATCCGTGGTCGAACGGGCCATGGCTTCCCACGATCAAAGCCCAAGTGCATCTGGCATCAATCAAGGAATAAGTAATTAGGTTGGTGGATCTGACAGCAGGAGTCTTCCGTCACTGGTCCTTGTCCACTTCTCCAGCTGCCTCGAGCATTGGTCATACGGTTACGCTCTTATTATCACGATTATTAATACTATCATTATCGCGGATGCATTACTATTATTCCTTCTGGACACGCCAGTTCACCACGAGCAGCTTCACAATATTCTCCTCTGCTCGTACGTGTATAGATATTTCTCTCGGAGTAATTGCATCACGCTTCGCAAGTGCGTGTATACGTATGGCATGAACCAGCGTAAACTAGTCAAGTGTGTGCAGTCTTATGTGCTGGACATATGTCCGCGAGCGTGTGTGTGTGTGCGTGTAGAAATAAATAAATACAGATATGAAAGATGTAACGCGCAATGCAATAGGCGAGATAGTCGAGAGTAAGACGAAGAACGTCTCGGCTTCCTCATACTCTCATAATGCACGGAGAAAAAAGAAACACCGAGAGAGAGAGAGAGAGAGAGAGAGAGAGAGAGAGAGAGTCTCGCGTCCACAAAGTACGACACCCTGCTGTGTTCTCGATTCGATCGTGCTTTACTCGTAACGCGCATTAGCAACGCTCCCGGGAATGACAACTTATCAATTTATCTCCGTGACAACTTATTAAAATCTTGTTTGAAAATAATCATCAAAAGATTCGAATAAAAGTCTATATAAAGATTTTTTAATTTAATGCGAAAGCCTCCAGGATTTTCTCAGTTATTTATCACCTCGTACGATCAGCTTGATGGAAAAAAATCACAGATGTTGAGAAGCACCGAGTCCTCTCTCCTGCTCGCTGAGACCGTTTGACGAGGACGAAAAAGTTTATCACTTGCTCTCCACACAGTTAGCCACGGGAGTTCGATTTTCAAAGCTCCAAGTGGCACGATGACTTGCGAAATGGTACTTAGAAGCCGGATAATTAATAGTGCCTCAAAAACCATTGATTTATCTCTTTACTTGATGCAGCTTACGGGTTGTCCGAACGGAAGGGAACGTTACTACTTAATATGGGAATTGTACATCCATTCCTAGAGAGGCAGTGGCACAGTGGTAACGTACCCGGCTCACACCCAGCGAGCCCGGGTTCGATTCCCGCCGACACCAATCGAATTTTTCTAAGTGTTTCCAAAAAACTGTACTCCCTGTGGTTCCGAATCCACGTGAAAAAGCAGGTCCATCCAAGTAAAAAAAGTATGGAATTCGAAAAGACCAGTGGAATAATGCAAACAAATAGTGAAATAATGTGAAATCATGGGAAAAAATCTCGATACATGTAAAAACCCGAAATGGGTATGCATGGAAAGCTCCATAACTACATCCATTCCTTTCCGTGGACCTTCGATCATGATCTCATACATTCTCCAGCCCATTGCTCGGGCAAGAATGATATTTCATTCGTGATTCGAGGCACAGAAATGTCAAGACACAAAATGACGAGGTCGAAAGGTGCCTCAGTAGCAAAACGTACAAATAAATCGTTTACCAAGTAAGACACATTTGTGTATACATATATACGTAATAACCGGAACGAATTAAACGTCGTTACGTGTCGTTCGTTGTCCCGTTCCAATTAGGTCGCATTTTCTTCGTTTCCTCTCCTGGCCCCTTCCTCCTCTCTCCTCACAGTTGTCTGGTATTAGTGTCACGGTGAACGCGCAATCGCTAAAATCTTTCAGGTTGTGTGTGTTGTGGATGTGCTGCGAACCGCGTGATCTATGTATTTTATACGTACGATCTCTTGTCTCGGACGCCGGCGACGTCGTGCGGCTCCGCGTCCACTTTACAACCCAACATCCATGAATATTACATGCTTCTTTACCCCACCGGAAAGATAATTGTCAAGACTTCTAAATATGGCCTTAACCCATCGGATGGATGGCTCTACAGGGTGATACTACCACTATCAAGAACCTCATGAACTTTACAGTTTGACGAACAAAAACACTCGTATAGACCCAATTAAACTTAACGAGTCTTCCTTCAAAATTCACTCCGCTAATCTACTTAATTAGTCGCATTATTTATCCGCTAAACTAAGTAGTGGCCGTTGCTAATCGATGTCAATTGTTGGTGGCGATTCCTGGCTCCCTGGTCGAAGTAAAACGTTAATGAATGAGAGACAGGGGTTGAGAAATCTCCTGACATCGAGAGTGGATGAAAAAATTGAGAGAAAAGGATACGATCGGTTTTTAAAAAAAAAAAAAAAAAAAAAAAAAAACAAAAACACAAAAAACAAAAAAAAAAAAAAAAAAAAAAAAAAAAAAAAAAAAAAACCCGACCGCCCTATACATTCCCATAAAATTCGTGCGTATGCTGCATTTAATAGACAATTTTACTTTTACAAGAAAACATGCATAATTCATCAAGACCAGGAGGAACTTGCATTTACGACTCTAAGAAAAAAATATATGCAATTTCGTACTTTATCCTCTGGATGAGCGAGAGCCTGTTCCGAGCGGAGCAAAGAAATGCAAAGATAAACAATGGCTACGATAAATTTGTCGTTTACACTTTCTTATGAAACGATAAAATGATTTTCTCATGAATAAACAAAAGAGTCACAAAAGCACGAAGTGTTAGATCGTACAAAAGTTAAAAAAAGGCTTGGAAGAGATTGCAGTGACGACGCGGGTCGTATAATAATAACAAAAATAGTTGGAGCGAACGATATTCGAGGAATCTGATTTTTCGATCTTTCATTACACACCGAATGCGCTATTTTTCTAAAATTGCCTCATCGCTTCGTAAATTTATAAAGGTGTTCTCTATTAGTGTAAAATTACTCTTAAAAATTCGAATATCTTTCCACATGGTGTGGCCACGTTTGCAAAGAGGAGCGAGTTTTTTTTTTTTTTAAATAGGACCCAACCATTTTCTGCAAGAGCTCTGAACTAGTGAGTGAGAAAGAGAGAAAGAGAGAGAGAGAGAGAGAGAGAAACGAGGAGCGAAGCAGAGCAGACAGTTTAGCCTGGAAGGCACAACCCATTTCCCGGACATAAATCAAGATGACGTGCGCGGTTGTTATAGCATTTCGAAGGTGGCCATTATCGACGACCCCGCGCGTCCTCGTATATGTAATTAAGGCTGGATAGCAGAGCAAGACAATCATCTTGTTCTGATGAGAATTCGAAATTCAATTCTGTGTATGTTGTATGTGTATATGGATCTCTATACCTATATCGTACGAGTGTTTATCAGTGTACGTGTGCATACCAATGTCAGTGTATAGCCTAGTGATCCTAGATGATCTCTGCACATGGTGCTCTCTCTCTCTCTCTCTCTCTTTTTGTCTGTCGTATCGTCTCGTCTATCTGGAAAATAATTCCTCATTCCTTGGGAATATTTTTCGTTCCGGAATCCAGAATATTTGTGTGTAAACCTGCAACCGTCACGTGGCCAAGAGTGCCGCCGAGTTTTCCGGTAATTATAAACAGATTGCCATGTCCCTTTGCTCTTTTAATCACCTTACCGTGAACTTGTTAGTAATCGACTCCTGGAATATCATTTTTACCTGTCAGTTGTTATCTCGAGATGTAAATATCAACAATTATTTTCCAGGCAACGTAGACAGGACCATTGTGTTATTCTCGATCGTTAGCATAATAAAATTATATTTTCTTTAACGAGCTCGCCGTCTTCGATCAATGGAGCACAGACCGTTCTTGGCTGAGATCATTGTTTTGCTCAACAATTCTCCACCGACGAGAACACCGGGAAAATAATATTGTATCGTGAAGAAAAATGTTCGTGAGCCAATTTTTTTGTTGTCTCATTTTGCTGAATTAACTAAAAATATCAATAAATTCAGTGGGTTAATGCAGCAATTCATAAAGTGCAAATTAATGGAAAAATATTTTTCGTTGTAGCGGAGATCCAATTTGGGGTTGATATTTTTTCGGAGCCCCGGACTGGTGCACATTCCTAATCACCCTGTCTAACACATGACAGATGGATTTCGGGGTTGGTCGGAATAAACTCCATGTATATGTATTTATGTATATATACGTAGAGAACGCGCTGACCTGTCGACTGAGCGAGCCCGCCCAACCGCTAATTTACTAGGACAACCGCAAAAACCGCAAGAATAATAACACCCCCGTTAAACTCTCACGGCCGTATTAAAATGCCCCAATAACAATATTTAAGAGAGAATCCTCGGAGCCCTGTGATTATTGCCCGGATAAATCTCAGGTGCGGTAGCCAAGAGACACGACCCTTTCTCTCTCATGGTCCCTCCTTCATCTAGCCTTGCCTAGAAAATTTCGTATATTTTATGTTGTGTATATTTTTCGCGTAAATCGAGCTGCGGCTACCACTAAATTCGTATTTAAAAAAATATACAAAAAATCATTCCAGGACGTCAAGTGGAGAATTTTTTTAACTCTGGGGCCGAAAAACTTTTTTCTGACACGAAAAGTCCAGAATTGTTTCACAGGGACGATTTGGAATCGAGTTGCCTGAGAACAATGCGATGCATGGCGTCGTAAGTCGATCGATTTCCGGATCCGGGATCGCGGGACTGCATCGACCGATAATCGCAACGATCGCCATATTAATCAATAAAAATTACGAGAGCCCTGAAGTTTGGCGAGGGAAAAAAAGGAAAGATGGTCAATGTGCATGAGTCTCAATAAGAGGGACGTACTTGGCGTAAACGTGACGTACAGGTTGATGCGATAACGGGAAATTCTCGAAGAACTGCTCGCGCTACGATGAGAGAGAGAGAGAGAGAGAGAGAGAGAGAAAAAGGCAAAAAAAAGTATGTAAGGTGGACGTGATGGGTCAGTTGAAAGAAGATGAGCCTATAGAGAGGAGGAAGGTCTGTAGGAGCGAGGTGTGCGGACACCTGGCACGAGAGAGACCTTGATAGTCGCATAAATTTCGAGTAATAGCTTGCGCGGCGTGCAGTAGTGAGTTGATTGTTTTTTTTTTTCACCAGATGTACGCGTTAGTCCGAATCTCAAAAGAACAAAAATCATAACTCCCGCGAATGCTCTCTTATACCCGACGCTCGTCTATGTCACGGTGATCATTTCCATGGATCTCGCTCGTATGACTGCGTAAGAGTATCCACTGGAATTTCCCTCCATGCAATATCGTCCATCAGGAGCTTTTTCCCCGACAAGAGGATCCGGCCCTTAAATTTATGAATTTTTTTGGACACCAAAAAGTTTCTTACGAATTCTCGTGATGACTCCTCGAAAAAAAAACAGCAAAATGCAACGTAACGAGCGAATTATACTCGTGCGTCTTTCAAAATAATAATAAAAAAGTGTGGAGAGCTTTTTTTTTAAGAGAAAATAATGAAGGATGCGTTGAAGAATGAATTTTTAATAAGAAGAAAAAGGATAGGACAGCTAAGGCAAAAGAAACGAAAGGATGCTTCATCGAGGATTCTTATATCGAAATATAAAAGTTTAGTGCTCGATGTCCCAGCGTAGACTTCTCTATATAAGACAAGGGAAAGTCTTGGCGCTTTATTTTGCGTTAAAGCGTGACAAGTTTAATATCCGCCCCAGAACAGTAAATAACGATATGTATATAGGTACATAAGACACTGTTCTGTTAGCTGCGGGGGTGTCGACGAGTGAAGAAAAGGGGGAGAACCGGAGAGAACGAGTGAAACGCGAGCGTCGGCTATTTCTTCTCTCGGAAGCTGCCTTAGGGTCGAGATGTACGAAGGTGAAACTTTAATACAATTTCATTTGCCTCACTCTTTGCTGACAAAACTCTGGGCGAACGACCCCACGTTTTCTTGCAGCCACCCCTGATGTATACTCTTTTTCTCTCTCTGGCATCCTCATTTCTCCACATCGCACGTTTCTTTATCGCATCCCGCTCGAAAGACCAACTATTTATAATCATAAATCCGTGCTCCCGAGCCTGCTCTGCCCTTCGAAATATTTCGCTTGTCTCTCGTCGTGTCTTCCGAGCCTTGACATTTTATATCACGAGAGTTGCCGAGGCAAAATCTAAAATTGGAGAAGACACGCGTCGGAACTATGTCAACGAAATACCGAAGAAAAACAACGAGACGAATGACCGGAAGTGAGAAATTAATTCGATCTCGATTGCTTTTATTTCGGATGGAAGAAAATTTCTTGTCGAATGCAACGATGAAGGATGCGAATAGTTTTTAGCGTAATAGTGTATCAACTTCCGAAACTCGGTCGGAATGAACGCGTGGAAATTTTGCTCCGAATATTACTCACGCATTGGTAATCAGTTGTTGCGGAAAACTTGACAGAATTAATTGCCATACAGACTTGTGTCTGCAGTCCTTCGGAGCACGTCCGCTCAAACAAATTATTCTCGACTCGTGCAATGACGCAAATACTTCGACTTATCGATGAGCTTACGTCGGCACTTTCGTAATGTTTTTTTTTTCGCTCTCACTGAGAGACAGAAATAAAAGACAATTTTCTTCGGTTTTTTTTTTCGTTTTTTTTTCCTAAATTCACTCACGTACGCTGCCCGACAGGGAAAAGCTTTTCTTACGGGCCAACTCGAAGGCTTTTCCATGCCCTTATAAAGCTCGTGTGCTCAGAAATTTTCTTCGAGTTGTCTCCTTGAATAAAACGTGAACTACACAGCCGCGAGTTTTTAGTTAATAATTCAGAGAACACGAAGCATTGCAGAGTTTTGCTCTCGCAGCTGTACAGAGCAGCAACGTCACTCGTAGCGTTTCCCGAAGGAAATTAGGAGCCAACGAGGTAGCTGGCGTCGGCAGTGTGTGAATACAAAACCTTCTGCTCTGCTTTTCCAACCTCTCCCTGCTATGCATATATAGCCAGTTTGTGTGCCAAGTCACAAATGTAATATTCACGGAATAATACAGGGCCACCGCGCACAACACACGCCACTGGCTGATAAATATAACTTTCATTTTTTTTCTTCCTAGCTCCTTTTTTTACATTTGTTTTTACCAACACACCGAGCTACTTAATTTGATATGCCGTCTGTGGGTGTTCACTGCGTATGCGTGAACGTATCGATGAAAAATTTCCAGATACGTGCCAATTCAGCTTGGTACTCCGGGCGATTGTACGAACGGAGCGACAAACAGAGGATACATTCAACTCTAGAACTAGAAACCTATTTTTTCACCTTTAAGTGAGTTTCTTGTTCGTAAAATCTTTCTCGACCGAGTAATCTGACTTTTGAGTACATGAATCTTATCGTTTTTTCATGCCGGAGAGAATGGCGAAGAGCTAATTCGATTTCATCAAGATTTCGTTGAGGAAAATCAATTTAAATGCCTGAAGGGCTGAAAAATTCATTTGACAACGTAATTCGTAACTTGGCGGAGTAAATATCTGACCCGGTTTGTATTTTGCTAGGGTTAAATGCAAAACTAGCAACATTTAATATTGACCTTCGAAGGCTCGAGCTTGACAAGGTTGTTTTGTTGAATATAAATGGATTTGTGGAAATTTGTGGAATATAAATCTCGTAGTGATATGAAGGAAAAAAGTATCTGATTACAGAGGATGCGGAGGCTGGTTTGCCGCGGCGTTCTTGGTGTGTCCGTTATCTCTGACGATCGTTCGGACAACCTGATGCCACACAGGATCTTGGTCGAGCTCTGTTTTGCGAGATTGTCCAGCAGGCTGCTCTGAAAGGCGAGACTGGACAGAGTCGATTTTTCTTTAAGCAACGCGATAAGATTGTCCTGTGCTTCCTATCCAACGAGACTCGTGCGCGTGGATGCTCATCAATAACGCAAACGAGTTATCCGATATTTTCTTTTGTTTGTCTCTCCCAACATCGAAATATGCAGCAATCGTGTCATGGGGAGCGAAGGGTTACGGACTCGTAAGGAAACATCGACAACTTGCCAGAATTCTGGTCGCTAGAGAACGCGAGATATTCGTAACTTCCGGTTTGATTATCGAATGGAAAACTCTCACCAATAAACCTTCAAGTTTTTATTTGATCGAGATCGAATGTGAGGAATATCGAGAGCCACAACAATCATCACGAATATCTACAAGAGCAGGGTTCACACCCTTCTTTACACGCTCGCGCACTCATCATCACTACACGAGGGATAATGGTGTGGGCGTGTACGCAAAGGTTGCAAGAGTGTGGATTGCGTCTCTCGGAGCTGAGTCCACGTAGCATCGTCTCGCGAGAGACAACCGAACAAGCGAGAGAGCAAGGCAAGGATGAAGAAGCTGGCACTCAACGAGCCTAGATGTGCTCGAGACCCCAAGACCATAAAATCATCCTCTAGTTCTATCCTCAGCTCCTCCACACTTTTTACATCGACACAGCCAGGGATACGTGCAGTTAAACGCAGATATGTGGTTACTGTTGCATGTACGAGAAGAGAGAAGTACGCGGTTCGACTTGTGGCAGTTGGTCGAGCGTGACACCTTAAGAGACATTCCACGAGGAATGCACAAGCTGCTACTTTGCCAGCAGCAGCAGCAACCACTGACTCCAGCAATGAAGAGGCTGACCTTTTCCTGGGAGTCAATCATCTGGTGGTGCCCAACGGTTCGCTTCTACGACCAGCCTTCCATGCTATATTGATCGTAACAACTGCCATCTCAGTTGAGCTGGAAAATAGAATGTATACGAAAGATACATCACGGGAGGATCGTACAATGTTGAGGGATATATGGGAATGTCGATATTCGTGGCATCATCAAAAGATTTCATGAAAAAACTGCCAGACATTTTTTTGAGCTCGAAAATTTTGCAAAATTTCGTTTATTCGCTAAAACGTTGTAGCTCTTTCGAGTCGTCTGTGCAGAGGGAATCGAACGTAAATAAATGCACAACTGTCCACGTGATAACTTGGGAAGCTCCTCCCAGAAACAACTGCGCAGAGGAGCAGGAAAGCTCAGTCAATAGTTGCTGTTCTCATTGGTTCAAAAGTTTCAATAGCTCGACCAGCGATAGGTCATTCGAGTACGCATGTCCGGTGTCGCGAGATGTCACCACGACAAGAGCGGATAGGTATGATACGACGATAGGGGTTGCGCGACATCGCGACCCGTTGGTGACACCATCTCTCGTCTGGAAGCCCTCCGGCGCGACCAACTTGCGCCGTGTGACTCACCTCCTCCGAGAATCCTCCTTCCAGACGCGGAGGCTCTCTATACCTATGGATCGGCTTATCGCGCATGCGTTCACTTGGGAAACACCTGCAGCTTGCACCAGAAATCTAAGTGCCTCTTATTTGTATATAAGTCGGTTCATTCACCTTGAGCCAAAATAATCTTCGAACTCTGCAGCTATGGGCTCGGAAAATTTGGTTAAATTTTCCATTCTTCTTGATCATCTCGGATTCAATCGATTCTTCATGACACTTGGATTTTCAGCCTTTCCCAATCGGTTGTCTGACACAACTCAGGGGGTAACCTCAATAAATAATTGTCAAAGGTATCGAGGATGGTAGCATCTATTTCGTTGCTTATACATCGAAAAACCGATGGAACGAGATCTGCTTGCCACGAGTAACGAGTCGGAGAGGATCGGAAAAACGGGCAAGATGAATTTCCGTGCAAAGGGTAGTTGGCGTGAGGGAGCAGACGTGCAGAGAGCGAGTGGAAAGCAGGAGGAAGACTGCTAGGAGGAAACTAGGAGTAGTGCTAGGCGAGGTCGAGTGACGCGGCAGCAGCGGACAGCAGAGGCGACGGGTGGAGAGTCATGCAAGAGGAATACGGAGGGATTGGGCCGTCGAGACGGAAGAACGTAGACGAAGATTCACATCAGCAGCAGCCGAAGCAGCACAGGCGGCCGGGCTATATAGCTAGAGGACGGATGAGGTGACCCGGGAGGACTTCTCCTCTTTCTACGCCAGAGGGCTGAGAGTAGTCGTAGGATCGATACTGGGGCTCTCGCCGGTCCTGGAGGCGCGCGGCTGCACACTGCTTCTACTCTCACTATCTCTATCCAGCATTGCCTGTCTCCGTGTGAGACTCTCTGCCATTGGTCATAGGAGAAGAGCGGCTACATGGATTCGTTGCTGCTCCTCTTCATCGCCTTAGTAGCCTCGTAGTTTCCTTCTTTCATCTATAGCTACCCCTGTAATTGATCCTCAGCGTTGCGCCGCCCGGTATATTCCGGTAAAGGGCTTCGTTCCGATAATCAACCATTCATGCCCTGGGCAAAAAGATCCGGACCCCTTTCTGGCGTTCCAACCCACACCACAGCGTTACCATTCTTCTCCGTTTTTATTGGAGCTCCGCTGGCGATACCAGAGTCGAATGGAGCCGTGGATTTTTTCATACACTTTTTATTATCTGTACAGATCGTTCGTTCTTCAATCTCACGCTTCAGGATTATAATCTTGATACACAAGTCTAGTGGCTGTAATCAATAATGGTCCTTCGTCGTCATTATCCTTCGGAATGGAGGCCCCGGTCATCAGCAAGTGTTGCAATGATGATCCAACGGTCAGACTTACAATTAGAGAATTCAAGTTGCACCGGGAACGGCGGCGGTAGATCCTGTGGATGGCGTTATAAATTCAAGGGGAACAGGGGAACGTCGTTACAGAACGTTGAGTACGACAAGTGGCAGATATCCGAGTATACACGTGTAATAATTCCTCGAACGATACACTCAGCATTTGCGTGGCAAAGGAGGCGTCTTAAGCACAACCGGATAGAGTATGACGCCTGGATAGATTTGTGGCATGAGTGAAAACTGTCTGACGTGGAATGAGTACATTATGAGGTACATTGTCCTTGATGCTTTTTATGAAAGAGAGGCCAGTTCTGTACGACAGAATCCCACGATGACTGTCAACGCTTCGCACGATGCGATAACATTGCGATCAAGCCGCACGGTCTCTGACTCTTCCTTCTGATTTATATTAAATCTTGGGCTCGTTTGCTCAGAAGCCAAGAGACCCGTGGCACATTTGTGCCAGCTAGAGATTCAGCGTAGTCATATTTTACACAGCAGGTAGACGGTAAACCTATTGAGCGAGCGACTAGAGTGCCCCCGCTCGGAAGTTCCTGTTGAATATGGATGAGCAGAGTCAGCGGACACACTCTCATACTCACGCTGCGGAGACATAATTGCCTTAATTAACGCTAATATGTTAAATCGCGACGGTTTCCTTTGTCCATCGCCGTACGCAAAGATTCCATTGCAGTTGGGCCCACTCGGAGCGGCGATACACCTTCTCTTGGGTGCAATAGTGAGTTCTTCACCTGCTAACACTCTACACATTCGTCTCTCATCCACCCTTGCATCGATCAAACGACGCGACGATTCGTGAGCATGTGCCTCCCACGGGCATTCTTATGAGAAACCTTCTCAACAACTCGCGGGTGAATACACTTTGACGTCGTTGCTCTTCTTGAGCAGTCATTGATTCACCGAAATTCCGTTGGACGTCCCGAACCAGCGACCCTCTCGGAAATAATCATATCGTACATTTACTTCGTGGAGCTTCGACTACGCACGTGTACGAGTAAACGTCAGGGAGCCACTTGCCTGCTCAACGAATAACTTATTTAAATCTGCGTTTCTCCGATCAGCATCACGATCAAAATTGTGCCTCCTTCGGAAAGATCCCAGTCTACATTATTAATCGAGGATTTGTCCCGAAATAACTAGTTGAAATATTCGGAAAATGTTTGAGCGCGGAGTTGCGGAGTTTTAGGGTCATGAACCTTTCGTATTATATCCCGAATTGCTTCGTGCATTTTCCTCAAGGAAGTGGTTACAATGTCTCGATATGTACGGAACAGAAATACCTATACAGAGTCGTCTCTATCGACGCAAGAAAAGATATTAGCGAGGTCCCTTAACCGCAACGTTGTACACAACGAAACTGCGTCGAAGTGAATGCAGATCCATAAATTCATGAGCGAGTAACAAGCAGTGACGCCACGCTAGCTTCCGTGCCGTCAGAATGCGCCCGCGAGTTCCTCGCGCCGTATATGTTCTATACGCGAGAGCGCGCGACGGCGATGCCGCGCGCGGCAGCAATCGTATTCATGAACCGACACGGTAATTAGGGACACTAGCTCGCCTCGCAACCGGAAGTCGCCACAAGAATCCTCCCTTCGGTTGGAAGGAATATCGCCGGAAACACTTATGCATTCCGTTCGTTCGTTCCTTCATTTCGTTTCGTAAGAAATGTGAAGATTCCGAATTGTACACAGACACACAATACATAAAGCACGTGACGTGTAGCATTGCGACCGACGGTATTATCGCCATCCGAAGGATTCGAGTTCGATAAACTCCAACTGCGTCTCGAAACACGAGCAAAACCTGAAAGCAAAAAAAAACTTAATGAGAATCAAAAAACAGAGGCAAATCACGCTTTCAGTCCTTGCGCAATTGAATTCCAACCGAGCATTCTTTACCATGTGAATCGATGCAATCCACTAACTTCCGGAAGGCTCGATTGATAATATTCCATTGACTTAAACGTCAAATAATTTTTTTATCAATTTTACGTGTTTGGTCCATTTAAAATACTTTCTGGAATAAGACACGAAAATGAAGGAGACTTTTTCATTAGTGCATTCAAGGTTCAATGTCATTGTTTATTGACAAATTCGTCTCAATGACTCATCCTGAATTTTCAATTTCCAAAGCCTCTCTGGACCAAAGACATTGTCCATCAGAAATTTCACGTGTTTCTTGACTGGTTCCCACGATATGGCGAACTGTCGATAAATCGCAATGTCGCACGGCGCGTTAACCGGGCGAATAAGGAAAAATAAAAAGAATTGTGCGGTAGATTACTAGAGATGTATACGAAGGAAGCAAAAATTTTAGCGCGATATTTCCATTAAGTTTAGAAGGTCTCGTCGGTGCTGGTTCGGTTTGACAGGGGCGTAGGGTAATTCCAAGGAGTATATTACACGGCTGTGGAAGCCAATTATTTGCACGGTCTGACCCCGCAGGCAATGATACCTCCGAGCGGCGCATAATTTTGTTCACCCACCTCGCGCGCACGAGCGCCTATACATACGGGATCGCAAAGATCTGGCGATGAAGCCAACGAGAAGAATCCAACACTCTCTCGCTCTCTCTCTCTCTCTCTCTCTCTCTCTCTCTCTCTGCCTCGCTCTCTTTGACTTGCACGATGGGTCTTGCGCCCAGAGTGCAAGCTCAGAGTACGTAACTCTGGGCCGGGCATCTTATAATGAAGATATAACCGAGCCGACTCGTCGAGACATATTTACGTTCGCGCTAGTGCTCTCTCTCGCGCGAACGGCTTGTTACTACGGTTATATGGCACGCGGGGTTCACTTGCGATATTCATACTCGCTTTATATATTCACCTTCTGCGCACCCCAGTCGTCGCGTCTGGGCGTCGTTGTTAATCAAAGACCACGGGGTAATAACAACCGCCGCCCGGGTCTCTATACGCGCTCGCAATAACCCAGCTATCTGTGCATACGAACGAATCAGTCTAAGGGGCTCTTTAAATACTCTCTTCATCTTTTTTTCTCGCTCGTATTGTGGACCGTGTCGCCGAGCTCGTTGAAACTTTGCGATCATTCTTCACCGCACTTTTCCCAATAGAAAACTTTGCGCAATAGAATACGCCGCTGACAAAACGTTCTGTCGCTTCCAAAAATTATTACAAGCCCAGCAATTCTCTTTTCCCACCATCTCCTGCTGACGCCAAGACACTATGCATATACATCGAGCGCACGATAAAAGATGCGGTGCAATACGACGCGAAACAGTCGTGAAACGCTCCTCTTCACGCTCCACTCGCTCAATTAGCTCGCTCAGATTAAATTAATCGAGATTCCCTGGCGCGCGTCAAATTCGCGATGAAATATAGGCTTTATGTGGTACCCGTTCTCCCGAGCCAAACCGACGACGTATCCCCGCTGCCCAACCATCTTCAAGCTATTTAATTACAGACACGAGCGCGACTTTACTTTATTTAATTAATCCCTCGTATTTTATTGGAGATTCTTGCACATAAAATTCTTCTTCGAACACTGATGAACACACCAGATCGGGAAATCCGATTTTCTAGATATGAGAAGCTTTACTGGGTTTATGAATATTATACAAGATCGAAATTTAGTCAAGACCGTTCCAATGATTAAGAAAACATCTCCAAATGCCATTTATATCTCTTGATTCATTTCAATGCCCTCTCATTCGATCATCGGACTTAAAAATCGTCCCAATTATTCCCAAACTTTATGATCAATGAGTTTTGCCCGAATAATTGAGCAAATTATCGAAACGAAATACGCTGACCCGCTACATCGCGAATCCGTTCAAATCAACGCACGCACAATTCATACGTTTTGCATCATCAAGTCGTTCATCGAACTTCGATGTGCGCATAAAATTTCAAAGGAAAAGCTCTAACTGAACGAAAGCCCAAACTTTTGCTACTATAGCGAGCGAGTTGAATGGCCTCGGGACAAAAAAAAAGCAAGAATTTGAAAATCCTGGCCACGGTAATGATTCAGCTTTTTGTATGGGGAACGCGTCCGTCCGAATTATCACCATCAAACGCGCACAACGCTTTCGATCACGTCGTTCCCAATATTCGAAATGCCAACGCGCGCCATTATATCCACACGCATGTGGTCGTATAATACAGCTTTGTAACAAAATGTGGAATCACGATCAATCCCATGCCTCGCACTTCCTCTCCGCCGCTCTCCCATTCGCGCGTTTTGATCAAACCTCCTGCCTCCCCCTTCTGCTCAGTAAATTCGAGCTCATCCCGATATGCGATCGTCGCGTTTCGAAATACCAAAAACTCATCAGTCTATCGACTCCCTCTCTTGCCTCTCCCGCTGGCTTTATTGTCCAGCCTCTGTCCATTTTTCCTCATTGTGTATATATCCGCACGATTCAGTCAGATATTCGTCAGTTACATATGCTGATTAAATAATTGTTGAAATGATCGAATTTCTGGATCAATTACTGCGTGGAAAAACCAGATCAATATTTATCCGAGTTTCTAGTCGAGTCGTAACCACCAGTAGGCATGGAACTGAAAGGCCAATAGTTCAACCGAAACATGCGATCGATGGCGGGCTGTTACGAAACATTTGGAAAATACATGAAAGTTAATGAATCTCTGGTAATTGAGTTTTCAGAATTACAAATATTGGGAATCGATTGAAATTATTCTACGTGCTGTTTTTGGTTCTATAACGCGAAGCTCCGAAATCTTTTCGTACAGACTGAAACGTTAAAAACTTTAATTTCCCGAGACTAATTAACGAATCGCTCGAAATGCCCTGAATGCTAATAATCGATGATAAGATAATATTTTTTAATTCTTATTTCTTAAAATCAACATAGAACGTTTGTTTTTGCGGTAACTCCGTGAAACGAGGGCGTGAAGATGTTGGAACATATGAAAATGTTTCTTTTGGTCTCAGCACATGCGCGGCATCCCAGCCAACACGTGCAACTCTCGCTGACGGCTGCATCGCCCGTAAAATTGGCTGGAACGCATTTTTTCCATTAGGCACGCGGTTGTTCGCTCGAGTTACTAAATTATAGGTGTTCACTTATCGTTTGCACCGAGCGGGAACGAATATACGAAAACGAGAGTGCGAGAGCTTCGACAATATGCGCCCGGAGACGAGAGAAAAGAAGGCTGCGCAGAAACAAAACAAAACAAAAATGTTTCGTGGCTCGGCGCTCGCTTCCGATCTCTGCAGAGTGATTTCCTTGTGCGTTAAACGACGACGAGGCCGAAAACGGTTTTGGCTTTGCCAGCGAGACGACCCCAAGACGGCCCAACAATCTATACCATACAATGTATACGACGAAAATATGTACGTGTGATACGGTCGACCAAAACGATCATGAATTATCGTGGAATTTCATGGAATAAAAAAGTCAACACCATTGGCATTTTAACTCGGCTTATTAACCCTGGAGTAAAGATTATGTTAATTAAGGAGAATGACAATCCACAGAGAGAGAGAGCTAAGGAAGCGGATCACGGATTTAATTCAATGTTAACGCAAACACGTAACATTTTTTTTTTTTTTCTAATCGTTTTCTCTCCTTCTCGTCTTTGTCGTAGAGTTTTTTTTCATTTTTAATGAGAACATGTGTCATTAACAACACACATGGAAAGTAGTTGTGAGATAATACGTTCGCGGTGTATGTAAATCGCGCACTTTGTAATACGAGGAAGTATCCTGTCACTCAACTCGCGCTTATAACTCCGTTACATTCACTTACCAACCTGATGTACGCTCAAGCACGCACACAGAGCAACATTTAGTTGTAATCTGCTTGAGATAGAACTCGTTAAAAGTTCTGAGGAAACGAGCCGCTCGTTTCATTGCTCATGTATTTGTATGTCCGTGTGCGAGGATATTGATAATTACAGATTGTAATTGGAGGAGCCTGCGAATGTCGTATAAAATGTCTCCTGGTCGTCCTTACTGCTGGATTATTGACTCGTTTAATAGTCCCAGCTATGCATAAAAATGCATTTATTTGCATTTCATTCTCGAGAAATAAAATGCATCTCCATCGAGCATGGTTTACATAATTTGCACTAATTTTATGGAGGCCAATTTTATTGATGTTTTATTATTTGTTGGAAAAAATTTCTCCTGACGCAGAATAATTTTGCACAAGAAATTTAGTTCGTTTCGAATGATTTTTATTCGTGGCACGTTTCTCTTCGCTACGTCGACGGACTATTCGTTATTGCATCGAACTCCAATGAGTAAAATGGCTTTTAAATAGAGTTTTCATGCGTGTGCAAGAAAATTAATAACTGGCTATGAATTGTTTTTAAATTTCTCCGTAACTTTTATTCTGAGCGTCTGTTCCGTGCGTTTCCGTCACTTTGAATAAACGAGGAGGGAAGAACCTTGGGAAATAACTACTGAGAATATTAAAATTATAAAAGAAGGACACTGTCCGTGCGGCTTTCATGGGGTCCCATTAAATTTTTCTTACACTCCGTTTCGCGCGTCGTGAGAGAGAAAAAGTTTTACGTAGACATAATTTTTTGCATTAGCCGGTTATATCGCTGCTCGCTGACTAAAAGGATTTTGCAATAAACAACAGTGAGTCGAAATTAGGGACCACGTACAGGGGAAGTCGCACAGGCTGCATTAAAAAATTCCCCACGGTGCTTGCCGCTTGTCTTTATTTTCTGTATCGTTCTCCCTCGCGCTCTCTTTCTTTCTAACTTCACTGGGGACGTCCTGTGGTCGATGGATTAGCGATGTAAGTGCTAACAGCCAAAAGGCGCAGGAGAAAAGTAACAGCGGGGTTGGAAAATAAAGGCCCTACTCGCGGAGACGTCTTTCTCGCCCCTTTTATTTCTTCATCCCTGACCCTGTGCCGCGTGTCTTTTAATTTTAATATCCCACCCTCGTAAATATCAATGCAACGACTTTTATCGACTTTTTTCATATTTAATCACGAGCTCTCTCTCTCTCTCTCTCTCTCTCTCTCTCTCTCTCGCTCCTTCTCAAACTTAAATCTGTGGAGCGAAGAATAATAATATAAATTTTTCCACATTTTAATTTAGAAATTTTTTTTCGACGTGACGTGAAAATGAGTTAAACAATTTTTTCGTCGATGTAGATTGTCCATTGGAAACAGCAGTGCAATTTGGAAATTCATTCCGACTCTAAAGTACTTTCATTTGCATTAAAAAATGAACGAGTTGACTTATTTTGACGTCGTTAACTAAAACTGGGCTTAAGAAAGGTTAAGGACCTCGGACCGATGCAGCAGCAGCAGCAGCAGCAGCAGCAGCAGGTAGTGTGTGCGTGAGACGGAGGATGCACCAAGATCTCCGGGGCCACCGTGGGTTATATCGAGGCTCGTAAAATCGCCTCTCGATGCACCGGCGTGTAAAAACAAAGCGTGCATCACGCACAATATGCGTCTCGAGCGTCTCACTCTTTTTTTTCAGCTCGCTTTCTTAATTTTTCCATCGTGTTTTTTTATCTTTCTCCTCGTTGATTCTTTTTGTGCCCAATTTTCTCAGTGTATCCTTTTCTCTGGTCTTTCCGAATAGTGGCAGACAGCATCCGCTATCCAGGAGCAAAGGCTCAAGGACAAAGTGGTCCGAGTAGACGCGCAAGAAGCTGCCCTTATCCCAGGTAAGTGCATCTAATTACCTTGGCGTTTACGTCAACATTTACAATGATTTATGACTAAATTGGAGCTTCGACCTTCGTCCAGCTCGGCCGGACTATCTTCACTGCTAATACTATTATCCCTATGTACAGGAGGTCCTTCAAGTGGGGCCTGAATTTGAACAAAATTGACGTATCATACATGTCTATGCAGAATATATTTCATAAAGTTCATTAATCCTTCGAGTGCACATCATAAGTGCATATTGGGTCAATCTGACCCAAGGCGCTTTCAAAACGTTGTATTCCGGTAAATATGCAGTTTTTTTCTCCGCAGAGACATTTTTCGTAGTAAATAATCGATATTTAATGGCGCAAGCCATCCGCCGCTATTAAATACCGAACAATCGGTCATAGGTTCGGATCAAAACGACCCAGTGTGCACTCGGAGAGTTTAAATGATTCTTTCTAAGGAAAACGGATAAATTCTCTTGCTACAAGAGGATTCCTCTCGTTTGTACATCTTTTCGAACATATTCGCGAGCAAAGGATCGAGCTTTTGTTAATAGAAAGTCCGTTCACCAACTAAAACGTCGAAGGATGTCAAAAGTGCAGGAAAAAATTTGAGACGAGGTAGAACGAGTCTCTCGCTAATGCTCAATGTGTGTGGTGGGACAACACATAACGCCTCAAAATTATAGAGTCTCGGAGTTCATCCATCACCACGCACCCGGTATATGTAACGTTCTGGACCCACGCAGAACATGCAAAAAAACAAAGCGACCATTGAGAGAGAAAGAGAGAGGGAGAGAAAGAAGGATGTTGGAAACGCCCCGTCGTTTAAGTCGTTAGCAATTTCCTGCACGGGACCTATATATTTTCTTTTTTTTTTTTTTTCATTTTTCGGACCCAAATTCCATATGGTCCGATAATGCCCGATAATACTGCGCGCTTCGAGGGCGTCCTTTGCACCCTTTGCAGATGCGCCGATTGCCACAAATTGATCAACCGCGATCTCGAAACTCTTTTACCATTAACGTCACAAGTTCGTTCGCTTACCTCGTGTGTGTGTGTGTTTTTTTTTCTTTCGAACGATTTTTCAGTACAGGATCTGAAAATATTTTAACGTTCGCTTCAAAACGCAAAGAACACGCAATGGCTTTTCTTCCCGGTCTCATCAAATTTTCAAGTCATTCCATGACTTTTTTTTTCATTCAGCCACGAGATGGCAGCAACGAATGGAACTCAAGATTTTCTAGCAAGCCGATGCAATTGCTCTCATCTCGTTCGAGCACGGGTAAACGAGAGCTCTGCAATAATGCTCCGACCCTCAAAGAGTGGGTTAACACGGTCGACGATAAGAAATCGACGGACGATAAATATTAAAATTTATGAATAAATAAGACCCGGAATTTGATGATTTATTCTTCTCGAATTACGAGACAACCGTTCGGTTTTTTTTTTTTCCAGATGACGATTTGCACAGAAAAATAACATCGTCCCAGGATTCTCCCTACTCAAGTGACAAACTGAACGATCCAATAAAAATCATGAATTCTGGCGAACCAAACAATTCGTTCATGGGTCGAAATCAATTTTCCGGAACTTGGACCCCCGAGGATGAACCTGCGCCGCAGTGGTTGATCGAAGAGGCTCTCAAGAGGGGAGAAGAAGTAATAAAATTTGAGTTTTCAATTTATCAAGGACAATTAAACGTCAAAAAGTTGAATTTTTCCGAAATATTTCCATTCGACAAGCCTAGAATTTTCAAAAATCATTCCCAACGATTTCGAGGAATGACTTTTTTCCGCCAAATTAGACAAAAAGTTGGTCCAGCCAATAAAGTTTGATAAAATAATTAAAAAATGCCCATTCCCATTATCCAATTTATCTCACTTATCCGTAGAGCGCGAGAATCCATGAACCAGCCAACAGCAAAGCAGAATGTATGCAAAACGACGACAAGGACACTGATTCCGTGAGCTCGAAGGCTGAGAATATAATAAACGATTTGGAGAAGCAATTGTGTACGACGAGATCAGAATTAGCTCAGGCATTGAACGAACAATTGAATATTAAAAATAAATACAAAAAAGCGTTGAAAGAAGTTAAAACTGCTGCTGAGAAAGAACGAGATCGTTTGCACCGAAAAATCGTACAGATTTGTACTTCGATATTCGACAGAATTGGCCCGCAAGAACGGATCAGAAAGACGACGAGACCGTGTCACATAAAGCATCCGCGGGCTTGGCAAAATTTTGGAAAGCTCTCGAAGAAAGTGTACAGAAAAGTAAATCTCGTTGGAAGTTGAATGAATATTTGAAAAACTGAGACTTTCAATGAATTTATAAAAAAGAAACTGGCCTTTTTTACCATCAGTTGAAAATCGCCAATCGGACCTCGTCTCGGTTAAAACAAGAATTAGCGTCGACGAAGAAACAATTGGAAGAAAAGTCTCAACAGTACGATTCGATGATGAAATGTTTTTTCAATCTCAAGTCCGAGCTCAAAAGTGCAGAATCTAGTATGAACGATTTGTTGAACGAAAATAATTTGCTGCGTAAAAAAATCGAAGATACGCGTGAATGGGTTTACACGCGAGTCAATAAAGAACGTAACGAAAAAATCAATAACGCACAATTTCGGGAGATTCGGCGTAGCCGCGAGTTGGCAAATTTAAAAAAAAAGAGTCAAGACGACATCGCGACAATCGCTCAATTACGTGGCAAGTAAGTTGCAACTCAATTCGCTATTTTTATCCAGTTCCATCGGAACTTATGAGTAATTATTGTAAAAATATTGAATAACGCAGACTTTTCCGGTTGGAATCGGCCAATTCGAATAAAGCATTTTTGCTCAATAATTACAAAGGGCAATTGGCTGAACTGACGAAAGAAAAAGAAATATTATCGAGCAGAATAAAAGAATTGGGCATGGAGAACAGCTCGTTAAGAACCACGAACGCCCAACTTCGAGCTAATTTAGCGTTGGTAAACGAGGAGAAGGATAAACTCAGTACGGAGTCAGAAAAGTCGGAAATGGACGTGAGGGATCGGATGAGCGTATGGGGTTTAGAGTTTTTAGATTTTCAGAATTTCGGGCGTCTGTTTTATTGGAAATCGATGAGGATCTACCGTTGACAGCTCCGCGATAAAAAAAATTCTTATAATTACATGATGAATCTTAACCGTTTGTTTTTTTTTCATAATTATTTAATCATACGATGCGGATTATTTTATTATTATTGTGTACAAAAATGCATCTTATAACAAGCATCTTTATGATAAATCCTACGTATCCCAGATGCAATCAGAATTAGCAACAAAGTGCGAAGAATCGATGCGCCAGAGGATCGATACAATGCGAGCAGAGTACGATCGGACGGTTGAAGGAATGGAGACGAAAATAAGCACTTCCCAAAGCGCAATAACCGAATATCGTGAGGCTATTAAAGTAAATCAATGAATTCCATCATTTTCATCGCGTCGAAGATCCTTTGAGAGTAAATCTGAGCCGCGATTAATGGGACGAAAGTCATAGAAATAAATGATGGACTTTGTAGCGATTGTTAAAAAAAATTGATGAGTATAATGAGGAACTCGATTCCGAACGAGATTTGAGCTGCAGCGAAGCGAGTGAACGCGAAGCGCACGAAACTGCCTGTGAAATATTGAACATAACTCGCGGAGAACTGACGGGATTCCTCAAAGGACACTTGAACAATAAAGTACGTAAAATATTAGCCTGTATTTTCGTGCAAACGATTCTTCCTGGTATTTCGAATTACAGATCAATTCTTGGCTGTCCGAAGTGTCAAAAATCACGGCTAAAAAGTGTTTCGCTGAAAACCTGGGACGATTTCTATTCGAGAAGGCCATCAGCCATACTAAACGTTGATCGCAGTCTCCACGATTGCTGAGCTCTTGATTTTCAAACACAGCGAGTTAATGTCCGAAATTCTTTTTTCGAATCAAACTTGCTTCGAATTTTTATTCTTTAATAATTTATTGTCGAAAACGAAGAATAATTAAAAGAAATTAATAACCTGCACCATCATTTAATCGAGTTAATCACAGTTGCTCATTTTATCGAACCAAAAAGCATATAATTCTAGGAAAAAAACAGGATAACTGAGCAGCGAATGGAAGACTTACAAAACTGGATTATTTGGATGGACCTGTAAGAAATATATTACGAAAATGCTTACCCATCCTTCGGGGCTTTGGAAAGGATCGTATTTTTATGATAAAATTAATAAAATAATAATGAATGATTTTTTTTTGCTAATGCTCTAACGTGGAAATGATTTTGTCCATTCAGTGGTCGGCTGATCCCACGATGAAGGAAAGACGAAGTAATTAACTGCGGAATGAAATAACGTAAAAACGAAGTTATTTCGAACTTGTGTTTGACGTAATTTCTATCGTATTTTCCTAGTGAAGTGAAACCCTAACCGATCGCCATTGCTACGAATGAATAAATACTCGAGATGGCTCTTATAATCGATCCATTTGGTAAAAACTGCCAAAAACGATTTGCAATCAAAGCATTTTGACTAAACTGGTTTTTCCCATACCCGAAAATATCCCCCGGAACCCAAAATATTTGATTTTTTAATTGTAAAGCGAGAGAGGCAAAAAATACAAAGTTGAAAAAGAGCGAATCAGCTTAAGCTTTCGGTTAAGAACGCATTGCTGACTCAAGAAAAAGTGCTTTTCCGAGTTGTCATCGATCGAACTTACGGTACAAATAAACAACCCAAATCGAAGATAGTGACTCGCTATTTAGATTCTACTTTCTACTGGTCCGGATTTCTCCAATTCGCGCTGGAGGCGTCCATTGGTACGAAATCTGTCGTAGTCTTCGCGTTGACTAAAGATTTTTCTTCCGGTGATCCTCTCGTTTTCCTTGACGCTGACCTCTGCGCCGATATGTACAGGCCACGGCATTTTCTCTTCATCTCGTGCAATCGGACGCTCCGGCATTTTCCTGTCGTGGCCAAGTTCCAACATGGCTTCTTCGGTTCTGGAGTTGTCCTTAATGCTCGCGTGATCGAGATCTTGCTCTCGTCGTCGCGAATCTTCCATCCTCTCGGTGTACGATGGGAAAGTGCGTTCGGTCCAGCCCGGTCTTTTAGCAAAGCGATCGTAGTTGTCGTAGCTCGTTTGAGCAGGATAAGCGTAGAAACGATATCTCATCGGGTCAATGCTTCCAGAACGTCTTTTGTAATAAGCGTCGGTTGTCATTTGCGGATTTGTTGATCTTGTGAGAGGATCGTAAGGGCGTGGATAGTTGCGGAGATCTACGGGTTTCCGAACGATTTCGGGCAACGTGGCGTAATAGATAATCCTCTTGGGCTTAGGCATCGGCCGGCTCCTGCCGTAGAGATCGAAATCGACTTCGCGATATCGATCTGGCTGATACGCTGGCTCGCTCAAGCCGCGCACGAAATAATCTCGCTCGGTGCGATAACGATCGGGATATAAAAGTCCACGCGCGTAAGGAGCTTCGCCGTCCCGATCCCTCAGAGTGTTTCGATAAATGGGCATTTCGTCGTACGATCGGCTGCTAGCAGGAGGTAATGTCATGTCCCTGGACTGACGACTTTCTGTAAAGCTGCGTCGATTTGAAGTCACGAAATCGACTTGAGGAGCGTGCAGGCTGTGAGCCGTTGACCTCGCCGATTTTGCTTCTTCCTCGGCAGCTTCTTCCGATTTCGTTCCGTGACGAAACTCCACGGACAGTGGTTGCGTCGACCAAGACTCCGGAGAACCCAAACGCCCTTGGCGCACGTTTTTCGAGCCTGCGATCTTCTCCATTTCTGGTTCGGTCTCCCGCCGTCTTCGCGACTTTTCTTCTCTCAAATCGAAACTCTCGTCGCTACTGGGTTCCTCGATCTCCTCCACTTCGGAACAATGTCCAATTAGCTTTCTTCCGGTACGACTGTGACTCCGAAGTTTCCGCCACATATTCGGCAGCGCTTCCACTTCCGTCGCTTCTTTTGATCTTTTCACAAAATCCTCGATCGTTGGATCATCGAAATCTATTGCTGGGACAAACATCGTCGACGCTCCAAGATCGCCCAGTTCCTTGGCTTCTCTCTGCTCCGAAATCGGCTGGCCACTCTTTCCTTCCTGGCCTCTGGGGCTTTCTGAAAGCTCCTCGCCAGCATCTTCAGTCGATAATTTAGTTGGTAATTCCTCTTGATCCGCGAATGCCGGTGCAAGTCTCCCAATACCACTGACACTTCGTACTTCAAAAGCCGAGGGTTGTAGACGTGATCGTCCTGACAATATCGACGACCTGTCTGTACTTTGAACCGGCGAAACTTCCCACGCTTTGCCAACTCCCGCAGCTTTCGTGATCGTCACCAGAGTCGCAATGACAACGAATCCTCGATGGGAATACATTTTAGCCTCTTCGGAGGTGATTCTATGAGAGAAAAACGAACAATACAGGATTCGTTTACAATTCGAAAAACCCCGAAGGAACAATTTTTTTTATATACAGAATTTTTTTAATTTTCAATAATTTTGCTTGAGTAAAAATGATGAATTTCTTTTATAATTATCAGGCACTCCTAGTCTCCGGAGATCGCTCGTTATCTGCGCGGGCTCTGGCACAAAGATTAAAAAGCTACATATTTACAAAAATTCCGAATAATCGTTTTCCCTAAATCGAAACCGTAAAACATTACGTTCGGATGCGTTAAAAAAAAACTTTACCGCGCCGAGAACCGTTAATTGACTATTTCTAAACCTGACATTCAAGTTTCAAAGGCATTCGTTCGAGCATTTAAAGCTGCGGTAGTGTCTCGTTTAAAACGGTGAGCGAATTCAGCGGCGCGTAAATGTCACGACAAAATGATTTTTCCCCCATCGAAACGGACGATGCGAAAGCAGGCTTCGTCCGGTAAACCATCGGATCTGATTGTCCATTGGCGAAAGACACAGCTCTATAAATGCGTATCCCATCGGTCACACAAATACTGGCCCCGACCGCCACAGCCTGGCCATAACAAATATATTATTTCCCTTTTGCACTTCCGCGGTATTATTCGTAGGACCGGCCAGCCCGAGATCCGGCCAACTCAACGATTGTCCTCAGTTCGTTTCTATAAAACCTCGGGATCGTCTCTCCCTTCGTATGCTCGTTTGACATGTTGTCGCACCGGAAAACAAAGTATACTTATTTTAATTTTAACAGCCGAGAATAATCCTCCGTCAATTTGTTGCATCAACAATTTTCAAAATTATTCATCTAATCCCTCGAATTTATACCTATACAGTTGGATGCAGGAAAAATGCCGAAGAATAGAGTTCATCGATCTCCAGCATTTAAAATACCAGGCCGGTGATAATTATTGAATAATTATTATTAGACACCCATGAAATAATCCTGAATAATAGAATTTTGTGTCCCGCTCGATGGGAGATCGATGCGGATGAGGAATTTTTTACGATGAATCTCAAAGAATAAAAATAAAATCAGAAGGACGTGATTAAATCGCGATTCAATTCTAGAGCGAGACGACACGATACGGTCAGTAATTACGTTATTACAAACTGAACCAGAAAAGGTTTCGTGGCCAATGGCAACGACAACGATCTGTGTAAGTCTGTACGACATCTGTGTATTGTCAAACTATTCTCCGCTGTATATTCTCTCGGCTACCTCGTGAATCTCGCTCTATATATAAATTAAATCCCACGCAGGACAGTTCAACGATCGGTCACAGGATCGAGTTTAATCGTAACGTAAACGAGGTGTTGTTATATTAAGATGAAATAAAGAGGAGAACGGCTTTATTTACGACGACGAGATCATTCGGATTGGAATATGGCGGAACAAATCAGTTTCTTATGAGGATTCGGAGGCCGTATCCTGTTGTTTATACGACGCCGTTAGCTCCTTTAAGCCCGTGTTTGAGGTCACAGTTATCTTCCTGCTTTTGTACAGTTATTACAGAGAGGACTCTCGTTCAATGCTCTCGCACAACTCGTACTCCAATTCGCAATTATAAAAGTTTAATCGCTCCACGTTTTTCTTTTTCTCGGGTGTACGCGAGCAACCGGAGCGATAAATACGCGCGGTGAAGCATTTCACCAAATAGATCATTTGGAGGTACGAATTTTCATCTATTTTTCATCGTCAAGTTAACGCATTGTCTTTGTCGCAATAATAAAGAATGAATGCTGTTCGAAAAATCGTTTTTGAGACGATAAAATTGATATATTTTTCTGTAGAAATCAGATTCTCGATTTATTTGAATAATTCCTGATTATTTATCAATTTATAAGTTATTATAAATTGATAAATAATCAAATTTTCGAATTCGGCATTAAAAAATGTTTCTGACTAATTGACAAGAAACATGGTCCCAGAAAATTTTTCGTGCACTCGTCCACACTCCACAAAACTTGGCAGAATTTCTTGAATTATTTCCTTGATTTTTTCTTCTTCGAAATTAATTAAAAATGAAAAGATTTCAGTGCAACTTTTTCCCAATTATTAGGCGACATCTTCGTCTAATTTGTTCATATTTTCTTGAACAAGTCGTGCTCAGAAATTCTAATCACCGTCTTCGCTATCGATCGATTAAAGCGACAAAAACAAGCGTTCGGCTCGGTCGATTTTGTGCAAAGTATTTTTATTAATCTAACTCGATAATTATTTTATATTTTTGCAAGCAATGTTGATGAAATGGCAGAATTTACCTTGAACGTATGATCTCTGTCGCGAGTTCGGCGCCCCCGCAATGTTGCGAGTTCCAAGTTACGATGATAACTGAAGCGACCGTCCCCAGTGCGCACAGTTCTATACAGTCACATCTACATACCTTTTCAGCCCATCTAGGAGCATTGAGCTCACCTCCCTACTACCAGAACTGGCCGCATACTACCGTTTTAACTAAACAATTTTTTTTCTCCTTTTCTTAGCGAGCTGCAATGACGAGAGAGTACGATAGAGAGACTGTGAGCAAGTCAAGAGCAGAGTTGGATGACATAAAGGATTCAACATCACCCTGTTACTGCTGGCATGAGCGAAATAATGAAGAAACTTGTGGACCTTGTGAGAATATATTTTTAGTATTTATTATTAATAATCGTTTCAACAATAAAAACAGCACAACCAAGCCAATCACACACACACACACTTAGTTACGCACTCGCACGCACTCAAATCCATACAATTATTTTTCTTTTTTATTTCGATTTTCTACTTGGCGTTCTAAATTTGTTTGCACAATTATATGACAATTCGAGGACTTATCTTTTGTCTCGAAGTCGCTCACGTCGGCTCCTGCTCTGAAACTGGCATTCGGAGTCGAAGAAGAAGATATATAAAGGTTTTTTCTCAAAATGTCAAATTGGCAGGGTAGACTGGCCAGGCTTCGTCGAATTAATTGTTGGATGATGACCGTTCCCGTATACGCCCCAGAGCCAAGAGACCGTTTTCCTTGTCTCTTAATTCCTTCGGGCCTCCAATTTCTCGAAAAGGGAGAGGGAATTTCCCTAAAGTGGGATTCTGGGGATTCTCGTCGTGCGTGAGGGCAAAGGATGCGTGCTAACCGATTATTAATGAGATCACACGCAGACATTTCGCTGGCGGGAGAATTTCAGAAGAACGCATCGCACAACTGTATCGCTGATTAGAAAAAAATCGGCAAATTGGATTGACTTAATTGTTGGGAAATGATTTTTTTCGAATTATCTCATTCGAAATAACATCAACGATGTTATTTCGATTGCTGGATGAAATATATCGAGTGCAAAAAACTTCCGGCAGCAACTACGAGTCCTTAATTCCGTCTGGGACGAATAGAGTCAAAAAATAAAGCTTGTATGTATAAAGAACATATGAAAGATTAATGAAGACCCTTGTTAAAGAGCCTACATTCGTTGGGCCGTTAGGAAATCAACACCTTACGAAATTGGCCGATATTTCACAAACGGATCTCTATAAAAATGTTCTCCCATACATCGAGCTAAGAATTTATTGTTTCGAGAAAATAATGCCTTGCGAAATCATCGTAAAATGTTGCCGTTTCCAACATCCGCACGATTCGTGATTAATTGACGTAAAAAACAAGAATAATGAGAATTAATTTCTTTTTTTTTTGCGAAAGGAACTGCTAGGAGTCGTTTACCTGATCGATTATTCGAATTATGTTTGTCTCATCGTGTGAAATATGAAAAAAAGTAAAATGTCAAATTCTTACACGTTATACGATTTAATTTTATAATTCCTGTTCGCTCTTGACCGATTATCCAGAACAAGAGGCCATATAATGAAGTCGATTTTTCAAGAATTCAAAACACACTCGCAACTTGTTGAATGAAAAATAAATAAGTAAGTAATGAAGTTTTAGAAAAAAGTACTTTTTTGTTCCGATTCAGTGGGACAAGATGCTCAGTGGGTCAAATGATGTTTGCAGTTTGTTATCGGCAGAGAATTTAGCGGGGAATTTATCTTATCGACGCATGCGTGGCGCGTGCGTTATGGAAATACTGGTACGAACCAGCAATGATGCTAGATGCTAAACATCAAGTGGATCTGTTTATAAACTGTCAATTATGATATCGCGATGGATTTGACGACTTTATTGCAAAGAAGTATAGCGATTAAGAAAGGTAATAATTATAACGGAATTAAGAAAATCTGGAAAGAGGAAAAAGGGAAGGAATTAAACAAAAGTTATTTTTCAATTGTTACAAGATAACGTCGAGCCTCAAGAAACCGAAAAATATGAAGAACATCACTTTCAAACTATTTATAAACAGTGGAAAGGTACCAAGGCACAGGATAGTGATGTGACCTACAAAATTATACCGAAATTTTATTTTAAGGTAAGAATATCCTCATTTTATTCAGTCTGCGTGAAAAAACTCGAAAATATAACCTCCAAATTGGGTCCGGCTTTACTTCTCTAGGGCTCTGCGAATATTAGCAACTTCCTTTACCGTATTCTCACACGTATTCCACCAATACAACCACGGACTTTTGGTTCCTGAATCTTTTTATGGTAAATCGACCAAAAATGCATTATTTTCAAACTTTCTCATTTTTGTCTCAGCTACCCAAAGAAGATGAGATATTACCACAAAAGTTGCGAGAGGAAACTCGTGCCTTATTTCTCCAAAGACGATCTCGTCAATTGTTGGACAATAATGAGTTGAAAGCTCTCTGGTCGTTATTGGATAAACATCATACTCCGCCGTTGATGGGCGACGAACAGCTCATTAATTACGAGGATTTCAAACGAGCTGGAAAACTCGCTGGACCGAAATGTTGTACTTATTTCACGGCTGTCGTCTTTGCCAAATTACAGCAGGGAGACCCCCATGGCCGCATCAGCATAACGGCTCTGTTTAATTATGTTATGAGAAAAGTTTGGCTGCATCAAACTAGAATCGGCCTCTCCTTGTACGACGTTACGGGTCAAGGATTTCTCAGGGAATCTGTAAGCTTATAAAAACTTTGACACAAATTTCCGCAATGAATTTTACTCTTAAAATTAATAAAAATCTGGTGCATTTATGTAACTTTTTTTTCTATAAAAATTTTAACTCATCCATGGATCAGAAGAATATATTGATAATGAATTTAAATATAAAATGAAATGAATAAATACATAAATAATTAAACTACTTTTTTCACGTTTCTGTTAATAATTTTTAAAAAAATCGAAGATTCGTTTACGGAATCCTGATGTTTGTGTGTTCCGTAGGACTTGGAAAATTATATTCTGGAGCTGATACCTTCGCTGCCTCAGCTAGAAGGGCTGGAAAAGTCTTTCCATTCGTTCTACGTTTGTACAGCAGTGAGGAAATTCTTGTTTTTCCTGGATCCGTTGCGAACTGGTCGAGTCAGAATCCAGGATATTTTAGCGTGCAGTTTTCTCGATGATCTATTGGAACTTCGAGACGAAGACTTGCCGAAAGTGCTGCAAGAAGCGAACTGGTTCTCTGCCCCTTCGGCACTCAAAGTTTATGGTCAATATTTGAATTTGGATCGCGATCACAACGGAATGCTCAACAAAGATGAATTATCCGGGTACGGAACCGGCACCCTGACTGGCGTCTTTCTCGAACGAGTTTTCCAAGAGTGTCTCACCTACGAAGGCGAGATGGACTACAAAACTTATTTGGATTTCGTTCTGGCCCTCGAAAACCGTCACGAACCCCAGAGCCTTCATTACCTTTTCCGCATTCTGGACATCAACAATCAAGGATACTTGGACACCTTTTGCCTGAATTATTTCTTCCGGGTATATTTATTGTCAAGTCTAATTCGATCGACTCTGGTCAAATTGACCCATGGCCAATTTAATATTTGTACTGAAAGATCGTTATAAAAAGTTCATTTTGTCACTGGGTCAATTTGACCGTAGCTGAATTTAATATTTGCCCTAGAGCACCGTTATTATGAACGAACTTTGCTACTCAATTCAATTCGTAATTACAATGCTGTATTTCAACAGTTTATTCAACAGATTATCCAAAACTTGTACCAGCTTCGCTGTTTTGTTGAATAAAAACGTCGACTTTTTTCAGGCTATCCAAAAGGAAATGACGATACACGGACAAGAGCCGGTGACTTTCGAAGATGTAAAGGACGAAATATTTGACATGGTCAAGCCGGCTGATCCATGCAAAATAACGCTACAGGATCTTCTTTCCTGGTAAGGAATTCAAAATTGTTTTTGTTAAACAATTATATTTGATGCCATACTGGTTCATCGGGGCCTGATTCTTTTTTATTACCTATTTTCGTCCGACAGAACGAGGAATTAAAAGCAATTTGGCACTGCATTTAGAATTTTTCATTTATCATATTTAAAATCGATTCAACAATGATCAGAATTTGGGATTTATCGTTGCAGCGGCCAAGGTGATACTATGGTCAGTATTTTGATCGAATTCCATGGATTCTGGGCGTACGAGAATCGTGAAGCAATGGCAGCTGATAACGGGGATGAATCCTCTCATGTGTGATAAATAAAAAATGACATGTTCTGTTTTCATTGTGAATTATTTCCAAGTAATACTCTTGGGCTATGTATTTCGTACGGTCTTTTGATTAAAATTTTAAAAAAAGCAACATCTCATGATGTTTATGCATTTTCTTATGAGTACCGATTTTTTTCCATTAATTAGAAAAGCCTGACGGTTCAGAATAAGGGAAATACAAATTAATTTGTATTTTTCGCCACTTGGATGGACCGATCACTTTTGAAATTCAAGTTGCTCAATAAGAATACATCGTCGAATTCGCTTTCAGTAAATCTAAGACAAAATAAAAAATTTCTGACGGACCTGAAATTGACGACAAAATTCGTCAAGACGGAATATACAGAGACTGTTTCAAGGCTTCGAAATGGAATTCATATCTACTGAGAATGGGTGAAACGTGAAAATATATCGTTGTCGATTCGCTGCAAAAACAACCAACCATCCTGACGACAGTGACGACCTACGGTGGTCGACATTATCCCTTACGGCCTTACGGGTTGTCGGGAGCCATGCGGTTCGGTGTATACCATCCGCGTAGAACGCGGGTTTCCGACAAATCTAGTCTTTACTGCCATCCGGCGGTTAATAAAAAATTCAAGATGGAAAACTAGACGAGGACAAAATCAGGCAGTGATTTTTTGAAAGGATCATTCGAAAAAATGGTAAAATACCGAATGATTCAATTACAATACCGTACATTACTGTACGCATTTTTATCGGATGCAAAGAAAGATCCGTATAACTCACTCGAAGAGACTATAACTTGCTGAAGGAGCTACACGCCGAATAGACTACGTCAACGAAAAAAAAAGAACGAATAGCTCTATGCGCGTACGCGTAATTGATGCTTCAAACGCATGTGCGTGTCGTTGCTCATTGTACCAAAGTCCAGAACACACTAATTTATATCCATAGTTTTTATAATGGTTCGCTCATTATCTCTACGTGATTAGAAGAAATATTCTTATTAACCAAAGAACGGGTGAAATTTTCGGGGGCTGGAGAAAACAAGTTTTTGTCTTCATTGGCGAGCCCTGTCGTTTTCGCGCAACGGAATAACGAATCGAGAATAGTCTGCCCGAGGAATTTGTCACGGTCGATATACATTGTTCAAAGCCTGAAATACAAAAATAACATCCTGACCTAATACTTGGAGTTTTATAGCCCAGAAATACCAAAAAATCGTCCGTTTTCTCGTTGTTTTCAAACAATGGCTCTCAAGATCCATGTTGATTCTCCCAAGGTCAAGTACGAGGCCGAACACATCGAGGCTGAATATGAGTATCAAACAACACGTGTTACGAAAACGGAAGAAAATGGCTCCAAATATACCGTAAGTTCACGTTATTCGATAAGTTTAGTATGCAACCACATGATGTTCGGATTCTTCCATTAGAAAATCAAAATTCTGCACAAATTTCGCACATGTATGAAATTTCTACATAACAATATCGACCGTCATGTCAATCTTTCATTACAACTGTCAATTGATCACTTTTCAATAACAAAATTGTAGGTTACACCATTATCCAAAAAAATGGTCATTCGAACCCAACTGAAAGTCCCGAAATTGGGTGTGATGCTTGTCGGTTGGGGTGGCAACAATGGATCAACGATAACAGCAGCCCTTCTGGCAAACAAATTGAAATTATCATGGGAGACTAAAGATGGATTCAAAAAAGCAAATTGGTAAGTTCAAGAACAAGCCGAATGACTAGTCCACGCATTTCCACAGAACAATCTCCGGAGAGTTTAGAAAATCAGTCCTAACCTTGACCTTAATTCCTACACTAGCAAAAAACAAACTCAATTCAATGAAGAACGCTTAATTTTTACATTTTTTTTCAAAACTCTTTTCCGATTCATAAGTTTTCGTTATCACATGGCCATTGATTAAAAATATCTCATGCCTTATCGGTTGGGCCTAGAAAAAAAAGCAAAACAGTGAATAATTCAACTTTATCTTTGTACTAAAAGAACATTTTGAGTCTGAGGGATCAATGGCGGTGTTCCTGACCGCATTGAGTCCATGGTTGACTAAGTAGATTATTATTGGCTCGTGAATTTGTCTTCAGGTTCGGTTCATTGACTCAAGCATCTACAGTGAAACTGGGAAGCTCCAACGGCGAAGACGTTTATGTTCCGATGTCTTCGATGCTTCCAATGATAGAGCCGGATAATATTATAATCGATGGCTGGGATATCTCGAGCATGAACTTGGTGGACGCCATGACCAGGGCCAAAGTGTTAGACATCAACTTGCAGAAACAATTAAAACCTCACATGGTGCGCATGAAGCCGAGGAAGAGCATTTACTATCCGGACTTCATTGCCGCTAATCAGGTGCGTCAAGGAACAAGAGGAATCAATTGTTTTCGCATATTGCATGAGCCTCCAGTGAGCCGAAAAATGATTTTCTCCATAATTTGTACTTTACAGGAAGGACGAGTGGACAACTTGATTCCTGGCACGAAGCTCGATCAACTTCATTGCATTAGGAAAGACATTGCAGATTTCAAAGCGACAGAAAATTTGGACAGTGTTATTGTCCTTTGGACGGCAAATACTGAGCGATTTGCGGATATCATTCCAGGAGTTAACGACACAGCTGAGAATTTGATGAAATCCATCGAAGTTAATCATCCGGAAATTAGCCCCAGCACCATGTTCGCCGTTGCATCCGCCCTTGAAGGAGTGAGTTTTTGTACTTCTGAGAGAATCGCAATCCTGTGACGTGAACCATTTTCTCTAAGGAGTATTGATTGGCTGCCTTGATTCCTATTGACTCATTTTTCTGTTCAGTAACTAACGGGATACATTTTTATGACCCTTTGAGTGCACACATCCTCTCAGTTGGGTCGATCTGACCCAAGGCGTTTTTCAAACCGTTGTATTCCTGTAAATACGAATCTATTTTGCGACCCCAAATTAATATTTTAACGAAAACGAAAATTAAATGCCAAATAATCGGCGACAGAAAATAGTTGGGGTCATAAAGACCCAGTATGGACTCGAAGGCACAATGGTAGACGGTCATAGTCAAATATTCTTGTAAAAAAAGATTGACGTTGATTCGTAATGGTGTTTGTTTTTTTCTTCGCAGTGCACGTATATTAATGGTTCGCCCCAAAACACTTTCGTCCCTGGTGCTATAGACTTGGCGGAAAAACAAAAGACATTCATCGCAGGCGATGATTTCAAGTCGGGACAAACTAAACTGAAGTCGGTGCTGGTCGATTTCTTAGTTTCGGCGGGTATAAAACCTGTCTCTATTGTCAGCTACAATCATCTGGGCAATAACGATGGATACAACCTTTCGGCGCCTCAACAATTTCGATCCAAAGAGGTGAATATTGTAATTCTTCTTATCTACAAATCTCTTCAATTTTTCATATAGCTGCTTTCATTTACGATTACAACAATAGATTTCCAAGAGCAACGTTGTCGATGACATGGTCATGTCGAACAGTATCCTCTACGAAGATGGCAAAAAACCGGATCACTGTGTCGTCATCAAATACGTTCCTTATGTCGGTCAGTAAACTTTCCGTCGATCAATATTTGCCTAAAAATGTGACATTGAAGTTGGCAACATTGGGCTCCAACGATAAATATGTTCAATTTATTTTTTGTTGAGTTGAAAAAATTTGCACATTTTTCGTATCTATTTTGTCTGTGGATCTGAAAAAAATATCGTTTTGATGTTCTTGATTAAATATTTAGTAAGAATTTTGTTGGATTTCAACGTTGCAAACTTCAGCGTCGTCGCCAAGTTGATTAAACCGTTCTCGGCTTATCGTTCCCAATTATAATTTTTTGCCTTCGACCAACTTGCAGGCGACAGTAAACGAGCAATGGACGAATACACGTCGGAAATAATGCTCGGTGGTCACAACACGATAGTCGTACACAACACCTGCGAGGATTCATTATTGGCCAGTCCCTTGATCCTCGACCTAATTATCCTCGCTGAACTTTGCTCGAGGATTACATTCAGAGATATGGATGAGAGTAAATTCGTTGGTTTTCACAGCGAACTCTCGCTTCTCTCTTATCTTTGCAAAGCTCCTCTAGTACCTGCCGGAGCTCCTGTGATAAACGCCTTGTCCAAGCAACGGGCAGCGATCGAAAATATTCTGCGTGCTTGCTTAGCGCTCCCACCAGAGAACAATATGCTTCTGGAACATCGGCTTAATCCTGGATGGAAAGTCTAGATTTCTCCGCGACTCTCGAGTCACTGGGAATCTCTTAATCGTGCCAATTAATCATAACGACTGGCGACAGCTCTTCCAGGCGTCTCATTTCAACGGATTTTCAATTATCGACGTTTCTGGTCGTTCAACGTTTAAGCGCGTTTTGCTCGAAGAATTATTGACTGTAGGAGAAGGAAAGTGAGGATATATTATTGTAGGATATTGACTACGCCACTCACATTGAAAATGGTACAAATTTTCGTTCACAACGTTCTCGTTACTTTTCTATCTTCCTTCCTTTTGTTTCATAATTTAGTACAGTATTTCTTATTCAATTCAGTTAACCCGTTTGCGTTCAATTCCATCAGAGAAAAAAAACATTCGCAAGCAAAAAACGATTTCTCGTTCCCCTTTTCCTTTTTCTTAGTAAGAATTTTTATTTTTTCGTCATATTGAGAAGAGATCGTATCGTTGAACCAGGAACAAATGATGAAAACGATTCCAACGTTCACAAATACGTGGATCTTGGAAGAAAACTAGATGATGATTTGACAAGATGTTTTTCAACCAAAAAATTTCCAAAACTTTTTCCTCGAGAGACGATATGATATTTTTCGCTTAATTGAAAAGTATACTCGTTTTATTTCTCAGGTTTTAGTTGTGTAAGCTCCATACCCTCCATAATTACATAGGTGAACTAAGTAAACATTAAATGTGCTGAAATCCTTGTTGCATAACTGTTCTAAGCTTTGTAATCTAAAACATATGTTCCTGTTTGCACGGGATCGATATTTTCTGACGACATAAAAAAAAGATACACTAAAGCAGTATTTGTCTATGGGTCTAGTGTTTGAGATGGGAATATAATGAACATTGCTTTCAGGCACTGTGCAATGAAGTATTAATAATGTGGCGGGCTCGAGTGAACCTCGAATTATCATTTATGCGAATTCTGTACATTTTCATCGATTACTTTGTGAGAATTATGTGTTTTCAATCAAGGGACCACGAAAAATGTGAAAGAAAATATAATTGTTATTCGTTTTGAACCAGGAAGCATCGTGTGGTTTGAAAATCATTGGAATATCCCGAAAGGTTGAATTTTGAAAAATATCCTTTCGTCTATAAACACATATTTGTGAAATAAAATCTTGTTCCACGATTTCAAATCTCCCGCCAAAGGCTTTCGACGAGAAGTTTTCCTGAAAGACGAACATAGTGGAAAAAGCCGATAGAGGGAGACACCAGAGGATCTGCGATTGGCTGTTGAATTTACCATCGACCAATCGCGTTTCAAGGTCTTGACACCCTTCTTTTCCTGTTGTTGGTGGTTCTTGACAAAAACAAACAATTGTTCATAAATATTGAAAAAAATAGATCTTCAAATGCGAGCCTGCGCTTGACGATAAAAGTCATTGAATTTTCACTGACGAAATAAAATAATCGAAGTGAAAAAATCGTGTTCGAGAAATAAGTGGCAACCGCGAACGATGGAAATTCACGCAACGCCATGTCGCGGCCATTTTGATGTGAACGTCGTCAATTTCTCAAGAAAGGAATCCCTCTAGTACGTGGAAGAACCGTCGACAAGTGTGTTCTCCAATGTAACGAAAAATCTACTCCAGAAACGCCGCGATATAATGGGTATTTCTAATGTCTTAATCAGAATATCAAGCGAAACAGTCTTGTCTTGAGCAGCAAAAAAAAAGTGTTTAAAACTTGCGAAAACTTCCATCAGCCGGATGTAACGATTGGGCTTGTAGCTCGAAAAGCTTACGAGAGCCCTATATTTCGTGTTCGTCTTTCAAAGAGAGTAGTGATATTTCGGTCATGAATATCACGTAGTCGTATAGAACGTCCGAAGCCAGTTGGAAATTAAACACAAAAATGCTCGTGAACGTCGCGTGAATCGCCGATTGTGGGTACACGCCATCTGGCCACAAAGACTGACAAATATAACATGATTATTTTGGTGGAGCGAACGATCGCAAGGTTTTAAAAAAAAAATACCTTCATAGAATATCATTTTTCTGTTTGCGCCAAATTACGAATTCAAAATCCCATTCGGTTTTCTCCAATTCGACAAAAAAACTGACATTTACCTGCGAATTACTTCCCATCTCGTGATTCCTGTTCCCAATTAAAACAGCTAATAAACACCACGATTAATACCATTCCCAAATGGATAAACATAACCTCGTTTTCTCACTCTTGCAAAAATGAACGAACCTCATAGAAACGCGTCGAATCTTAGTGTTAATGAAGACAACGATACTAAAAATTCTCACGAGAATTTCAAACGAGACCAGTCCAACCATGACGAACTCATACGAGATCTCACTTCCGAAAGTATCGTAACCCTCGATGCTGTTGTTTCTGGCAATGAGAAAGTTCAAAATGTTCCTCAACCGGAAGCCCCAGCTTCGAAAAATGTTGCTGGCGGAACGTCTGTGCAAACTAGTGGCAGCATCGAAATGACTCCAGGTACGAATAAACACATTTGTTACTTTCTTTTCCCGCTACGAGACTCTCGAGGACTGAATTCTCAGGTCAGAGTGTGAGAGCTTGAATGTCGTGCACATTTTTACAGACTTCCAGGAAAAAAAAAGTTTTTGTTGTCCCAAACGTTGTCCACCTCGTTGCTTATCTAAAACTGTAATCATAAAAAAAAACCTTTCCGATAAAAAAGCTTGGTACTAAAATTTTTGATGATTTCGTAACCTTCACAAGCTTTAGGAGCCTGCAGAAGTCGATTTTGCCTTTTCTAGTTCATAAATGATTTGTTTTACAGATTCCGTATCAAAACAGGACAAAATATGTCCGAGTACGGCGTCAAAGTCCGATAGACAAGACCACGACTACGGGGAAGCTCAACGAATCGTGACGTCTGAGAGATCGCTCAAGATTTTTGACAAGAAGGCATGTACGATAGTGAAAAGCAACAGTGCCTCGCCGCTGAGAGTGGCCAAGCGTAGCAACCAAACGCCGATCCAAGAAAGGATGATAGCTCAGGTGAAAAATATAAACGATTTGAAAAAAGTTACGCCACGAGTGAAGCTTGTTTCGTCGGAGCCGACGACTTTAGCACAATTGACAAATCCCTTGGGCGTCACAGAGAGCAGAAGTCTGTCGAACCACGAGAACGCGCGGCACCAGTTGAGAAAGTATTGCCGGACTTGTGCCGGTCAGAAATTACCTCTTGTTGATATATTCAGCGAGAAAGGGATGCAAATGCGGCTGAACCAGCAGATGAAACATTTGGAAGAGATAACCGAGCAGGATGGCCTTTCGACGCAGATGTGCATGGATTGTATTTGCGATTTGAAAATGAGTTACAAGTTTTTCATGCAGATCAAGAAGGCGCAAGTGAAATTGCAATCGCTGAGTTATTTGCTGCTGGGCAATATGTCGAGTGCAGTTCGTGCGAGCAGCGAAGAGGAAAAGTCACGTCCGATAGCGACAATTTCATTGACGGATAGTCTCGAGCAAACGGCTTACGTAGCAAGAAAATCAGAGAGCGAGAGATCCGAATTATCAACTAATTACGCGAGTCCTACAAAGGTCGAAGAACCTGAAGCTACGATAGAAAAAATGGATCAGATTGGCGCCCAGAATAAAAATGAGTGTGACGCCGTGGACGAGTTGGTGGAGAACCCGAGCGACGATAACGAGTCGATAGAGGAATTCGATCCGGACGACCCGTCGTTTCAGTCGGACAATGCCGAACGAGACTGCTCCGTGGAAAATCTAGCTAATTCTCTGTGCGAGGTGGAAGAAGCGAAGGAAGTCGAAGTCGAGAATCCAATGCCGAAAGAATCACCCGTCAAAACGGAAACGAAAATAGAGCGAAAAGTAGAAACGAACAAAGATACGGGCAAAATGGTTTATCAATACGATGCGAAATTAAAAGCTTACGTCAAGGTCGAGCCGCCGGACGACGACGGATATCCACAGGATCAAGCGGAAAGCAACTCTGCCAAGGATAAACAGAAAAGCGACATAAAACTCGAGACAACGAACAAGGACTCGACCAAACAGCCGAATATCCTAAAACGCAAGATCTCAATACACAAGCATTTTTTAGGGAATCCCGTGGCGTGCGTCAAACAGTCGGATTCGACGCTCGTCAGATCGGGATTGAAAGAAATGAAAAAATCACCACTCGAAATAAAGAAACCGAAGCTCGACATGAAAAAACCTATTTTGGATTTGAAGAAGCCATTGCTGGAGATAAAAAAGCCAAAATTGGATGTGAAAAACGCGTTGAACGTGCCGAGCGAGAACGAGGACGGTATAATGTACGTCCGAGTAAAAGGGACTAAGCCGAACGAGGTTCTTCTCGTGAAAGTGAGAAAAATGGACAAGGGAGTTGACAATAAAAAACCAGATGAGAAAAAGAAGCCAGTCGAGTCGTCGTTGCCAGTTGAGAAGCTTTTGAAGAAGCTCGAGCCTTCGATTAAAAAAGAAACGGAATTTGAGATGGAGCGATCGAAGGAGCTGGACATAAGGGAGCGAAAAATCGCCGAACAGATCGAGGAGTACAAAAAAAGGCGAGAAAAAATATTAGGCGGTAGTTCGGGAGCGCCGAACGCTTTAAAATTTGAAGACGGGACGATCCGATTCGTCAATCCTGTAGAAAAGTCACCCACTCCGGTAGACAATGGTTCACGAGTAAAAGTCGAGCCGATCGACGACGTCGATGACATCCGGCACTTCATCGGCTCACCAAAGTCTCAACGAATAAAGGAAGAACCGACGAAAGTGACAACCGAGGAGGACGAAGAAGCCTACGACAACGCTGGAGAATATTTAACGAGATTAGCAAAGTTGAAAAAAAAGTGGGAAGAAGCGAAGAAAAAGAAAGAGAATTTAAAGCGCGAAATCGACGAATCATATACGGAAGGAAACATGGAGAAGTTGTCACGTGTGCTGGGCGAAAGGGAGAAAAATTTGGCTGATTTTCAAAGTTATTTGAAGCAACGAAAAATCATAATAAACCGTTTGACCGACGAAGACGTTATTTCGTTGTACGAGGATCGCAACAATGCAGCGTCCAAAAAGAATTTTCCTGATCTCATCGATGCCGCCGAACCTTTGGATTACATAGGCGAAGAGGATTATCTCGAATGCGATTATTGTCCGGAAACGTTTTCTCTCCGTGACGTTCTCGAGGACCACTTGAAAACCCACGATTACAAGCTCATGTATTGGTGCGAGGATTGCCACCTAGAATTTCCAACAGTCAAAACAAAACGTGCTCACAACGTCGAGTGCATAAACAAGCTCACTTGTCGTTATTGTCAAATCGTGCTCGACTCCAAAGGCAAAAAGAGGCAACACGAACAAAAGCACGTGGACAATATGTACGGCCAAATGTGCGATGTTTGTGGAGAGAAATTCAAACACCAAGCGACTCTCGATCAACACTTCAAAACGCAACATATGACATGGGAAAAAATCTACCAATGCACGAAATGCCCGAAGAAATTTGCGTTCAAGCAAAAATTGACTTTTCATATGAAATCTGTCCACACGACTCTGCGAGCCTGGCTGTGCGAGGACTGCGGAGCTGATTTCAAGAATCCAGCAAGTCTGAGACATCATAGAATAAGAAAACATCATCCGACTGGCAACAAACGCGAGTGTCAGGTTTGCCACAAGCTGGTACCTTTTTACAGTTTATCGAAGCACATGTACACGCACAAAGCATACACGATACAGTGTCCGCACTGTGACAAAATGTTTAAGAACAGTTCGACCCTGAAACAACACGTGAGAATCCACGAGGATCAACGACAATACAGATGCGACACTTGCGGCGTTGGTTTCAATCGTCGTGATGGATTGCGACTGCACATGAGAGTTCATCAAAAGTCGGACAGCCGTTCCCTCAAAGAATGCTCCTGCCAGATATGCTCAGAGAAATTTCCCAACCACTCGATGCTCGTCATACACAGGAATCGTGTGCACAAAGACGGCAGACAATACACGTGTCACATCTGCAATCGTTCGATGTTGTCCACGAGGTCACTCGAATGGCACATGTCCCATATTCACAACGAAACTATGCCAGGCGGCATGAAACAGGAGGCAGAAACGCAGCCAGAAAAAAAGCGAGTATCTTGTGGACATTGCGATAAAACGTTCAAAACTGAAATGATATTAAGGACTCACATTAAAAACACACACATTGAAAAAAATCCGACTAAATGTTTGGACTGCGACGAAATGTTCACTTCGGATGTGCGACTTAGGCATCACATGATGATCGTCCATAACAGACTGGAGGGAACACTCACCTGCCCGCATTGCCCTAAGCGTTTTGTCAATCAGCTGCGTCTCAAAACTCACATGATTTCCCACTCCGAAGATCGGCCTTATACATGCGAAATCTGCGGTTTTAATCTCAAGACAAAAATCCAATTGATCAAACATCATCAGAACCGACACAGTGACGAAAGACCTCTTCAGTGTCGTTACTGCCCTTGGAGATGCAAACAAGTGAGTGCTCTCGTTTGTCACGAAAGAACCCACACCAACGAACGGCCCTATTCCTGCATCGTTTGTCGACAGAGATTCAAATATCTCGGAGATAAAAACAAACACGAAAGACGCCACGAGAGCCTCGGCGGATCAGGATTCAAACGTATCGTTGCCGGCAGAAATATCAAACAATCCAAACTTCAAACCGAAGAAACTTCCACCTCCGAACAAGAACAAATCGATTATGACAATCAGGACGAAGAAGAACAACTCATCGAAGAACAACAGTCCGAAGATTTCACCGATGAAAAATACGCTGAAGAAGGAATCGTCAAGTTCGAGTCCGAGGAAATGGGCGAAGAGTACGACCAAAGTTATGAACAGGTGAGTCCCATTTTTGCGTTTTTCTAATTATACCTCAAAAACTTTTTCACACATCAGCCCTGAATGGAAAAAAATTGCTCTCTCGACAAACAAGTTGGTAAAAATGTTGCAAGAGAAGAAATAACCATTCTTTGCGCTCCAACCACACAAAATTTGATATAAATCGACAAACATCACGTTGTACCGAATGACAAATATACCTCTTACGTTCTACAGGAATATGAGGAGACGTCGAGAGAAGCTTCGGACGCTGCCGAAGTGATAATGAATATGGAAGACACGACGGTATACACGGAGGAAGTTACAGCCGACAATATCGAATCAGCGGAAATGATAACAGACGAATTGATAACGAGTGATATGTTGCAACCGGACATAACCGTCGTACACTTGCAGCAACAAGACGATTCTGGTAAAATTCAAGTTATCCCGGTAATGTTGTCACTGCCTGATTTGGGTGACTCGAGCGCGGAAGTTAATTTGGCCACCGCATCGATAATGTACAATAACTGATAATCCATCAGTTCCATTAGAGTTGTGAATGGTTTACGTCAAAGTGTAAAATCAAGAACGAGCAAAAAGCAAAGTTCGTGACGAGGCGCTTTCTCGGATCTTCCCAGACGTTCCTGAGCACACTCCGCCGTGTGCGAGAAGTTCCGGAAAGTTTAAACATCGATCCAACAAAAAAAATTCATCTTAGAACACTTTTTCATAATTATTTTTGAATTCTCCCAAAGCAATTACGTCCATCGACTGTCTTGCGCAGGAAACAAACACGTGTGCGTGGTTCAGATTTAAAAAAAGAGGAAGAAAATCTCTGACCGCGCTTGAGAACGTTCGAACACTAGAGCATTAGAAAAAGGATCACTCCAATGCGAATTAGAATTTGTACAGTCATAAATTTCTTACGAATCGTATAAATCTTGATAAAAAAAAAAGAAAAGAAGAACACGCTATCTGTACGACTGTAAATACTGAGAAAGATTTATCTAATGACAATTTAATGTATACGATAGTTGCTTTTGATTAAATCGCGTATCGGTTCATTTATCTTCTTCAAAAATCGCGGAAACACGTGGACGTTGAATTAGTTTCCATTTTACGTTGCTGCATCGATAAATCTTTTTTTTTCTCACATGAAAATTTGCTTGAAATTAATGTTTGAACAGTACGGAGATCGGAAAAAAAAACAAATTATATTTTTTACACAATCGCAGGTACGAACCTTGTGTGCACGTTGGCCTCGGGTTCGACGAATATTCTCAATAAATGAATAAATGTATTTAATACGTTTATTCTCAAGTACCAAATTCAGCCTGCGAATTTAGAACAGAAATCCGGATGATCACTGTGCAATCTCATTTGCCGAAATTTTGCAACATCTAGGACGAAAGTTTGTGACAGTAGGTGTGTGAAAAAAATGTTTCTGCGGCATCGTCCTTGTTTGGTTATTTCTTTTTTTTTTTTAATCATAACTTAACTCCACTCTATTATAATATAATAAAAATATTTTAAATTACAAAAACTGCGCAATTTTCCATTTATAATGCGATTTACCTCCGTGAACGAGCGTCTGGATGTAGGAAAATACTTTCGTCCGTCGCTTCCACCTGGTCAACCGTTAGCCGACAAAGAACTGCGAAGAATTGATAAAATTTTAATAACAGAATTTTTTTTATTTTCTTGACGAAGATTCAAGAAAAAACTTATTTCAAGTTATCAAATGACATCCTCCCAGTCGTCTCGCTCAGGATATTTTCTTCAAACAGTCTCATAAGAGTTGTGTCATCTTGCAGAGCTTGAGATTTCCCCCGAATGGTCCTTTCTGCCGAGGAACTTGCTCAATCACCAGTGCCGATTCTCTGGAATTTTTTTCTATGAAAATTGTTCGTTCCAGAACGCCAACTTTCTCTCACATCTACACATATGACGTAACACATATTCGAACTTCGCTCGAAGCGAGAGTTCGGCTTCAACTTTTGAGAAATCTATTCAGTTTCCCATAAAACGTTACAAGTGGCGAATGACCTACAAAAATCGAATGCCCGAAACAGAATTTGGCTCTAAATCGTTTCTTCTCATTCTAGCCAAGAAACTGTTGTGAAATTTTGATAGTTTCGAAAGTTCACATGCTATTTGACGTAGAAATAACGTGAACGTTTTTCCTCGTGTACTTGTCTCGCGAATATCCCAACAGTCGATCTTTCGACTTTCTCTCTCAGTGTTTTCGAAAGTACAGCAAAAAGTACGAGTTGCAAGCGTAATGAAGAGGAAAAATATGAATTTTTTCGTGAGAATTTGTTGATTCGATAAAAGATAGACACTTTTTATTGCGATACATGGATGATTTGGTCATAATACTTTGATTTTTGCATGTGTTTAATGATTGAGCTGTATCTGTACAGGATAAATTAGCCAAGTGCTAGAATATTTACATTCACCATGGGAAACACATATAAATATGATTCACAATATTTGAACGTTCATTTAAATTGCCAATGCCTCCCACCCGTAAAAAAGAATAAAATTTTTCGCAACTTAATAACAAAATTATCCGTTCCGACTGCGAATAACGATACAAACAATAATATGTGCCTGAGGAATGTGAAACAATCAAATCTGCATGATACAAATATCCAACAAAGCCTCTCGTTCTGTCGTTCGTATTATACAATTTCATTTTTCATTATCTTTTATTTTTCTTGTCATTATTTCTTGTCGACGTTCTGATAGTATTCCGCGAGCACCTGCCAAGCTGTTGGCGCCATAAAACCATCCGGTGGAATTTCGCCTGACCTTGCCAAGCCTGGAAAATATTGTTTGAGCTATTATTTTAATATTTGAACATGAACGGATTAATCATTTCTCGATATCGAGTTAGAATTTCCTTGGAAAAAGGAAGATTTGGGAGTTTGAGATTTTGTCTTACCACGCATTCTTGTGCCTGATATGAAATCGAAATCTTGTTTACGCTCCGGCTCGAAAAACGACATTTTTTTGTTTTTCGTGTCATACGCTGCTACTCTGAATGGAATTATCTCCAAAGCTTGAAGTCCACGAGCCATTGACAATACTCTAGCACCGTGCGATGGGTCGTACAGATTTCCATCGGGTGTCATATGTTTGTCGGGATGAGGAATTCCGGCGGGATCTCTACCGACTATGTAGAAATTCGCACCTGCATTCATTCGAGCCTTCGCGTGCCATTGAACCTGCGATCGAGGTCAGCGGTTGGCATTGTGATTATTTTTAAGATTAAAAAAGTAAATTCTTCGATATTTTTTTCCTGCACGTTCGAGAGGGTGTCATGAATAACTTTTTTTTTTGTAAATTTTACCTCAACAGGCCCCGCGTACATCATGGGACTTGGAAAAATGGCTAAAAGTGTCGATTTCGCGTCCAAAATTCCCTCCTCAAGAACAGCTTGGTGCTGACGAATTCTCGTGTGTAAAGGCACGTCGTCGTCTTTGGTCCAACCGCCCAGTGGATGCAACAGAAGGACGGGATTTTTGAAGCCACGATCGCTCAGTAAACGTTCTCGAGTGTCCTCAATTATGAAAAAATATAATCTTGTAAGATTTATCGGAAATTTTCATATTCCTGTGTATGGAAAATGTGCGTCAACTTTCTATTTGTTATTTTCCAATTTCTCTTTATAACTTTTCCTGAGGATCAATAATCCGTGGGATTTCAACGATTTTATAGGGAAAGAGGAAATTTCTTCAGGAGTTGGAATAAATGGATTGAAATTCTGTTTTCTACTTGACGAAATCTGAATACCAGGAATATGATAATTGTACCTGCATAAGCAGAACATGTCCGTTATGAATAGGATTCCTGAGTTGAAAGGCAAACACGGCATCAGCTTTCATTTCCTTGCATTTCAAGCGAATTTCGTTGGGAGTGAGTCTGTACTCGTCGAGCCCATCGTGCCATTTTATTTTCTCGAGTATTTCGAGGTCACCACCGACGAGCCAATCGCCGGATTCGTACACGATTTTCACGTACGGATGCCTCTGATCCGTCGTGCCAAATTGTCGAGCGCATCTCTCTTCTTTTCGATGATCGTAAAATTCTGGTTTTCTCAATATTGCTAAAGATTTACCAGCGTGATTAAGCGTTATCGCTGAATGACCTCCCAGACGATTTTTGTCCTCGGCATTTATCGCCAATACTATCGGCACCGATTGATTCACTTCCGTTCCATTTTCTGTCAAATACCTCAAATGCTGAGTTCTTAAAAACTGGTCCTCGCGCATAAAACCAGTCAATGGAGCTGCCCAACCTGAAATTTATTCGTTCATTCAATTATTCATGGAATTCTCATTTTCATCAAGGTCACGAAGACTTTAATCGATTCGGATTTCAATTATCGAAGTTATCGAAAAATTTGTCAAATATAATTTAATTATTAAGGCAGTTTCCATTTTTTCCAAGGACGCGAAGATTCAAATCGATCGTTTATGAAATTCTCATTTTTCTTCAAGGATACAAAGATTTGAATTAGTCCGGACTGCAATTATCGTAATGATTGTGAAAATTGTTGAAAGTAACTGTGGAATTATTAATGGCATTTTTATTTTCGTCAAGGCCACGAAGATAAAAATCGATTCGGATTTCAATAATCGTAATTATCGAAAATTTTGTCAAAAGTTATTGACTTTTTTGATGCTCTGAATATTTATTGTGAATTATTAGCATCGATGTTATGCCGTCGTTTATTATGAAATTGAAACTTTAATCGAAATGCAATTTATTCATTTTTTTGGTCGTCTTTTCGGTATTTTCGAAGTTGAAAACAAAAAAATAGAAAACGTGACACAAAGTTATGGAAGGATTAGTCAGGTCAAATGAGAAAATGAAAGTATGAACCTTCGGCTAAAACTTGAAGCCATTGGACATCGATTTCGTTGATTTCGAGAGAGCTCAGAGTCTCAGCTTCGGCCTTAGCAGCAGCGGATCGTGATTCCGAAACGAATAATTCACGGATGGGTGTTCCAAGTTTGGTAAGATTAGGAATGATGCAGTTTTTCTCGAGAAGATCGATGACGGTGGCTGCGGAATCTTCGAGCGTGCAATTTTCGGTTTTAACGATTAAATCAGGATTTTCTGGGCGCTCGTACATTTGATCAATTCCAGTAAAGCCCTTGATGGCCCCTTGCCTCGCTTTTTTGTACAAGCCTTTGGTGTCCCTTGCTTCGCAAACATCCAAAGGTGTGTCGACGAAAACTTCGAAAAATGGAAGATCAAAGTCTTTGTGAATGGTTCGCGCCATCTGCCGATCTTCCTCGAAGGGCGAAACGAAACTACACAAACATATTTGACCACTGTCTGCAAAAAGTTTCGCCACCTCGGCCACTCGTCGTATGTTTTCATTACGATCTTCTTTGCTGAAGCCCAAATTACGATTCAGACCGGTTCTCACGTTATCGCCGTCCAAACCGTACGCTGCTATTCCACGTTCCACCAAAAATGCCTCCACTTGAAAGGCTATCGAAGTTTTTCCCGCTCCGGACAGACCCGTAAGCCATACCGTACAACCACGAAAACCTCGCAACGAGCCTAACGTTTGACCTCTTTTGGCACGAGACACGTGGTGAGCTTGGGCTGACACATTCGCGCACGTCTAATAAATTTGCCACAAAATAAACATTGAATTGATCGCTACGTCGGATGTGCGTCATATATTCCAAAGATCGACTAAAGTAGACGATCAAAATCCATCATTTGTTGATTGTATGGAGCAAATTGACAAATAACGAAATTTTTATCGATCCTCACCGCTAAGTTTTTCGGCATTGTATTTTGTATTTTCCAAAAATGTGAATCGAATGTTCAACAGTTCGAACCAGTAAATTGATAGATTTTTATGTCGAGAGTTAAACAACAACGGTTTCGAAAAAATGTAGAAACGAACTGAAAATTTAGATGGATTTGTTCGATTTCTTATCCATAACTATTTCTGACGTAGTTACACGAGTATCTAAATCGAAAACACTTTGAAAATGGCTTGAACAGAATTCGAAGATAGTCACGTAAGTGCGTAAATCACAAGAATTATTAACATAATTGGTTCAAGTCAATTATGATAACAGCAGCTCGTGAAATACATCAATCACGAAGCTTTTGGGCCATTATTCAAATGGACGTCAATAATGCAATTGTCAGAATGTTTTTGCATTTCCGAACAAATGATATTCATGGCTATAGTCGAGTTCAAACATGTGTAAGTCGAAGATACTCCGTGATTTCAAAAAATTGCGATAATTATTGGCAGCGTTTCCGTACACTGTTGAAATATGTGCTGAATCGATATATATAAACAATGAAGTTAAACTTTATGAGAACTTCGAGTCAATGGTAAATATTATTTTTCGAATTTATTGTCTTAAAAATATCGAGTTCAAATAAAATGATATAACAAAGTATTACCGTCATCATCCTTTTTTTCGGCATTTCGTTGCCCTGGGTTGACATCAGTTTCGCCGCACTTGTTACACTGTGTGACCTCTCGTAGTATTTTTGTATTTTTATTTTTCCCTCGTTAAACGCGGATAAATGCTTCCTCTGTTCCTACGGCGCAAGGGCCAATGCACATGTATAGGGTGACTGAAGTAAAATATTGCTCGAACTCTTGTTCAGCAGCTTATTCAATGATTATTATGATTTTCTAAGGCTCCGATAATTTGTCACGTGATGAGCGATAACAAACGATCGGAAGTATGGTGGAATGAGGGAGATCCAATCGTTTTTGGAGGAATGATCTCACTTTACGAGATCACTCGCCCATCGTCCGATCTTCGTAACACGTTGTGATATACTGAGTACTGAATAATTCCGATTCCGCTAAGCGACGCGACACTGTCTATATAGATCGACTCACATATATATATGTATACTATTTTATACTCAGGAAACTAACAGACTCGACTAGCGACCTGCCGCGTTGTGGCCGCTACGCGAACTAACCATAGAGACGCTAGAGAAAAAGCAGGCTCACATCGGATGCATTGAACGGAAAGTCCAAATCAATTGTTTGTATGAAGTTTCCGGTAAATTATTATCTCCTTTTCGTTACGATTTTTATTCTTATGGATTCCGAATTATACACATTCTATACATTCTTCTTGTCGAGAACTCAAACGATAATTATCGATGCAAAATCTTCTGAGAGAAAGAACGACCATCATTGTTTTTTTAAATTATGAAGTCTATGTATGTTTACTTTTGGATTCCAAATTCATTCCGTTCCAAAGGTTTCAACCTTCACTTCAACAATTAACAGTGGTTTTCAAACATTCCGATGGATATCTAAAAATTTTTATTTGAAAATTCCCGTTTCCGTCTTTTCTCCTTCAAAGCCAATACACGATAACCGATCTGCAGATTTGGTCTTGTGGTTTATGTATACAGCTGATTAATCGATTGGATGACCTTGAAAGGTAGATTTCGTCGATTGGGTCCTAAAATAAGAACGAGGTTCTTGTTTTCTCTAATACATGATTATTTCTATCAAAAACCAATTATTTGCATGTTTTGTATGCTGAAACTGTAGATATAAGCATCGTTATAAACAAAACAAGAAGTTACAATAATTTTCCGATCGACTCGTGCAAAAATTTGAGAATAATTCACAGCGACGATTACGCATTCAATTGTAAAATCAACACGATAAAACGCTTTGTGAAAAAAAAAAGAATTATTCCGATCGTAGCGGCAGTTTCAAGCACTAAAAATATATACAAATATAACATAACCCCAAAAACCGCGAGATTCTATTTGAAATTTGAACAGACCAAGTCGTCGGTACTTTGTGAATGATGTTTCACAATTTACGAAGAAGCAACAAACTGTTGCGGAAATTGATATTATTTCGCGACCCCGTAAGCAAAGCACAACGAAATTCGAGTACAAATATAGAAACCAAAGTAAGTTTGGAGGTTAGAGTGTTTCTGCGATTTCTATGATATTTCTAAATCTCTTGATCGGGTCAAGAAGCTAAAACACTCGATTACATAGGATCGTCTCATTGCAGAAAGCTTCGATTTATCCGAGGCGTATATTTTCGGGTATCCAACCCACAGGTGCCGTCCATCTTGGTAATTATTTAGGAGCGATCAAGGAATGGGTCAGGTTACAAAATTCTGGGGAAGACGTTTTATGGAGCATCGTGGACATGCATTCGATTACGTTGCCCCAAGTAATCACATACACAGTTCTTATCAAAAAACTCAATTATAAAAAGAATGCGATAAAAAACAAGTGATGCGTCTTTTCCAGACAAAAATTCATGCACTACGAGCCGATTAATCGGCTTTTTATAACAAACACATTCATTTTCAATGATCGTCATCGAAAAAGTCAGTGAAATATGCCGTTCAAACAAAATATTGTTCCATAAATTCAGAATCCTGAAGAACTGCGGCAAAACATGTTCAACCTGGCCGCGACGTTGCTGGCCTGTGGCATCGACCCAGAACGCAGCATTCTTTTCCAACAATCCACCGTTCCGATGCATGCTGAACTCTGCTGGATTTTGGCTTGCATCACAACCATGCCTAGATTAGCACTATTACCGCAGTTCAAAGATAAAAGTGAAAAACTGAAAAATATACCGTTGGGGTTGTATATTTATCCTGTGCTGCAGTCAGCGGATATATTGTTGTACAAGTGAGTTCTTTCCCAAGATTCTCCACTACCCACCGTTGTTTTGAACCCTCCAAGTGCATTCCGGGTCATTTTGACCCCAACAATTCTTTGTCGCTGATTGTTCGCTGGTTAATTTTCGTAAAAAAATAAAGTCAGGGTCATAAAATATGAATATTTTAGCACGAAAAACGTCTATACAAAGACGCCTCGGGTCAAATTGACCCAATATAAACTCATGGGAGTTGTGCACTCAAAGCAACAAAATTCAATTGCACTCGGAACTGAATTTTTCGTGGTTTGAATTCGAAAGAATTTTAATGGCGAGGACGATATTCCACAGGGCTACTCACGTTCCTGTTGGTGAAGATCAACTGCAACACTTGCAGCTGGCGAACCATTTGGCACATTTATTCAACAACAAATTTGGCGACACTTTCCCTCTGCCGCATTCGATAATCAATGGTACGGAAAAAAAAAATTCCCCATGGAAAATTAGCAGTTTACGTTTTAGATTGGCTTTCAAACTTATTTTTTCCGTAATCCAGAAACGAGTGGTCGAATAAAATCACTGAGGGAACCCACAAAGAAAATGTCCAAATCTAGCGACAGTGCTAGAAGCAAAATCGAACTGATGGACACGCCGGAACTCATTTTGCGGAAGATCAAAAGAGCCGTCACTGATTTCACATCCCAAGTTACTTATGAACCTGAAAGGAGGCCAGGTGTCGCTAATTTGATAACTCTACATTCCCTCACCACTGGAAAATCGCCCGAGGAAATTTGCAAGGAGGCCCAAGCCTTGGACACTTCAAAGTAAGTGGGAATCGTCAAAGATCTTGGGGAAAAAATGATTCAGTTGCAAACTGCAAGAATATGAGAGAAAATGCTTCTATTTTTTTGATAAAACTTTCAATTTCGCGGGACTTTTTCAAGTGCAATAACAATCGATATTTCACTGGTCAGAAAGTCGATTCTATTGCCCAATCTGTTGTTCCTGCAAATTGCAAATTGTCCCGGATCTCAAGTATTTTTTACAAAACTCAAGGAACCGTTTGAGACAAAAAATGAATGAGATTCGAAAATTCCGAGAGGGTTTCCTGAAGGAATTATGAACGTGCGATAAAACTCTATTTTCACAGGTACAAGTTGGTCGTGGCGGACGTGTTGATCGAGCATCTTGGGCCGATAAGACGAAGATATCTGGAGTTAATAGACGAGCCCGATTATTTAGAAACTGTGCTGAAAACTGGTACAAAAAAAGCGATGGAAATAGCTAGTCAGTCTTTGCCGGACATCCGCGAAAAAATAGGCTTTGGAAATGGATTTTTCGACCCAGTGGCTGTGTCTTCAAAAATAAAAGCAAAAAGTTGAAGAAGGTATTTCCGAAATGCATAAATTATCTTTTAATTTATTGTAATAGAAAAAACAAAAAACATTTTACAAAGACTCGCATCCACTTAGAAATAACATTGAAAAATCTACTGGTTCATATCGATAACATGTTTTCCTCGCAAATGTCCTTCTGCGACCCTCGCGTAAGCTTTTGGTAAATCTTCGAAGGAATAGGTTTTGTGGATCACCGGTAAAACCTGTAAATCAAAATTCCGTAAAAAACTTCGATTTGGGATGAGAATTTTCCGGTGAAATTTGTCCCACCCACCTGTCCAGATTCCACCAATTCTTGTATCATATTGATCCCATTTTTCGAAGGTGTAAAAAAGCCCCATTTAACTGTTGACCTCTTTTCTTTTCTGGGGATATTGTGCTTTATCAAATCTCCAAGATTTTTAACTGAACCTCCGATCAAACCGTGCTGATCAACATTTTTCAGCAAAGGCGAATTCAGAGTTATGTACGTCGCGTGAGGATAGCCGTTCTTTTCTATTTTTTCAGGGCCTTGTTGGCAGCAATCGAGAATAATATCGTATCTGTTGATCATAAGAAAATCGTCAAGTTCACTCGGTTGCAATAAAAACAGCCCGAAATATCGAACTCACGGGCCTTCGTCGACGATTTTATCGTCTGCATGCTCTTCTTTGTAATCTATCACGACGTCAGCTCCCAATTCCATCAACAAATTAACAGCGTCGCTACTGCATGTGGTTATGACCTGAAAAACAAGCCAATTGTTTCTCCTTTTCTCCCAAAGGCTTTTTTTCGATACCAGATCCTCCCCCTGGCTATTCAGGGACCCAATTTCTACAGCGAGGTAAAAAACAATCCCACGATACTTTGCGACATCAAATGTCCCTCGTACCCCATAAAAAGATGTTAGGATTTTCCATTTGGTCGAAATTTCATGATAAAAACTCAAATAAACACAAATTCGATGTTTCGCACTCGAAAAATTGGGATCGTTTTCAACTTTGTTGAAGATATCCGGGGCTTTGATTGCTTTAAAGATTTTTACGAACGTGGCTGTCCCAAGCTTTCAAAAGTTGAATCGCCAGAGTCCCGACACCTCCCGATCCTCCCAGCACTAAAACTCTTCGATTTATTCTTGCGGCAATAGCAGTTTTGTAACACAATCCTCCAGTTATCCAAAGCGCCGACCAAGCTGTGAGACCGGCGTACAAAATACTCGCAGCCTCGACGCGAGTTATGTTTTGAGGCCGTGGGTTGACCTTCGACAAACGATCAATTCAGAATTATTTCGTTCTGATCCTTCGAACGAGTGTCCAGGTTTTCTGAGTGCAGGGAGAGACTGTTTTTTTTACCAAGCAGTTGTCAACGACGACGTAATTCGCGTGACATCCTTGGCGATCTATCGGAACAACTCCCCAAACTTCGTCACCTATTTTAACTCTGTCGCCAACTCCATGACCTTTTGATACAACGATTCCTGCAAAGTCTCTACCCAGCGTCAGGGGGAATTCGATATCAGAATCGGGACTCAAGTTTTTTGTCTTGCGCATAAGGTTGAATATGGTTGATCCGTAACCTTCTGTAAATTTTATAGTGAAATTGTTGCGAAGGTACAAAAACGTTCTTTTTGGCTGACGCAGGTGGAATTTTTTTTCATAAAAGAAGAAAAATGTATAGGGAATTGATAGGAAATTGAAATTGTTGCGTTTGAATTTTCTGAACCACGTACTTGTCATTGCGACATCGATGGGATTGACACTGGAGGCGTCGATTTTCACCAAAACTTCGTTGGGTTTCGAAATGATAGGGATTCGTACACTCGACAGTTTCAAATCGTCCAAACCCCCGTAAGAATGTATTTGCCACGCTCGTGCCTTGGCCTCAGCATTTTCGTCATATTTCACCGACAGATTTGCAAGAAATCTCGATGGAATTGTGCTCGTAGCGGTTCTTTGGTTCCGAATACTTCTCAAAACCGTCACGAACATCATTGAATCGTTAATTTTGGAGGCATCGACGCGAAAACTCCGATAAATTGAAGGTTATGTTGTCAGCGCGAGTCTTTTTACCAGAAAAACGAGGTTATGTCATCGAACGAAGATATAAGCAAATATTTTGAATATACGTTGCAGTGAAACTCTTTCGAAAGAAAATAATTACATCACAACGATCATTCGAATCACAAAATTTCAAAAAATGAGGTTATGTTCGACGAACGCCGAACACACGCGTACGTTGAAGCATCAAAAGGAATATGACAGGGAATTCATAGCATTTTTAGTACAGAACATGCAATATGACGGCCGAACTGATTGAAGTTGAAAATCAAAATGAAAATTCAACCCCGAAAGATCGTGCTGTTTATTTATGTCTCGGGGGAAAGCGCGTGAATCGTCATATTGAATTCTGCACTGCGCGATCGAATGATCATACGGCTCAAGTCAAAGCACTATTCTTTATCAATCGTATTCCCGGATAACAAGAAGATTTCTCGAGTCTATTTAACCCCCAGATGAAAAATGAGTCTGCGAATATTCTTTCCGACCAATTCGAGCGAGACTTCGAAGTATTTCATCGCTCAAACTCTCCATGACGTTTGGCAATGTTACTAAGTAGTAGGGACTCGTGTACAGGTAGCCGAGCGTCTGCGCAATCGCGCAGGAATCTACTTATTACGAATTGACACGTTCGCAGTAAGTTATGAATTGTCGTAATGTTTACAATAATTCCACTGCTTAGTAAATCGTTCGCTATTGTTTATAACTACAAAATGAATGAGATTTAACTTTAAATAATCAATGAACAATTACCCATTGATTTTTACACTATTCCAGAAGCTTTTCCTTTCGATAACCGTTATTAAATATTAATCGTTACTCTCCACTACTGATCCATTAGTCCGCCCATGCCTTAAAACTTTAATAAGTGCAAAATGACTCCTCGCAACAATTTTATGCTCAAGATAAATGCCTTCGTCTGCCATATCGAGTTTCGACTACTGGAAACAATTTTAATTTCTTGTGCTGATATACAAAGTACACAGGACATTTTGCTTCGCATCGACGGGTCCCAATTTCAATTCCCCGTAGATATTTTTAAACGAATGGACAAAAATCCATGAATTTTCAGTCGCGAAATAAAAAGTGGCAAATATTCTGGGCGTTTCGGGGAAACTTATCCATTATTTTTTCATACAGAGTCTTTGCTTCTGGTCAAGGAGTTCAAATTCGAATTTCCCGTAAATATTTTCAAACGAATCAACGAAAATTCATGAATTTTCAGTCGCGAAAGAAAAAATAGGAAATTTAATGGACTTTTTGGAAAGAGTTATAAAAATTTCGTTTGCCAAAAGTAGATAAATGGGATTATGAGCATATGTTGTTAATCTTTTGGTTATGAAACTTGAGAGATGAAGAAAAATTGGTGTTTTCAATGATGAGCCTCAAAGCGCCGAATAAAACGAAGGATAACAATTTTTTTTCAACAATAACAAGAATGCTGTGGAACATTGGGTCACAGGAACGTTTACCTTAGGTGGGGCGGATACAAGCAGCTTCCGTGGGAGGGCTGCTGGTTGAACTAGCCAAGGGATTGGAGATGGTATTCGGCACATAAAATAAACTACACACAGGCGGATTTACGTGTATGGGGTATATTTGTGTGCATGGAATTTTATAGGAGTGTTGGATGAGGAAAAGGAGGGGAAAGGAGAGTAGGGGATGAAGGCGCGCAGGCTCCAGGATCGATCGGGTATCGTCATGGTTACCGGCTCGGGAATGTGTGCGGCATCTCTCTGGGAGTATAAAACCAAGACGATAGCCACTCTGACACAAGCTCAAAGCGGACCCTGTTCTTTGTTGGCAACGGAGGTTTATAAAGCGTAAAAATTTCACCCTCATTCCTCTTTCTCGTACGATTACAAGCTCGGCTGGATGCACGTACGAGAGTGAAGACGAATGCGAGAGTGAGGGGAATGAGGAGACGAGAAAAGAGTAGAAATGAGAGAGGAAGCGTGGGAGGGTTGGGGAGGAAAGAAAAAGGCGAAGATGCGAGAGCACGAAGAGGAAAAATGGCGGAGAGGAAAGATGGAAAGTGACACGGGGATAAGGGAGGAAAAGGAGAGACAAAAATATAGAGTAGAATTTGTAGGGAAGGGGCTCGGAGGATTGACGATAGAGAAACAGGCACTAGGAGCTAGAGGAATGTGACATGAGATCGCGTGAGGCAAAACAGCGGGAAAGGAATGAGCGAGCATGAGATAAAAAGGAGGAAGGGAGTATAGAGAAGATGGCAGGAAAACGTCGTTTGGGAGTACACGAACGGAATGAGGCTTGAATCTGAGAAGATAGAGGGCGCGGGAAAAGAGGGAGGAAGTAACGGAAGGGGTGAAGAAAAAACGCAGGAGCGTGAACAGGAGGAGATGCCCTGGGTACATTGGCGAGGGAGGCCAAGACAGAGGCTTGTAGTAGAATCGTGAACTCGAGAGGGCGAGAGTCTTGCCTTGCGGAGAAGAGTGTTTGCGGTGCTTTCGCGCACTCGAATCGCTCTCCTTTTTCGCTGTGTCTTCTTCTCTCGTGTCGGTGTGTGCTTGCAGCGCCCCCTCGCGTATATATAAATCGTTGATCTTGTATCTCGTGGAGATTCCACGACGACGGGCAACGCCGGCAATGCGCGAGACTACATCGTCGCGAGTTGATCCATTATTTACCGTGTAAAAATTGGGCTAAAGTAAACATCCTGAAAGGACGTTCGTACAAAGATGCAAAAAAATCATACGTAAGGGAAAGAAGAAAAAAGAAAAAATCGACGCGTGAATTCGTTCGTGGGGGAAAAAGCTAAATAAATCATTAATACCGCGCGGTAAATATGTAAGGAGACATCGAGCGTCGAGGGTTCGATTCTGATCCCGCGAGTGCACGAGTGCGAGTCAAAAAAATGATTCGATGACAAAAACGAGGGAAATGATTGAAAAAATCTAGAAATCTAAAGCGAAGAGACATAGAGAGCGAGAGAAAAAGTGGGTGAGTGTATGAGTGGGCGAGAAAGAGAGTGAAGGCGAGGGAGGGAGGAGAGCGAGAGAGGAAAGGAAACACGTCGCGGGCGCATCGCGGGCGCAGCGGGGATATTGACATTTTCGGCTAGGGGCGCATTCGTGGACCAGGGCTTGGTTCTCTCCCGTCTTCCCCAAGACAAATTTGTACATATACATATCTATATATCAGCGTTAATATTCGTATGTATATGTGCATAGGTGTATGCACGAATTAACGTGTAAATATAGCAGAGTCTCGGGGATCGAGTGTCCCATGGCCAAATATCGGATAAAATCGTATTCTCGTGAAACTCTAACGCGTTGTAACAACGACACAACATAGTGCAGTTTTCACGCAACGGTACAGTATCAAAAATCACATTAATAATAATAATAACTACATAATGTTGATAAAAAATGAAAAAGAGAGTAAAAAAGCGAGAATCGTTTATTTGGAAAATGTGGATTTGTGGATAGGAGGGTGAGTGAGCAAGTTCAACGAGAGAGGCTAGAAGGGGATGTTTTTTGTTCCCTCGAGTGTGAGTGAAAGAGTGTGCCGGGTGTGCTAGCGTCTCGGTGGTGGCCATCTTCTTATCGGTTTCTCTCTGGCGAAATATTTTTTCGTCTCTCGTGGCAAGAGTCCGCGAAATAAGGGGTTGTAAAAGGCAAAGGGGGCGGGTTAGCGGGTGCGGTGTTTTGTAAGAATGTAAGAATGTTGTCGAGAGAAAAAGACGTTGCTGGGGAATCGTTTATCCCGAAGATAAATGGTAATATGGCTCGACGAATGTGGACAATCCATTCTTCAACCCCTCTGCCGAATCAACACGCGTCACGAGTCCTTTTTATTTACGTAGGAAAATAAAAACTCGTACAATTGTCTAACCTCTCGATCTGTTTGTGTTTTTTCAAAGTCTCTGCGATTGTTCCATCCCTCGCCGACTGATTTCACGTTCGTTACGTGAACGTCAACCCTTTCGCCCATCCATCACTCCCCACTCTTGATTCTTCTTCGTATATAACACTCTATATAGAGATTCGTATATATGCACCAGTGCATACACACCTTTACGATAAAATCCTATTTTTTTTCTCCCTCTCTCGGTTTCTCTCTCTGTCTTGGTGTTATTGTGCATCGCGCATCCCGAAGCCCCCCCACCCCCGAGATGGCGATGTGTCGCCGCGGCGGTTGAGCTTTCCCGACGACGCACACCCAACCCGTCGAGGATGATGTCGTCGACCGTAAGTCATCGTGTATAAATCAACGTCATTCCATTTATTCTGCTCTTCTTTTATTTTCCATAACGTTCCTTATTCCTCGAGACTAATTGTCGTTTCAACTCCGTCCCGCTTGCGGCAGCAACAAATTCTACTTTTTTCCCGATCGAAATACCGCAATTGACAGCACTGCGTAATATCGAATATTCTCCAGGCTGCATTTTATTCTCTTCTCTCGCTTCTCCACCGAACCTTCTCGTTACTAAATAATCTCCTGCCTCGGAAAACTTAAATATACGTGAATCGGGCTTTCAATCAACGCGATGTTTCGTGATAAAAAAAAAAGTGACAAAAAAATAAGGGTGGAGCACCGACTGTGCCGAGCGAAGCCACGATGATTAGAAGACTTTTTTAGGGACGTGCCGGGTTCTTTATTCCTCCCACAGCTGTGTGTGCGCGTGTGCGTGTGCGTGTGTGTGTGTGTGTGTGTGTGTGTGTTGTGCTTTTATTTTCCACCAAATGATATACGTTTTTAAAACAGTTGGTATAATTGGCACGAGGTAATTTACTCATACGACTCGTAATAAGGTCAATGGATTTTATTTTTTCTTTGGTATTGTCGCAAATTGACAGTTATTTCGACTGCCATTTGTGATAACCTGGGAGATAAATTCCTCAGAAACATTTTTCATACTCTCACGATCAATTCACCATTCATCATGCCCATGCAAAATTATTATTTCTGATACGATACCGATAGGGCTTTTATAAATACCGGCTATTGATTTATCTTTTCCTTGCACTCTACGTAAGAAATATCCTTTTATTTTTTATAAGGGTATCATACCCCTTTTCATATTTCCTACCCCATGCAAAAACAGCCTTTTCATACGGAGATTTATTTAAATTCTAATCATTTTTTATTTCTATCTTATTTTTGCCGTCGTGGTTTTTGTTTACTCGATCCTTGGCCGATTCCCATTTGGTTCGTACGGTTCATAGACGAGCAACATTTAGGATCCATTCGCCCAGTGATTAATCACAATGAGCCGGAACATTGGAATAATTCGGTATCTGTTGCCATGATAGTCCAAAACTTGACGTCATAAATTCTGGAATTTACGCTCCGAATTCTTTTGGGAAATTGTAACAAGTACAGCCTTGGAATCCCCATGAAAAAATCATAGAACTATCGCGACGTAAAGAAAGATGAAAATACAGAAATAATAGCGAATTGAACTTTAAGGTCTCACGACACTTGATTGAAAATTCAGAAAATCATTTCAATATTCGCTCGACCATCCTATACAATTTCTTTTTTATTTTTGATCACATGCAGCGATGGATTTGTAAAGGAAAAAGTTGGAACGCTATCCAATTGCTATTTAGCAGTTGAAAAATTTATTCTAGCCTTTGATGCAGTTTATTGAACTAATTATTAATCAATTCAATAAATAATCATCGAAGATAATGAGAACAATTTTGGATCCACTTTTGTTTTGGTTCTTTTTTCGTATTTTGATAATGAGATAATATTTTTCTCATTATGGAGCTAATTTCCGCCCAGAGACTGTGCATTCCTCGATGCACTTTCGAGCGAGCTACTTTCTGCCTATATTTTGCTTCCTTTTTCTTGGCTACGTAGTGTCAGTGATCGCGACCGTTGACATTTGCAGTCGTCCTTCTCCCGCTCTCTCTCTCTCTCTCTCCTCTCCTTCTTCGTCCTTGCCGCCGACCCACCAACCCTCCAGCAGCATCGCAAACGCCGCGCCTCAATTCCTGTGTTGCACTATATACGAGAAGAACGGGGCTTGTCGTGGTTGCACCCGGGGCTGCGATTTCCGGGTGAGAATTCTTAACGTTAAATTCATACATCCGCGTATTTTTATTTTTATTATTCTGCCAGTTGCCTGCTGCATCGAAAATATCAATCTCGAAAAAAAACAGTGTCTCTTGAACGAAAATGCAAGGTGGACAAAAATACGGACGAGCTTTGAGGGCGAATACGCTTTTTTTTCAATATCGAGTGAAGAATTTTCATAAAAAGTTTATCAAATAATCGTGCGTGATAAAAATTCGTCCCACGCAAATAAAAACTGTGAATTTTCAGGTTTTTTTTCGGTCCATTACGAAGAGTGTTATATTCGTCCGGATCGGTGGATAAACAATCGTAAAAATTCATCAAAAGCTCGAGGGACCGGAAGAATAAAAAAAAGGGTTGAAATTCGTTTATAAATTAGTCGAAATTTTGTCGCTGAATCAGTTGAATAAATGAATTTAGTGATTGTTCGATAAAACGATAAATAATAACGTTGAAGCCTCGAGATTTATTGGATCTTGTGAAAATTGTGAAATTTTTCGGGAAAAGCTTTTACGGTGTGTATTTGATCGTAAGGGCGCGAGTGTCCGCATAACGAAGGTGAGAGATCGAGTGCATCACAGAGGGTTGCTCAGTAGCGTCCAAGCGCCACGACGCTCCCCGACTCGCACGTCCTCGTTTATGGAAATAAATGTTTTTCCCAATATTTTAAATACTCGGAAATATTCATCTTATACGAAAAATGCAACAGCGATGAAACTTTTCATTTTTTCATTGAGTAAAAGCAAACGTGCGAACGAGCCTTATCGCTTGCCGTGGGCCCGGGGCTTCGTGTGCAGTCGAACGATAATAGCAACGATCCCGCGCAAATTCCACGCCCATTCTCGCCTGGGCTAAAAGCCCTTCGTTACGATGCAACGTTATAATCACATGCGATATATCGCATTAAAAGTCATATCGTCGTTCAACACACATACGGAAATAAATAGGGCTATTGACTTTGCTCAAACGTGTTACTAATCCCAACAGATATATACAAACAAATACAATCTCTATGCATACTATTCACATCCCTATATCCATGTTTATTATTCACAAACCTCAAACTATTTCGAATCGAATATTCTTCATCATTAAAACACAAAGATAAGGTAAATATAAACGACATATTAAAAGTTGAAGTAAATTTTTCTATGCAACAAAATAGCATCGATCACAAATCCCTTGCAACAAATTATTCGCGTTGTATTAAAAATTTTAATTAGACGATGAATTGATTTTTCCTCTTTTTCCTTTTACATCGATTTTTTTAATACAGTTTTCAAAATACTTAGTGTCCAAACAGAAACTGATGAACAATCGAAAAGTCGAGAAAATGACGCCTCAACATTATGGATTTTGAAATTTGAGCATTTTTTCAACTTTTAGCTTCGACCTGGTGGATGTGTTTTGATGATGAAAATGCTAATAAGATCGTGATGGGAAAAATTGGGGATGAAATGCTGGTGAATGATTGAGACGAAATTTGGGATTTGAAAATCATGGGTGTTTGTGGCCGATTCATAATAATTATGGCTGGAACATATGGCTCGTGTATAGCTATGTATAGAGGGCAGTATCTCGTGACCTCGCAAGTCAACGAACCGTCGATACCTCGACGCCCGGTCTCTCGCACCGGGGGGTGTGTATCGCTCGGTCAAGCCTCATTTACCATCGGGGGTGCAATGGCATCGCGACGAGTAAAAAACGAGGAAGAAACATGCCCGACGAATAAAAAACTTGTCTGTCCCCATAGAAAGCCATAAAAAAGCTTGGCACGATGTAAACAGGAATGAGAATACATTTCTGATAAAAATATCTGATCTTAAAGTTGCTGGATATTCGAAGCTTTGCCTCTTTATCTTTGGGCAAATAATTGATCACTGTGAAAATTTAATTTCAGTCAAAAGTCATGGGGTTGATTGAGCAGAGGAAAAATAATGGGGAGCAACTAAATTTTTCGAATTGCAGCGATTTTTTCGATTTCATTCATTCAATTTGCCTTAATAACAATTGACCCGAGTAATTTCTTCAATGTCAAAAATATGGGCAGACTATTTGGGACAGTTGAGCAGATTTGGTCCAGGATTTCATTTTCCGAAGAAAATCATTTAATTGCGCTAGGACAAATTTTGGTATTTCAAACTTTTTGCACAGAGCTCATTCCCAGAGGCTTTCGTGATACGTAACAACTTTGGCACTGAATATAAAAGCTCATAGCGTTTTTTTTTTTACGAAGAAAAAATGAGTGGCTGAGAAGAAACTCGAAGATCGATAAAGTCTTTGGAACGAAGCTCGTTGCACCCACGCCATTTGTATCTACGTATAGGAATATATACGTGCATATTGCAACGCGGCAATTGGAGAATGCACACCGCGTTTTTTTTTCCCTATATATCTTACCGTTTCACCGCATTTATATGCCCCGTATCTTTCTCTCTCACTCTTTATTCCTATCTGTCTTTCTCGCGTAATCGGAACCCCCGGCATTCGCCCAGCGCGTTTGGCTTCCTGCCTGCCTGCCTGCCTGCCTGCCTGGCTCTTGTACCTTCTTTCGTGTCCCGTTTCTCACTGAAATGTTGCATATACGTGAGGCTGTGTGTATGCGACTCTATATATACGTATACAACTTGGACTCTTTTGGTTTTCGCTCTCGTCGTTCCATCCGGCGAGGTGCTATAAAGAAAAGCCCGGAATCCAAGTACCGATATCCAGCTCTCTGAATGACCTCAAAAATCTAACAATTTTTTTTTTTCCTTTCGAATTCGTTATCCTCGGACACACAAATATCTTCACTTGCCAATTCGGAAAGGGCGTTGTCGCCGATTTTTAATTAGCCTAATATCTCGACAGGCAAAGAAATTTTCCTCTCACATTATTTAATACACTCGGGAGACTTGTTTTTCTTTTTCGACGAAGAAAAAAGCCGTTAAAGTTGATCTAGTCACAGGATTTAAGAAGGATTTCGATTCCCCTGGCACTCCTGCCTATATTTATCATTGCAGCCTCCCTATTTTCTCTTCCGCCTTCTCTCTTTCTCGGTCATCCTTCTCGTTGAGCTCCACCCCGGCCGTGCTTGCAATCTCTACTCATTCGATCCTTGAACTAGGTCATCTTTGTTTTGGAAGAGTTTCCTGTTCCGTATCTATAACATCATTTCAACGTGATTTCGATAAGCCCACATTTTTAACCGTTGCACGATTCTCAATCCATCGGCTATCCCAAAATCGCAAATTCACCTTTTTCCAATTAATTTTCAATGTGTATGCGATTCTTTGGATCGATGCAATTTTATGTCGTGGCGTTCAACTGATTGATTTATTTTTATGCTTTAATATGAACATTTGTTAATTTCGTAATGTCGCATTTTTTCATATCGGTTTATACCAATTTTTCACCTCCAAAAAGATTTCGTCTGATTTCTGATCGAATAGGAACAACATTCGATACAAAGCGTGCTAATTAAATTAATTACTTCTCTTGGTTTTTCCTCGTGTAATCGATACTGGGATTTGTGTGGATTAGCAGATAAAATTTCGACTGTGAACTCCCTCGTCAGGTGTTACCAACGCTCGTGGCGTTCGGGGAGAATTGTAAGTCGAGGGTGCAGATAATTAAAAAAAAAAAAAAGGCATTCGCTCTGATATTGCCTGTCAGATTGGCGAGAGAATGAAGAATGAAGAATAATGTCTAAAATATTATACGAAATTATGAAAATTCTTTCTTGCCAAGCTGTTATTAAACTTTTCAAGAATAACTTAGCAGAGCAGAGAGTGCGAACGCGTAATAAAATGGTAATTAAATCGTGCTTACCTCATCAGTGTCTACAAGAAATAATTTAATCATGAAAACTTTTGTCGAAGAGTGAAAAAACATACTTTTTACTACAATATTTAGATTTTTACTAAACGGACTCGACCGCTCCAGTAATGGCGATGCAAATTACGAAATTGTTTAAAAAAATAAATTGTCTCGATTCCGGCGGTCAATGAATACGTTACTTTTAATTTGATTCGACAATCCTCATTGGTATTGGAAGTTTTTCGTTTTTTACTGAAATTTTTGAGAAAAAAATACGATGAAACGAGCGAGAATTCAAAGTGGAGTATTTTCTTAAAAAGTAATTACGCGGAATGATTGGATTATGTCTATTCCAGATTAGAGAAAAGTTGAGATTCTATCGTATGTGGTTTTCCGTTGCGGCTAACTCGTTACTGAATGAGCATTTTTTCCTTCGCTAGGAGAAAGAGAGAGGTCGTGGTGAGTTCTATAGCCAGAAGCCACATAGCTGTTAGGACACAATGTCGACGAACATGGCAGATTCGCAATTATCTCGTAGCTCGATTCACCATTTTGCCTCTTGGTACAGAAGAGGCAATATTAGCCACTTTTAAACCTGAAAATATATACATACGTATACGTGTGCACATACGAGTCTGGTATGTACGAAAGAGTATATTTATATATTGCGAGGTTTTTCTCAGTGCTAGGAGATTGGCCTCGATCCTCGGACTTGTCAGCATTTACCTCTTTTTCCTCTTGTGCTATAATATCGATTATCGGATGTGTACGTACGAAATTTCATCGTTTACTATTCTGTAAATCTCGTGTTGTATGGCCCATTGAAAAAAAAGTGACTGTATAGCGAGGGGAGATAGGACAACGAAGAATGTTGCGGTACGAATTCGATTGTTCGCTCTCTTTTTGCTCGTCTGACCAATCGGAGATTTTACTACTTTTCATGTCACAATGACTTTAATCTTCTGATGGATTTGATCAGGGCATTAGAGCTAAGATCGTGGGCATTTATTTTTCGCTTGGAGAACGATTCCCTCATGAAGATCGAACGAAATTTAATTATTAATGAAACGTAGAGCTAGAGGCGAAGGTAAATCCTTCGAATTAAGTGGACCGATGATGATTTTTGTTCGCAGCAATCATGCCGCGAAAAAGCTGATAAATTCAGCCAGCATTAATGATGTGACAATAACAAAAAGGAGGGAAAAAGGAAACGAAGAGGAATCGTGCTTCGACCGAGCGATCGGTTATTCGGCAACCGATCGACCGTAACAATCAGTGCTTCCGAATAAATAACGAAACGGCCGATTTTTCGGTGACTCAATTAAATTGGTGCCAAACATTCAAGCTAACAGCTATAAAAAAAAAAAGGAAGAAAAAATCGAGCCAAAAATAGTAAAACGAGAGAAAGATCCAAAAGCCAGATCAGTATCGTCGTCAAGCAGCCAAAAAGTTGTGTCAAAAATAAGCTACCTCCGGATCGACACGAACGCGAGAGGAATTCGCTACAGTCAACATGACTAATTAATGAAAAATTAAAGCTCAAACTCGGTGGAAATTGAGGCCTGGAACAAAAAAAAAAAAGGAAAAATAAGAAGAAACGTCAGCTGAGGAGATCAGGAAATTAGTAAAATGGGCAATAAGCTCTCATGCAGCTGTGCACCCCTCTCCAAAAGAGGCTACCGGGATGAGGACTCACCCTGGCAAGCTGGGGCAAGACCCGCTATCGGAGTCCCCAGGGGTGAGGCTGGCCACTTGCTCAGGTGCGGAAGCGTAATAGAGAAGAAGAGGTGCGCATATACCATACCATTCGACCATTCCATTCGACCATCTTACCTTCTCTTTATCTTTCGATTTTTATCTCTTTATCCACCCATATAATATTTCTATTTTATCTACCTCTATATCGTCAAACATTTTATTCAATATTATTCTTACGAATTAAGATTTTTATCGCTTGAAAGAATTATATAAATAATATAAGAATAAACTTATTATTTTGTGACAATTATCACTAATTATTTCCACTAAGAACTCTAAAGTTCATTAAAATTTCGAGATTTATCATGCGATTGCATTTTTTGCAAGACAAAGTTTTTATGGAGAGGGAAATACACGTGTGTGTGAGCCAAAAAATCTAGTAACTCTGAAAATGGATATTTTTCAGTTTTTTTTTTCATTTTTTGAACTTGGTCAAGATCGATCATCATGAGTAATTATTTTGCAATATCAGCGACTGTCTATTGGTTGACTATTTGGACCGAAGTGAGATTAAGTTTGTCACTTCGTTTGAAATAATAAAAGAAATTGTCGCAATGATGAAAATTGGAATCAATTTTGTCGAGGCTTTTGCAATTAATATATAATTCTTTCAGTGGATTAATTAAAAATTCTTTAATACCATAAATTAAATAAAAAAAAGTGACGATTAAAATGGCCCGTTTAACTTGTGTTAAAACTCATCAATATTTATAGAGAATCTCGAAGCAAACTTGATGTAAATAAGGGTGAGCTTGATCCAAAACTGTTTATCTTATTAAAACAACAACAACGAGAATAATAATTTGAGCCAATTTATTGAATGATTTAATTCGTTCAGTAATTTGGCTTTCGTTCTAAATAAATGTCATGCTGATTAAATTTAAATCTGCCCGAAAGCTGTTTTACGAGAGTCGAAAAATTCCTCTTCACGAATCTCTCAACTTCTTCATCTCCTTAAAACGAATTCTGTAAGATCTCCTTTACGAAACAGTTCATCATCTCACCAATTCCTCCTTGTCCTCGTTGTTCCTGAGCCCTTAAATAATCACAACATATTCGGGCGCACGATCTTCTCTGTTATTGATACCCAATAATGTGTACATAATGTATTAAATATTTCGTTATTCGTATATCATGCTTTGCACGATTGTTAGAAGTGTTAGCAAAATTTCTTCACCTCGGCCAGCTTAAAATAGAGACTTTAGATTACGAAACTTCAATCTTTGTAGAAATGATTGTGTTTTTTTTTTTTTTTCATCGATTCGTTCACTGGTTCGATTTTTTTATTTTTTTTTTATTGAGAAACTTCTCATACAAATCTATTTCCCAATTTTTTTCGTTGCTTCATTTTCTCTTTTTTCCGTTTCGTTTTTCTATTTTTCATGAGAAAAAGCAATTTTTTTTCATTACCTTTTATGGTCTCGCTTTATTGGGCTCGATATTTCGGCTAAATTGAGAGATTGATTGCAGACTTTGGGCAGAAGTATTTCACGTGAGTGCAAGTGGTGCTGGAACTGTCAAATGGCAACAAGTTTCCGAGGATCTCGTGCCTGTGAATATTCGATGCCTCCAGGACACGCCTGAATTGGTCTTCCATATCACCGCCTACAACAGTCAAGTCGACAAGATCCTGGATGTTCGACTTGTACAGCCAGGTATCGACTTTCCCTTCATTCTCTGTCTCAGCACAAATTAAAATCCTCACTGTTTCTTTTTTTTTGTGCCTCCATTTTAATTCCCTTCGAATATTTGGATTTCTTGGTCCTTGACAATCATTTTTGCATCATCAATTATTTAGATTCGTTTGTCATGAAAAAAAAAAAAAATAAACAAAATCCTAAAAATTAAATGAAAAAAAAGTTTTCATTAAATTGCAAAAATAAAGAGAGCCATGTGCATTTTTCCAGGAACGAGAATCGGTCAGGCTTCGGAATGTTTCATTTACTGGAAGGATACGATGACCAACGACACTTGGGGACTCAATTTTACATCCCCGATCGATGCAAAACAATTCAAGGAGTGTTGTGTGAGTAGAAAATGTTCAACACCGTTTATTAAGCCTCAATGTTGAAGGAAAAACTGACTGGAAACTCGACAAGTTCGTGTCGAATGATTTTTTTTTCTGCAAGAAAAAAAATGATTCGTTTCTCTTCTTTTTTTTTGCCTCCTCTCGATAGAGTTATATTGTAAAAATTCTTCAAGAAAAGGCCTCGTTCGAAAATCCGGATCTGAGTGAATGAATTTAATTCCTACATCCCTAAATATAAATGAACTCATGCTTTCAACGATTGCAGACACCATCGACAAAGACACCGAGAAAAGCTGCCTCTTTGTACTCGTTCAAGGCCGAGCAAGGGAACAAGCAGAAAGTGAAGCCACGAATAAAGCCATTGTCGACGCCAGCGTCGCCGAGCAGAACGAAAGCTGCACCCCAGTGCACTTGCATGCGTTTGGAACAACTGTCAACGTTGAGGAATCAAGATCCGAAAATGCGATGTGATAAGAAAACTGCATGAATAATAAAAAAATGAAGAAAAAAAAATCAATAAAATTAAGAATTTTTGGATCTACCGAGTTTTCTATGAAATAAAACGGTTTCTCTTTGTCACAGGCTCCTCAACGTTACCGAGAACAATGACGCGTTCATCGGACATGGAATCCACCCCGAATCGTGACAAAATCACTGCAGCAACATCGAGCGCTTCCCTCTATGACAATGTCAACAACGCCAACGATACACCCGGCAAAACTCCCAAATCCGGTGATTCGTGCAAATACAAAGACAAACAACAACAGAACGAAACTTGTCAAACAACTCCAAAAACCGCTAATGCCGCGACTGGAACTGCAACTGTTGGTTCGCAGGTAAAAGAGAAACGAACGAAAATTACAAAAAAAAAGAAAAATTCCGAAGCCTCGATGTGGTTTTTTTATTCAAATAAGTCTATTGATCCAGACGACACTCGTTAAGAACACTTAACGTTCTATTTTCTTCTCCCACGACCCGAAATATCGAACAGTTTCGTAATAATTGAGGGAACTTGTCTTGTAATTGCTCTGGGAATTAATTCATTAAAGGACCGATCGTTATTTCAATTCACCAAACGTTTCGATCGTCCTTGAGACTTGGAAGCCCCGAGATTTTTGGGAATCCAATATTTTAGGATCTTCCTGATTAGAATTTATTTCGCCTTCGCCGTTTCGGGCAATTGGACAACAGACAATCTCGAAAACTACGGAAATGCCTGATTTTGCTATTGTCATAAAAAAAAAAGTGACATTTTCGTTCTTTTTATTAATTAAAAAATCGATAAACTCGAGAAAATTGAAAAATTGTCGATTTTGTGGCTTCGATCCCAAAGATCCGAAGCTCCTCAGTCTCCTATTGACGATGAGATCGAGGAATTTAAAGAATTTTGGAAAACATAAATTTTTTTGCGTTACTGTTGAAAAATTAACGACACACGTGTTTTTTGTTTTGTTTATTGAAAGATTGACAGCCCCGAAGAAAAAGGGACGACGATATCTCCGAAGAGAGGAATAAAACACCAGGACAGTGCGACCCAGCAGAACGGAAGTGGCGAGCGTGAAACGTTGAAATCGGAGGGAACTCAAGCTGGTGGAACGTTGCAAAACAAATCGATGAGAAAGGAGCAATTGCATCATACCAAATCGGCGGACTATACGGAGCTCGAAATGCAAAACGGCAATATATTTAATATCGTCAACAACAATCATAACGGACGTAAATCCAAAAGCAAGAGTACGGACGACATGAGAATCGAAAATGCACAAAATGGCTGTATAAGTCTCGATCCAATCACGTTGAAAAAAATGCTCAAGCCAATGCCGAGCATCGACAGTTCGGTCACGTCCCCCGAAATGACCATGAAACGTCATCACACTATTAATTATTATCATCCTAACAACAACAATCAAAAGTGTATGTCGTCTGAGGCCGAAAATGAAAACTACGTCGAATATCATCGACGCCCGTACAACAACAAATGTCAAGTTTCACGCAGCGTACACGAGCTGGGACGTCCGTACACCGGTAACAACGGTTACAATCATTTTAATCCGATATCACGCTCAATCCAATTTTTCATTTCCCAAAGAGTTTCTCGTGCCGACGCTCCAATGATCGTTTCACTGTTTTTCCAATTTTCTACCATTTTCTTCTAGTCTTTTGCTTTTTTTTTTTCAAAGGAACTTTTAATTCTTCCAGAAAATGGAAGCTTGAAAAGTGATCGACTAGGTAATTGCATTGTTTTCTTCAATACTTTCCTGGAAATATTACTCGCGGAGTTTTTATGCTAATTAATTTTTTCAAAATTCTTCTCAATATTTTTTTTACCGGATTAAAAAGTTCTGGACCGATAGAAAATGTGAAAAATACATTCCGGTCATGATTTTTCCAATTTCATGGTTTTGTTTTGTAAAATCTTCATTTTTCTCTTTTTCTTTTATTCCGCGAGCTATTTTTTGGTGACATTTTTATTCCACGGTTCGTTAATCTCGATTCAGAGGCCTCGAAGTATTTTTGAGTTTTCCGATATCATGAACCATTTGCTCATTCGAAATCTAGGTGAATGCTCCCGTTAGACGAGGAGATTTACATTTTTTTCTTTGCATCAATGGAGTTTACAGAGGTCACGAAGATTTTAGATGAAAGTGGTTGATCCAAGATGGAAATGAATAATCACGAATTAGAAATTCGGTTCGAACAGACGTAACTATTTGCGTAGATCGTTTATTGACGCGTGGTTTCCATCGAAGCTGCACAGCAATAAATAGCATCATTCTTGCACGTTTTTCCAGTTAAATTTCAAAGAATTTTTTTTTTCAATTAATTTTTACTGCAATAATTCGAGTTTTCGAAAACTCCGAAGGCCTAGATAGTAATTACCACTCGTAATAATTATCGTTGAGTCGCCTCTGAACATTCATCAAGCCTGTGGGAATGTTGATCTTCGATTCATGCTGTCGTCAAACCCCCGAACACCGCGAAAGTAAAGAAAAAATCAAAATCTACGACACGAGAATTTGACCCGACCACGACCCTCAGTGTCAAGTTTTTCAATCGATGTGTACGAGACTCTGAGAAGCAAAAATATGTCCTCCTGTTCCTTGTCGATCTTTTGCTATTCGAGAAAATCTCACGAACGAAAAAAATCATAAAAATTTCATAATTTCTTTCATGGTTATTGGACTGACGAGATCGAACGTGGTGTTTGGGGGTCAACCATTGGACATGTAAATCACTGGCCAAACTCCATTTAACGGCGAACTAGTCTATTATTAAACTTAATCACCACTACAGAATAGAAACCGGCCACATCCTCCAGATTTAATCAATTTTTAAGGAGCAACTTACAAATCTTGGGAAAATTTTTAAAAAATCAAAATAAAATTGATCCAAAATTCTTATTTTTATTCGGGAACGGTGTGGAATCGTTTCCCCTAGAAATAGAGTTTGGCCAATGACGCGCGTTATGTAGCAATTGAGAAAAAAAAAGAATCGTCATAGTCCATCATGCTAGTTGATGAAAAAAAGATGATTTAGTTATGTAATAGTTTCGTCATTGAAAAAGTCGCACCATTTCCATCATATCTGCACGAGGCATTCATCTGCTCTGTCTTAGGCGGCAGAGGCAGGTTGTACTTAGATTTGGAACGTAATCGGTGCACAGGTGACATTTCCCCACCGTCAGACAACGTAATATTCGACAATCAATGCTACGCGACGACGCCGAGCTCCTCAAATGGCAATTCGGACATGGAGCAACCGAACCACTGCAATTCTCGTCGTTGCAACAACCAGGGTGGCGGAGGAGGCGGAGGAGGAGGAGGAGGAGGAGGAGGCGGCGGCGGAGGACAAACATATCAGCAGCAAAATATGCAATCGGTTTCCACACCTGGAAGTCCAACCAGTCGTTTGTTACTCGAATACGAAATGCATCTTCGTAACACACTCGCTAAAGGAATGGACGCTGAGAGTTACAGCCTGCACACTTTCGAAGCTCTTCTCACCCAGAGCATGGAAAATTTGGGTAATTTTCAATCTGAATATCCAAAAACCAGAGAATCAAAATATCGACGTAACCATTTTGTTCGTTCGATCCGACCAATTTTCATTATATCAAAATCAATTTCTCAAATTTATTCATCATTTTTATTCGATTCGAGTATTTGGAGTCCGGCTCAAAATCAAGATCTGGAGCATGAAAAAGTATGAACAACGAATTTGTATCACAGCACGGACTATCAATGTCGAGACTTTCAACTGATGAATGATTTTTTTCTAAAAACACGTTCGATCGAGATTTCTCGAAAAAAAAGGTCGAATTTTTTTAACCAATTTCCATGCTCCACGTCTGGTTTTTAGTCGTTGTTCAATCTTTGAAGTTTTATGCATGGAACCTCGACTGACGTTTATTAATTTTTAATATCCATTATTGCAGAATTAGCGGAAAATATTCCAACGAACGTTCAGCGTACACCGCACGTAACGCGCAGGCGTAAGTTTTCCAATGATACCATTTGCACGAGGGGGTTGTTGTTGTTTTTTTTTGCTCTCGACTGTTTTTTCTTCATTATTTTATCGAACCGTCGATAATAGCACGCAAGTATAGTTAATTGGCTTTTATAACTCCCCTCTTGCCCTTTCGTCGTGGCCGTTCTGGTCTATCAAGAAAACCGAGGGGGATGAAATTCTCAGATAGTAGCTTTATTCGTTTCGCTATGGAGGCACGCCCGTGCTGCAATATTTATTGCATCTGAACATCAGTTAACTTACCGTATTCCTCTCGTGCAACATTTTTCAAACTCTGACTGACTACTCTCTCCGGACGATCGATCATATAATAAATTTTGTTTTTGTTACAGGCTTAAATAATAACAAATCGTCGACACTTCCCCTTTCATATCGTTATTGCAACGAACGACCCAGCAACAAAGATCGTGATGGTTATTACAGTGATAGAAACGAAATAATCAGGGAAACGAGGGAACGCGATGAACGTGAAAGAGGATATTTGAGTGATTACAATTCGAGGTAAGACCCAAAAACCATCAAATTTTCATTTTTCATTCATTAGTGACGTCGGGACCATATTTTTATTATTTCCATACGAAAATATTGACATTCGAGCACGAACTTTTGTAATTATTTCGTAATCTCTAATCATCACCAAAAAATCCCTAGAATTTTCTTAGTTTTCGTATCTTTGATTAATCCGAAGTTAATGGAAACGTTTTGCTTTGGAATTCACGAAAATAATCAATAACGATGGTTTCTGATATTTTTTTTTATCAACTTTTTTCTCCTTCTTCATATTTTCATTCAAAGGCCAAAGTTCACGACGTTCATTGATTTTTTATTCACAATCGAAACACTTGGTTAATTTGTTGAAAGATGTCAAAGCTGCATCGGGGAATCAGCAAGGGCTCAGTGGTTCCGGCATTCCGACGGTTGGCGATCAGGGAGCTCGAACCTTGAGTCAGGTGCTTCGAATTCCGTCAATCCCAACTACGGTGGACATAAGAGAGAATCACCCTGGGACTCATTACCCTCGCTCAGACACGAGGGAAGCCTCAACGACAGTGGCTACAAGTCCAACAGGACAGACTCCTTCGAGCAGCGGTGAGAAAAAAATAATACGTCCCACTAACCATCGAACAGCTTTTGACCCTTCCAGCTTCGCCATTTTCCTAACGCGTAGTGTTGAAACTCGCAGGCTCTAAAAACGTTTGTTGGAAATAATTCATCCTTTCTAAACCGATAACTCGTGAAAAACGTGTTTAAAAAAGTTTCAGGTTCTTACGCAGCTGCTCGAACTCTTTTTCGTCTAAAGGAACGTGGAGACCCAAATGATTAGAAAATTGCGACTCAAATGGAAAGACACGTTTATGAGATTCTTAATTCCTCAAATTTCACTTCAGAAAGTTCCTTAACGAAGAACATTCGAGGAACCGAGGAAATTTACGTTTACACTCTTGTGCTTGTAAGAATTCAAGTCCTTCAAGTGCATACTGGGTCGTTCTGACCCGAAAAATGTTTTATTACACTGTTTGTCATTTACTGGCATCAAATTTTTTGACATTTAATTTTCGTCTCCGTCTCCGTATATAAAAATAAAAACCAAAAATGCATATTTACTGGAGTGAAACGATTTGAAATCCGCATCGGGCCAAATTGACCCAATATGCACTTGTAGGAGATAAGCACTCGAAGGGTTAACGGTAGGAGCGCTGCAGAAGGAAGAGTGAGAAAAAAAATGAAGCCCACTGCGGCTTAAAGGGTCAAAGTTTACAAAAGTACAGGTCGAGCTTCGTTGAGCCTTTTTACAACCCTTTTAAAGATTTTTGTGGTGGCTCTAATTGACCCTTGCCTTATGGGGCGACTAACGGGCGACCATCTATGGTTTCTCGGTATTGCGAGCAATTTAGCTCTTGAAGAAAATTTGCTCGACCGTTGCGTTCGAAACTCAGAGTGCAAATGAGTTTTTTTTTACAAATTGATTAGAAAAAGAGAACACATAGCATTTTTTTCTTTTCGCAATTGGCAATTATCGTAGAAAAATAAATAAATAATGATCGCGATAGAAATTTCACAACGAAAAATAACTTTTTCTCGTCGTCGTGCAAGAAAATGGAAAGAAAGTTGAAATCTGGTGATTTGAAGGTTTGAAAAGTTTTGGAATTTGCATTCGCTGGAATAAATGAAGATTCAATGAACTAATTGTTGAAGGGTTCAAAGTTTGCGACTAAAGTCACTGGATCGTGTTAACAAATCGGCCAAAAAAGTTCGTACGTTAAAGAACACATCGTCGAGATTAAGAGGAGTGGGGACGAAGGTACAAAACGTTTTGATCTCGCAGTCAGTGTTGACCTACTTTCCAGCAAAATTAGTCGCTCAAAGCTTCGTGCAGGACAATTATAGAGTACTTTGTGCTGACTGTACTGTAACATTATTCCATTGGATAGGGTTTCGATTCGTCCTTGTTCGTGGGTTTTGCTTGGTGGTTTTCATTCGTAAAAGAGTGTCACTTGGCAGCTTGTCCAACGGAACGCTAGCCCCAACGAAACGAAAATATAACCAACGGTTTGACCCTTTCTTAGGACAATGAGAACTTCTTTTGCTCAGATGGATACTCGTCGAGTTCCAGCGAGTACAAAAGTACATACACAGAGTCGACACAGTGCTTTGCTCCAGACAAAGGGCAATTATAAAAATTTTCCATGCGCCAATTTACCTCGAGAACATGAGAAATGAAACGAAAATTCGTAATTACAGGAAAAGAATTCAATTTTTTGCTGAGAGACGAGACGAGGTTTTTAGTGAAGCAAAAAATTATAAAAATCATCCGTTTATTACGAAATTACGTTTTGTTCTTTTATCTTGATATTCGACCCTTCCTTGACACACTGGGTCATTTTGACCCGGAACAATATTTCAGCGGCGTTCATGGCAGACATTTTTTCCCTCAGAATGAAAATGACCCAGTGTTTCAATGCCATTGACCAATGAAAATGTATCAACAAAGGATTAACACAAACTCGAGTCCTCAGACCAGGTTTTAGAAAAAAAAAAAAAAATGAAAAAGCATCACGAAACAAGGTGCAAAGCGAGAAACTGAAAAAATAACAACTATAAAAGGGTTGGAAAAATGGCGTGGTGAATATTTAAACTGGTTCACGCTAGACCGCTTTTTCCGAGGGAAATACCAGCCCAAATAGGTCGTACGGAAAAGCCGCGTTCTTTTCCCAGGATCGTAAAAAATGTATACTAAGCTAAATCGCATTTTGATAGGAGCACGATGGAAAAAAAAAAAAAAAAAAAAAAAATCGAGAAAAATATCGTTTCAACTGCCTATCGTTTTGCTTGCAGTATATTGCGGGATTCTCGACTGCCACGGCTCACAGGCGTACGGTGACTTTGTCATATTGTTTTCATTGCCTCGTTAAATCCAGCCTGTTCAAGAGCTTGTTCTCGTTCACCGTTTTTATTGGGACCTCGGTCCAAGCGTTTTTCTTTCAGTATTTATTCCGGAAAGGTTGCTTATACGTGTCGGCAGTTTCGGTTCCGTTTAGTGCATTCTGGACAGGAATTTTCATTTTCTCTTCATTCTTTCGAAATTTCAATTTTTTTCGTCGATTTTATTTTTCTGCATATTGTCAGTTATCGAACGTTAATGGCGACACAAAAGTTCAAAATGCTCGAGCTATTTAACGTTTTTTTTTCAAATCTCCCATATAAAGTTTTTATTTTTCTTGATTTTTTTTCAACTATTTTGACCTTGAAATGATTTCGTGACTGCTTCATTTTTGATTTTTATTTAAAAATGCCGTCAGCAAGCGAAACTTCATTGCTTGACCAACGAGTTTGATAAAAAGTTGGTGAAACGATTTAATTTGTTGGAAAGTGATTTTTGATTGGATGAAATCGATTTGGTTGGTTTCAGTGGAACTTTTGACAGACAGGACAGCGTTAGATCGGATTACATGTCTGACAGGGACGGTAGATACGGGATTGTACAACAAGCGTCACTGGAGAGCACGGACTCGAGGCTGTGCTACTTGACGTCCTCCGAGGTGAGTAGAAGTTGGAAGAGTGCCTGTTGACCTTTATCACTTGAATATCAAGATCCCATTGAGCCATGAAACAAAAAAACTGGCCGAACTTCCCCTTGACTTTGTAGAATCAAATTTTTCAGCTTCTTTCATATCTCCGTGCCAGGAGCTTGAGTTTCTTTCGAAAATTCAATTTAGCACGAAAGAAAAACTGGTGGGATTTTCGTGGCTACAAAAACGCAATCCGCGTCGCTGCCATATGAAAGTTTTTTCTCACCTCCGACGAATTTCCCGTCTATTTTCTATTCAGGCTGCGATGATTAAATGACAAAATATCCCGGAAGCCCCACGAAACTAAATAAACGAATGGGAAGACGAAAAAAAACAGAGTTTCAATAAAAATAAATGTAGGAAGAGTCGGGAAATAAAATCACCGCGAGACTTTGACGAGTTTCTCTCGTTACCCGAGACTAACGATTCACCCGGAACCTTATTTCCTCCTCGATTGTGGAAAACTATATTTTCGTGCAGGTATTTCTCATAAGAAAGATTTCCTCGTCAATTGAGGCGAAATAAAATAGTAAAAAAAACAAAACTACGTACTCGTCTGCTCGCAACCAAGGGGATAGTCACTACTGGCTTTTCTTTCTTGCTCTTTGCACAATGCTACCTCGAAATATATGTAATGCTACTCGCCTCGAATGCGACGAGATATTCGAGTCCAAAGAGCACTCGGTTACATATGAAAACCTCCTGCACATATACACGTGTGTGTCGTTTTATATACGAATATTTTTATACTCGCTTTCGTACATATCCGGTCGCTTTGACGACATTTCTTTTTCATGTCCCTTTTTGAAATATCCATTTGAGGATCTAAAGCACGCGCCTGACAAAACTGCCTAGTACTCTACTGTCACACGAAACAACCTCGTGTCGTGTACCCTCAAAAGCGTCTCGCGAATCGATCATAAAAATTCCCAACAGTAAAACATTCACGAGCGAGCAAATCAAGCTCCCGGCGAAAATTCATCCTGTCACAAATTATCCATGCACCCACAAAGATTTGATCTTCCTCATTTATCGTTCGTACCAGTGAATTTCTCACGAATTTTCATCGTCAACCGACACGATTCTCGCCTTCGATTTAATTAAATAATTAATTATAATTACGTGATTAACCGGACACGATTAATCCCATAATTTCAATCGTTAGGCTGACTTTTATATCGGTGAATAAATAACTGATCAAATGTGAACCAATTATCTCGAGGATTTCCCTGCCAAGGCTTGGGTAACGATCGTTTATTTATTGCGGAATGAAACAGAGAAATGTCTGGTCCGTTACAAAAAGTCTCGGTATTTATAGTCGAGAGAATTCTAACAATAAGTGCTCCAAGTTCTGACGCTACGATCGTGGGGCTGTGCATTGAGGATGAAATAAAACTTATTGTCCTTTTGATTGAATTTCTCAGATGGGAGAGACAAATTTGTCCTCACAATAATTTATTCTCCAGGGATCAAGTCCGCAGTAACAACTTTTGTGTACAAAAGTATATATCCAAGTATTGTGCTGTGCGACTATATATCCATACACGTATAGAACTCGCGAATCTATTTTTATAGCGTGTGGTTAACGCGGCAGGAAGGCCACCCTTTCTATCACTCCCTATCTCTCCCTCCCTCGCTCTCTCTCTCTCTCTCTCTCTCTCGCAGTGTCCTTTCCAGCAACATCGATAACCTACTGAGCCTGCCTCGCGTTCGCAATTCGCTCATAGCCATCGCTTCTTCGACAATCTTCGCAGCAGCATACGGTTAAACGGGACAGCATTCCTCTCGTGCCAAGCCTTTGATGAAACGATAGGCAAATACAGGGCAAAAAGCTTTTTACCTTTCCGCCTTGTCGTAACCGCAATAAATATACATACGATCTCCACATATTTACCAGCCCCGAACTCTGTAGAATGCTGGATGGAATAGGGGGAGCTTTTTTAAATATTAATACGTAAAGTAAACGCCCTTTTTACGTTTATTAATTCATCAATTCCGTGAATCCATTTTTCATCATTTTTAAACATGATTATCGTAAAATAAAAGTAAAAAAATCGATCGTCATTGCTAACCAAAATTCCATCCCTAAAAATTCGAAAAAGCGTTTATTCAAATTTCATCATTGATTACAATTATTTTTCGAATAAGTAAAAAAAATATATTCTGAAAAAAAATCCTGTCGAGTTTAATTTTCACGTTTCGATAGTTTTCTCACGCCAGACTTTTTCCAGCAGAGTTAAAATCGCTGGTAAAGGCATGACAAGTTTTTAAAACCGTGTGAACGATAATTCTCGACACGAAGATTTATAGAACAATGTACATTTTTTCACCCAACCACAACTCGTGTGATGAATGAAAAAAATTGAATGAAATAACATTACCAGAGGACATAATCCTCGTGATATATTATGAGAGGATAAGCTGGAATATCGTTTCGTTATATCTCGTGATATAATATTCCACAGCAGGGTACAGAGTCTCTCGTTTCGCTAATGTTCTTTCGGTGCACAGTTTTTCTCGCTTTTTTTTTCCTTTTTCCCCCCTTTTCTTCCTCCCTTCTTCTTCCTATGTGCTTTCTCGTTCGATATCATCGCTACGAAAGTACGCGATGCACGTTTAGTGCTTCATAATGGAGTATTTATGGCGCCATAGCGTGATACACAATCGTGTTATGTCGTATCTTTAAATATATGTATATATTTATCATTTGTACTTTATATACATAGACGAATGTATGTACCAACGTACGAACCACAATATATGGCATAACCACGGGTGCAAAAGCTCTGCTGCTCATAGATTGTGCTAACCAGACTTGCCAACAGGTGCATGCGCATTAACGTTGCATTTTCTCGAGGAAAAACGTCGAACGAAAGAATTTCACAAGATTATGAAAGAAAATTCATTGGAAGTTGATAGAAAAAAATAAATAAAGCTAAAAAACGTCGTACTCTTTTTTTCATATCGTTGCGATGTATTTGGAATTTTTATTTTTTTCTGAATTGACGCGCTCGTCGGAGCCGGAAAATCCAAATATTTTCCACATTGCAACGCTTACGTGTGCGTGGCTTGTATCGCCTGGACCTCGAAACGTGAAAGCTCTCACAATTTTTTTTCCCTTTTTTTTCACACTGTATACAGTAATAACGTTCCTTGAAGCACTCGAGAAACAATCGCGTCTTTCGTGCTACCATCTCGACGAAAAGTTTTACCTCGAGTCGGAGAATTGTGAAGAAACAAGGGCCCTATTTTCCGCAAGACAATTTATCATCGACCCACACATTCAGATATTCATGCTCCTCTCTATTTTTTTCCTACGCTATCAAATATTCTCCTCCGGTATAAAAAAAAAAATAATCATTCGGGGGTTCTCGATGCGAATTGAAAATTTGATACGAGACTTTTTTCTTCGGAGATGATAAATTGATGAAAAATTTCTTCGTGACTATTATTTTTTTGGCTCATCGTAAATTTAACTAATTCAAGGCTTTTTGACGTTCAAACAATTTGAATAATTCAATTTTTTACAATCAAATTTCATTTTCTGAATCCAAGAGCAAAGTGTGGAAAATTCCATTCCGTAGTAAACTCATCCCCGTCGTATATTTCACCCTTAGACATTTGACTACTATCTTCGTACTATAGATATACATTGTCCTTAGTATCTTAGCGAAGAAGCAAGGTTCTGGGCTCGAAACGCTGTCGTGAAAGACTCGGAGGGTTGCAAAGCTCAGAAAACATAATGAGAGGATCGCCGAGGGGATTCACAGGAAAGACTTATAGCGCTCTTCCTCCGGAGTGAGACTTTATTGCTCCTTTGCATATCTGTAGATATAAAGACATCAATCTAGCGGGCTGTTTTCGGCTCCGTTAAGATGAAAAAGTTCGCCGGACCGTATTAATGGCCGGATTACTTATTAAATATAACGATGCGAGTAATTTATTTAATTACATTATTCGGGCATCAAGATTCTGCCAAAAAATCGTAGCAATTTTTTCAAAAAAAAATTTGCCAAATCCCTGAAAGTATAAATTTTGCCAATAAATTGAAAAATCGTTGGAAATAGAAAGAGAAACTGAAATAGTGGCTATGAGGTACGCGGAACCAGAAACTTTGTGCAAACCCCTCGGGGCCAATGCAAAAAAGCATCATCCTCTGGTTTTACGAGCAATAAGTAAGCCCTCTGAGTATAGTTCCCGAGCGAGTGACCGTGGGTTGTTGGTGGAGACTTTTTGCAATGGAAAGCTTCGTTAACCGTGTTTATATTTATTTTCACATCCTTGTTCTCGCGCAAGCCTCGAACAGCCTCGAGGCTTTTTCTCGATGCTCCCTAATCCGGCGGGTATTTTCTCTTAGAATTGAAACAATAGAGAACAATTTGAAACAACACTCTGCCTCCTACTCTCCTGCAAGAGAAATGACAATATTTGCGGACAAGCTAACATACGATAGAAGCAATAATTTGCTCTTTGGCTCACGTCCAGAGGTGCAGACAGTCGAAATGTCCTGGCTCTCGTACGATGTACTCGCCAACTCATACATTCACCTAAATATATAGACGCATAAATCAGACATACGTAATAAGAAATAAAAATACAATTATATTTGTCCCTCTCCGTTCCAGATGTGAGCGAAAGTTACAGCAATTTTTATCTTCCGTTTCCTTTGACTGTGCGTTCGACATTTCTGTCGGTCACGCTGCTAGACATTTCAGTGACACGTCAAAATTCCTAGTAAAAACAAAAAAAAAAAAAAAAAAACGGTGCTTCGTGCGACAGCGGAAATTTGCTTGACCCAACAAATCGTGCGGTTGAGCGTTTTGATGTTACTCCTCGAAGGTTAACATGCCCTTAACATTTCCCTCCATATGGGAAAGTGCGGACCATAACATCGCGAATTTGTAGAGAATTCCTGTGCTATCAAACGAAATGATGAGGGGTGTAGGATTTTCGGACGGTAGTGCATCATATCGTTTCGTAAATATCCAAACACCCTTACGATTCGACTATGAAATGAACGGACACTCGATATTTATGTCAACATCAAATTTAACTGTGGATAGTAAAATTTAGAATTATCCGGTGCGAGCATATTTTTCAGTGGCGATTTCGTTGATCGCCATCGACATCACAGAGAGTTTTGGTCGTCGATGCTCGCGTTACTGATCAATTAAGTCAATAATTTGTCTAATTAGATGATTAAAACTTTGATTGAATTATCGTGACTGGCAATTGAAAGGCGTGAATGGCGAAGGAACAGTACGAAGAATGAAATGGTTTGAGAAACGTTTTTCGTCGGATCGTGTTGACAAAAGCAAGAAAAATATTTACGCGAAAAAGGACATGGTGACCCAAAAAATAAGAAGAATCGTGTTTCGCGAGCTCATAAACATATAAATTGTGTAGCAATGATAAAGTAAGATTGAAGCGATTGGTCAGAAGTATAAGAAAGGAGAAAGTGAGGGGAGAGAGAGAGAAAGCCTCTTCTCACGCCCCTCTCGACCCTCAATGTCGAGTTTCCCAGTGCGTAGAGCCCAGCACAACCACCACCACCACCACCACCCGGCCAACTACGTACGTACTTCCAACCCCGGGTATTGATTCCCATCGCAGCAGCACCAGCACCGGTGGCACATTAGCAACGCGAGAGAATGAGAGAGAAAGAGAAGAAAGAGGCACATATATCTATGTGGCTCTACATAGACGTATATAGAGGCTCTTCTTTTCCGCGTTCTCCAACAGCGGCAGCAGCGCACCATCAGTAAACCAGCAGTACCAGAAACCAAGGCACCAGAAACGGTAGTCTGGAGAAAAGCACGTTCGTGGCTGGGAGGTTCTTGTGTTTCTCACCACCAGGAGTTGACGAGCAAGCGCTCTTGGTTGTTCGACCTGTTCGGCTCAACATTCCACCCTTCTCTCTCCTTCCCTTTCTCTCAACACCCTCTACTTTCAACCCTTCTACTCTCTCTCTCTCTCTTGCTGGATATCTTGCCGCTAAACCTAACCCTCTCTCCAACTTTTGCCTATATTCATGTATTTATGTACATACACGTTGCATACATGAGGAGGGTGTACGTGTGGATGTGCGCGGAAGAGCACAGCTTGAATCGGAGGATCCGAGGAGCGACGAGGACAGACGCAAATAAACGTTGAAGCGCGAGAAAGCTCTTGCATATCCGGCAGCGGCATTGCGTCGCACGGAATCCCCCCAGAGCTACGAAATATCTCGTACGATCCGTCGAAACGAGCCAACCGCGCACACACACACACACTTTTTCTTCATTGAACACCATTTTAAGGCCAACTCAATTTCACTCTTTTACCATTTTTCCTTCGCCATTGAAACACATGAATGTTCGCCAGTTTATCCCATATGTGCCGAGAGTTTAGTCAAGACGACTGCGCTCGCCTACTGTGCCCGGAAGATCGTAAGGAAATCATTCGTCGACGTCATTTAAAGTTTCTACCTGACAAGAGGCGCGCTGATCTGTCCTCCCTTCTCATTCCATTGGAACTTACCAACTTGTTTTTATTATTTCACTCGCTTCGCCGTTTCACTCCTCATGGATCATTAAACCAAAGAGGATAATTGCCATTTCTGGGGATTTGGGTGATGGATTATTGTGAGTGGAAATGTGCCTCTTTCTCGATCCATATCTTTGGATTCGCCACTCGGAGACGCTGGAATTTTGGGGATATACGATAATGTGCGGCATTTATTCGTTCGATAAAAAGTGATGTTGCCTCGAAAGAAAGACTGGGATAAATAAAGTGCAGCGGTGAATTGTTGGCCTGCTTCTTCTCGTCTTGTTTCGTTTATCCTTCGCTCTTGATTGACCCAACGATCGAAGATTTTGCCGATTATCGCAATTAACGCGCTGTTTCCTTCTTTTCTTTTCATTCCTCGTTGAAAATCTTTATCGCCGAGATATAACGAAGCCCAAAGAGAGCCCAAAAGATCGATCCTCCTGCCGAACAGAAATAAAACGGTGTGACATGTATCTATCGCTGTATACGCTCGTGATTCGTGAACTTGAAGATCCGAGGGATAACGGCCAGCCTCTATAAATAATGAGGACAAATTGCCTCGCGATTCCTCGAGAACGACACTCGTTTCAACGATATTTCTAAATCACCTCGGCTCCTCGCTATTCATAACGAAACGGAGATGACGATTAATGAGACAACTATTATTTGAGAAACTCGATTAATGGCAAAGGACAGTTTCTCGATAAACGAACCGATATCGCCGATCATGGCTGCACATTATTTTATTTTCACATATTTCCACGCTGCTGTGATAAATTAACAAACAAACAAACAAACAATAACAAATGTTGCGTCGATTTCTAAACGAGACTGTACCGTGAGAATAAAAACCCGAAACTCGATCTTCGTCCTACTTCCCTTTGAAATTTGTCATTTTTCGATCCTTTTTCCTTCGCAAACATCATCCTCATTGAAGAATCATTTTATTGGTGTGAGTGGAACGCGCGAAATATCGACCAGGTACCTGGATATACGACTGAGAAAACAGACGAGTCAAAAACAAAAGAAAATCAATCAAATTCCCTCGTGTACGAATTTCATTGTAAAAATAACTTTTTAGTGCGAGGCCCGAAAGCGAGCAGGATTGTGGCTACCGAGAAAAGGCTTTTCGCGCATTTTGACAAAACACGAAAAGACAATGAAGAATTTGCTTCGGGCTTACCAATCGGAGCGAATGGAAAAATCATTTTAAAATAAATGTCAAAAGAAAGATTTTTCGAGGAAACAATTGACGAACGAAACAAACAACAAAATAGAGAAAAATCATTTATTTTTATATAGATGGTCCGTTTCGACGCGTATTTAAAAAAATATTTCTATGTATACACGAAATGTCTCGGGAACTGAGAGAATAAGAACGAAGGAATATTGAAAAACTTCGACTAAAGAATTCGAGAACGAAACATACTCGAATGAAAAGAAAAAAAAAAACGAGGTCAGAGCAGAAAATATACTTTTAGCGATATTGAAGAAAAAACTAGTGTGAGTACGAGAGATAAATACAAAATCAACAAATATAAAGGATGAGGATTTACTTAATGATAAAAAAACTTCCCCTAATTTGTATAATCTACGAAGAAACAAAGAAAAAAAAATGCTTAATGTGAATATGATAATGCGATTGGAAGGAAAATATTTTCAAAATAAAGGATAATCGATATCGATCGAAGCAGTTTTAGAAATTGCCCGGAGTTTCGTCAATTTTTTCTTCCGTAAGTCCCGGAGAATGGAAAGTTCGGAAAAGGAAAGAAATTTTTTAAAATCGCATAGAGACCCATCTCATAAAATACGAAGACATGACTTGGATGTGCAAAAGGAAAAATAAAATGGTAAAATCAAGTAATCATCGATTTTTGATGATTCTTGGTTTTTAATAGCACAGAAGAAAATTAGATACGCCGTGGAAGAAGATCGGCGAATGATGGTAGAGAAAAGATGGCCGTCGTTCGGTTATGCGTCCAATTATAATGAACTGTTCGATGATAATCCAAGTGGCAGTGGCGGTTATACGGACCTCGAGACACTTCACAAGAAACAGTGCAAAAAGTACTTTTGTTTGTGCAAACGTCATGAGATAAGTGTTATATGTATAAATGAAACAAAGAAGTTGTATTGGTTTAATTGCAAAAACGTGGAGGAGAAGGTTAATCAGGGCTACGGTGAGGGTTATTATTGCAAATTATTGAAAATAATAAATGGAGCGTTAAACACTTGGGCACAACGTTATATCGACGGCCTGAGCCACGCGAGAAAGGAAATAATGTTCAAGCTCAACGGATCGACCAAGAAAAACATGAAGCTGCTTAAAGAGAGTTGTTACTGTCACTATCATCCGCACGTTACTGCGGACGATTGCAATGCGGACTTTCTCAAGAGAGTCGTAAGTTCGAATAACCAAAAAATTTGTCCTTCTTTCACTTTTTCCAAAATCATCAAAATTCCACGAAATAAACCACCAAATAACTGCACAAACTCAAGTGTTTTTCTCGTCTCGATAAATATGCAATGAGTTGGCAGATTCTAAAGTTGCCAAAGACCTAAACCGATCCCCCAGTTCGTGGAGTAATTGTTGACGAGTAAAAAAGAGGCAAACTTTGTTTTTCAACACGAGACGAAATGTTTGATTGTTTCCAGATGTCTGACGACGACAGAATGTCATTAACGACTGCGGTAAGCGATGACGACGATGGCGAGAGTGTTATGAATTCACCGTACAGTGGAAAACAGACCGGAACTGCTGCCGCGTCGTTCAATTGCACTGGCGCTGTACGCAAAGCAGGGTAAGTTTTAGAAATAAATATAAAACGTGAGAAATGTATGAAAAAAAAAAATATTCGAAAACTTCGAAATGAACGTAATTTTTAAATCGAGGAAATAATTCAAAATAGGAATTTAAATCTCGGGGAATTGAATGGGAATTTTAATCACAAAGTTTTAATGAAGTTTCTATCAAATTTGATCCCTGATGATCGAATTTCTTTGCGTCCGTTCGATCTACAGATTTCTGAGCGTTAAGAAATGGCTGTTGCGCAAGAAGCACCAGATTGAGTTGGCGAGGAAAAGAGGCTGGAAAGGCTATTGGGTTTGTCTCAAGGGTACGACACTTTTGTTTTATCCTTGCGATTCTCACGAGAGCAGAGCAGTGGAAACAGCACCCAAGCATCTTATTATCGTGGATGGTGCAATAATGCAACCCATACCAGAACATCCTAAGAGGGATTATATATTTTGTCTTAGCACTGCGTTCGGTGATGCTTATCTCTTCCAGGTACTTTATTATTGGATTCCTTTAAAACTATTTTCAGCTTTTCATCGTTTCTTGGCTAATTGCTCTCTCGTCGTTGACAATTATTATCGATTTTTCAACCTTCTCACCGCGTCCTTCGTGCCTCTAATTTATTATTTCCAACGATAATTAATAGAACAATTGGAAAAATACATTAAAAGATTTTTGCGACAGTTTTGTCACCGGTGAACGATTATGAGAAAACGAAGGGCGATTATTTTCCGGATTGAAAAATGCATTCGAGTCCGTTTTGACGAAATAAAATTCGGTGCTCCGTCCGAAAGTTGAAAAAATCGAAGAGCATGAATAATTATCGATGAAATTGATAGTCCGTATTCGTTTAGTTGTTGAAATTCACTTGATTTAATAGGCGCCGTGTCAAGTGGAATTGGAGAATTGGGTGAACAGTATACACTCGGCATGTGCAGCTGCATTCGCGCGTCATCGTGGAAAAACCGGGACTCTCCATCTTCTTCAGGAAGAGATAGGCCGTTTGGACAAAGCGATCGATTCGGTGAGTGATTTTTTTCTGACGCGTCAACCGACCTCTGCTCCTCGTATTTTTATTCTTCATTTATTCGCTCCTGGGAATAATGAATTTCCATATTTTTCGTTTTATTAATAAAATTAAAACGCGAGAGGAGTGGGGACGACCTTCGGGAATCGATAATGTTTGATAAACTCGTAGGATCACAAGCTCAAACACATGGCGGATCTTCAACAGTCTGTCGTTTCTGACGTCGATACTAAACAGCAAATAAATAATCAGATAGTAGTGTGGGAAGAAAACTTGGAACGATTGCATTGCGAACAATTCCGCTTGAGATGTTACATGGCGAGTTTGCAGAGTGGCGAATTGCCAAATCCGAAGGTGATCATTTTTTTAAAACTCCCGAAAAATCCATTTTACGATAATAATTTAAAAATTTTCTCGAATCAGAACAAATCTCCAACTGTCTCCAATTTTTTTTATGTCGCAGAGTCTCTTGACTCACGTCTCACGAGCTACCAAACAAACTCTCAACAAACTCGGAGTATTTACTGTCTCGTCTTTCCACGCCTTCATTTGTGCACGAAGCCCTTCATTATTAAACAATTTATTGGCTGGTCGTGGCGCCACTAAAAGGAGGCCCCCACTTTTGTCGAGATCGAATAGCGCTTCGAGTCGCAGATCATTGCAAATATCGTCGAGAGATGAGGAAAAATCGGTCAAGGTTTCCGTGCCGGAGAATCAGGTGAGATGTTTTATTTAAAAAAAACCCTCAAAAACCCAAAAGTTCCAAAGTCAAGTTCGGCTGCAAAGAATATGAAAAAAAAAAAAAATGATATTTTTTTATTTGCAAATTTGGCGTTTTTATTCGTAAAAAGCGATCCCGGAAATGCACAGCTCAAGGGGTCGAGGCTTGCGCGAGAAAATAAAGGTCTTTGCGGGATTCAAATTTCGAAACGAATCGTTCAACATGATTCGATAAAAAGTAATGAATTTGTGGGCCATGCGTGTCAGTGCAATTGATGAATGACGCAGTCCAGATTCAGTTTCGATGCTATACGTGCGTTATATCCGGTTGTGCAATTATCGAGACTCAGTAATCAGTAATTGGTAAAGAGAGACGAGACGGAGCATGAGAGAGAAGGACAATCCAGGCGTTAATTAAGTTCGAGCGAATTACATGGGCATTAATTGATGTTTGAAATTTATTGCTGATCGCTTGAGCACAGAGAAGTCTCTGAGGCAAACGAGCAGCGATCCTTGACTTTGGAATTTACGGATTTTCCCCTTGGCTGTGAGCTGAGTTTTCTCCGGGTAATTTGTACCAATATCTCCCAAAAATACAGTAGAAAGAAGAAGCTTGTCCTGAAATCGATTTTGCCCCGTGTCTCTTCCATCCAAACGATTCGATAACGAATAGTTTTGAATCCAACAGCTCGTCTCCGTATTCCTACGTGACGCAATGACAGTCGAAGAATTCCTGGCAAGTGCCTGCAGCAGAAAAGGTCTCAATCCCATGGAACACTTTGTTCGCGTTAAAAAACGAAGGGACATGGAAGACCACAATTATTTCGTGCCACACAGAACTGATGGCATCGATAATTACGTAAGTTTATGATTTTCCAACGAATTACAGATTTTACATAACAGTTTTTCAAGCAATCACACATTTTCTCTGTTACTTTAAACATTTTTCAAAAAATATTTATCACTCAAACTATCAAGGCTTTTCACGAGCTCGTTTAATATTTTTTTTCGAGAAAGCCTCTATTTCCTGCTTGTCAATTAGCTCAACTATTTTAATCAACAGCTTCACACTCACGAAATCGTCGAAGTGTGCGCCAAAATACTTTATCAGGTCAAATTACAACGCAGTACTCTTGATCAAATGTGGGGCTTTTCGGTCGAGGCTGAACTCATCGAAAATTCAGACAGGCAGGACGAACTCTGCTGCTACGTAAGCAGAGTCGAGGACAAAAGCGTGGCTATGCATAACGGTAAATAAAATATCCGTCCTCTCTTATACTTTCACTTTATGCTTCTTTGACAATTATCTTCCGAATTAAATGAGAATGCCAAAGTAGGTAAAAGCCAAACCTTTTAGCACACGATATTGATTTTTTTTCAAATTTCAACATTTTCTGAAATATTATTCCTTTTTATTCTCCTCGTGACTTCTCCCGATATATTTTTATCCAGGAGCACAAACGTCATTGAATTTTTTCACTATTTTGCATTCGAATTTTCCTGAAAAACGATCGTGGGCCATTTTCCCTTTTCCTTTTTCTAAAGATCGTACAGCTCGACGACGGAATTCGACAGTCTGATCGTGTTTTTCAAAAAAACTCACAAGAAATGACAGAGATTTTTTTTTTTACTAATCGGCCCAGGCTTTAGAAAAATTTGCAATTCCTTCGGCCTTTAATTTCGATCCCCAAACCTTTATTATTGTACGGTTTGGTTGAGGTAAACGGTGGACCAAATCGACATGAATTTTACGGGGATATTGTGGCCTAAATATTGGCTTGCGTGGGTTCGATTTGGCTGGTTATATTGAAAAGGTAAAGGGTCACTGTTAAGCAATCAATGAATTCTTTATCAGCGGTTAATTCGTACCGAAAATTGAGAGGTGAAAAAAGTCTTGTTGGAATAGAGCCCACGATATAATGTCTATCGGTTATTTTGTGGTTCTCGTGTCTATTGGTTATTCATCGATTTTCCGTCACTCACTGCTCGTTGCTCGCGAGTAAAGTCCTCGCCGAGCACTGGACGATCGCGCTCTGGTGAACCGTACGTAACACGTTTACCCACGTAAATACATCCAGCTCGAATCCCTACGAACAGAAACGTGGGAGTTTGTACGTCCGTGTGGAAAATCCGAGGGAGGAAAACTCTCCAAGGGATTCTGGCAAGGGAAATTTCTCGGAATTATCCAAATCTCACGTTCCTGATACGCCGCTCGGATTTACAAATAGAACAAAACTAAGTGATCTCCAAACATTGGAATCCACCGTTTTCGTACGTCATTCCCAATCCCGTGAAAACAATCAATTTCATGAAATAATCTATGAATAAAAAACAAAACATTGTTTTTTCTCAAAATCAATTTTTTTCAATCATCGCAATCTTTTATACCATCTCCAGTTTTTTTTCTCGAACCTTTGAAATAAAAACTCGTCGGAAATTCATCAGGATTATTTTGAGTGTCATTCGCCCACGAGATAAAATTTATATTTCGGTTTCTCCAAGCCAGAGATCCGGTTGCAAAATGAAAAAGATATTTACGAGTTCTATTTCGTCGACCCACGAGCTGAGAATATTTTTCTACATTTTATTTTTATTGAGATTCGTTACGAGCGATGCTGAAGAGAAAATGTTGTAAATTCCGCAGGTATTATCAAAAGCGATGAAATAATGGTGATTAACGGAGCAATCGTGAGTGATTTGGACATGATGTATCTCGAGAGTGTATTACAAGAGGAATTGGCACTTTGTATGATGATGAGATCGTCGAGGACAGAGCCACCGGATCTTTCAGGGATAATGAGAGTCACCGATGACATTATCGAAAGCCTTGTTTGTCCACCGCCACCGACTGATCCTCCAGTTATCAGTGAAGAAATGATAACCGGGCTCATCGTTCCGGCACCGGGTTGGAGTGAGTTTCCCTTTAATTCCGATAACTTTTCGCCGTTTTATTAAACTTGGTCGAATCGATATTCTCGTTGATTCGGCGCCAAAGGTCGAGACGTTTTTTTTTATTCCCCATAAAGATTCGTCGACGGATGAATTTTTTTTTTTTTAACTTTCATCGGCACAGAAAATCCTTTTTTGTTTCTATTCCCTCCGAGCACTCTTTCCTATGGCACGATGATTTTCAGGCAAAGATGGAATGATGCAAGACTGCCCACCGGGTTCCCATCTGGAAAATGGCAAACAAACCTCACGAACGAATTCGTTCGAAATTGAAAATTTGTTAAAAACCGCTGAACAAGTAACCGGCATATGTCGATCGCCTGGCGAAACTAGAAAATCTAGTCCAACCGGAAGTGTCGTTAGTTCACACTCTCAAGTACTCACTCCCAGTCGACAATTGAGCGATGCTGAAAAGCTTAAGAAAGTCATTTCCGAATTGGTCGAGACTGAACGAACTTACGTCAAGGTAAAAAAGTTTGTTTGAAATTAATTCGATCCTAAAACTCGATCGATTGGAAAACTTGATTATTATTTACAGAATTTAAACAATTTACTGGAAAATTATTTGGAGCCCCTGAAACGCGAGACTTTTCTTTCAAACGCTGAAATCAACGCACTCTTTGGTAATATTCAAGAAATCATTACGTTTCAACGACAATTTTTACAAAGTCTCGACAACATCATGGAAGCTGCGGTAGATTTTGAGGAGTATGACGTTCCCAGCAAATTTCAGGTTAAATTAAACATTCATATTGTTTATCAAAAACATAAACAACAAATATTCAAACTTCACGGGTTTTTATGATTTTTATCCAACAGAATGTTCTGTTTGCCATCGGAAGTGCCTTCTTACATTATGTGAATCACTTCAAGCTGTACAGCTCGTTCTGTGCCAGTCACTCAAAGGCCCAAAAAGTTTTGCACCCGAGTGAGTAATGAAAAAAAAACAAAAACAAAACAAAACAAAACAAAACAAAATTTCATGATATTTTAATGAAAATGCCAATTTTCACGGATCGATAGTAAAAAATAAAATTGAAATAAAAACCCACAATATCGCAGATGAAGGAAATCAAGCCTTACAAGAATTCCTACAAGCGAGAAATCCTCGTCAGCAACACTCATCGACACTGGAGTCTTATCTGATAAAGCCAATTCAAAGGATATTGAAATATCCATTGTTATTACAACAATTGAAAAATTTGACGGACGAAAGGAGCGAAGAACATCAACATTTGATTGGTAAAAAATAAACAAACAACGACTCTCAACTTTTTTCTATCCCCAAAAATATTAAGAGCATTAATAAAAAGAAATATCATTTCACAGAGGCACTCAAGGGTATGGAAAAAGTGGCTGAACACATAAACGAGATGCAAAGAATCCACGAAGAATATGGAGCCATCTTCGATCATTTGTTCAGGCAACATCAAAAATCGTGCAAACAGGTAAATCCAAAAGATTTTATCAATTTTTATAATTTTTATAATCTTGAAATTCCATTTCTTTGTGGCAAATCGTTGATCCAGTCTCGAACGTTCTAATAATTAGTCATGGGTTTATTCCCAAATATTATGGGGTCCAATGGACCGACAGGAGCCCACAATTTTCTTTAAGAATTTCCTCTAATTTCAGTTCCATTTCATTTCAATTTCCTTTGATTTTTTCAACAATTCATTCGACTATGACGAAATACGGTTACCTTAAATTTTGTATTTTCGTTTGACATTTACAGCCAATCGATCTGAGTCCCGGTGATTTGTTATACTACGGCGGGGTCGAGTGGTTGAACATTTCTGATTTCTTGGGTAAAATAAAGAAAGGACTCGAACTCCATGCGATGTGTTTTGTTTTCAAATCAGCTGTGGTGTTCCTGTGCAAGGAACGAGTCAGGCAAAAGAAGAAATTGATGGTAATAGAGAAAGTAGAAAGGAAAAATCCTCAATTCATGAATTTTTTGAAAACTTGAGTAGTCTCGATGTTTTTCACTTTAATTAACTCATTTTTTTGTGCGAATCTGATCGTCCAGGGCGTCTCGACGAAAACGAACTCGAACGAGGTAGAGATAATTCGGTATCAAGTGCTAATACCTGTGACCGAGGTCCAGGTACGTGCCAGCTGCGCCAGGGACATGGATTCCCACTTCCTTTGGGAATTGATTCATCTCCGGAATCAGCTGCAAAGGCGTTCGGAGAAAGTTTACGTTCTCTCGAACAGGTAAAACGAAAATTTTTTATTCTTTTTTATTCGAAATCGAAATTGCAACTTGCAGAGTTTTTACTGACCATTACGTTTGAAAAAATTAAAAAAGGATCAGTAGCTAATCTTTGATTTTTATATCGGAATGAATTTTTGAAGTTTTCGACTTGTAAAACTGTTGCTTTTCTTGTTTCGTCCAGCACGACTGACTTTAGAAACGCATTTTTGAAAACAATCCGTCAAATAATTCGAGAATCGGTCAGGAACATGAGCATCCCATCGACCAAGCCAAACATCAGTCAGCCACCGATGACTCTGTCACGCATGTCAACCGGACATGTCGAAAAAATGGATAAGCCACCGATATGTCCGAGCCAAGGACAAAACGGAAACGGCCAATCGCAGACGGGAACAGTTTCGAAAAGAGCGGGTAAACAACAATTGTTGGCTAACATGCTCAATACCAAAAGAAAGTACAGCCATTCGAAACCGTCGGTCGATCACGAAAGCTCCGAAGACAAGGAAACCGAAGAACCTCAACCGACTCAACACCAACCGACCTTTCGTTCAAGAAGCAAAACCATCAGCGACACCTCAGGTTAGAGAACATACTAATATATTTACTTTTTCCATTCGATTCGCCTAATCAATGATCCGGAGGATAATTGCCAAGGATTCGGAAGATTAAGGGTGCCAAGGGACTAAAGATCCAATCAACTCCATTCATAATAAAAAGTCACAGACAGTTGGGGAAGGGAAATACAAATTGCAGCCTGGAAAAGTTGGAATTTGCTAAAAAGTAGTTGGGCCAATAATCTCGAGCAGACAGCTCGGGTCTAATAGTTAGTAATTATTGGATGTAATATATAGTACAGATCGATCGTTGTGTTCAGGAGAAATGAAAGTCGAAATGGATTCGGGTACCAAGTCCGAGGGTGAAGAGGACTCGCAGGCTTTTTTAGGGGAGAAGAAGACGAGTTTGGGGCGTACACCAAATCATCTGACGTTAAGCACGACCTCGACGATTTCGGCGGGGAGTACAGGTAGTCAGGCGCGATTAATACAATCCTCGCATCATCCGGAGAATTATCAACCAATCGCTGTCAAGGAGCTTGGTAAGAGGCGTCCGAGATTGCCTAAAAAAAAATAAATTCATCTCGTTTTGTAATTTCAATAATCTCTTCGTTTATTTTAAATTTGAAAAATATTCGAGCGACCATTAATGAGACGTTTCGAAAGGAATTCGATTATTTGGACTTTCACGATCGCATCATTTGAATTTTTCAAATATTTATCAACATTTCATATCTTTTCGATCAACGTCAATCGAGATCGCCAGCCAATTTGCAGGAATCGTCGTTCGAAATAGCAATCTTTACATAAATCGTCTCATTATTGGTTGTGTACGTAAATTATGAATTAATCGTTAATTTACCATTGGAAATTTCAATTCTACGATATTGACCCTCTTTGCTCGCCTATTTATTAATAGTAAACAAACCTTTATGGTAATCATTGTTATTGCCCATTGTAGAAAGTAGGTTACGTACGAATTTGGGAATACAAAAACAACAAAGACGAAAACTGCTCTATAAATCATTCGATTGAAACGGGCTCGAGAATTTTCAGAACAAATGGCTTTAATTATTCCGAAATTCGAAACGTTTTTAAATTGTTGAACGAATATTAGCGACTGTAGAGTTTTATCGAGTCGTTTGTTAATTTTTTGTTCTCCAATTATTATTACGAGACTCGTTGGTATTAAAGAAAATAATAAATTGTTGAAAACACACACGAGGCCCTAACACGAGTTATACTAATCACACTAATTATCGATATATGTACGACATAGAAACTAAAAAAAGAGAAAATAATTGCATGCATTCCTGAATCATATAGGCGTCGACTTTTCGGGTGCTCGAAAATTACTCCTAAAGTTCTTGCACGTTGTTACGGCACGTTCCTTTCCAACAAAACAAGCTAAAATCAAGCAAATAAAAATGACATTTTAAACACACACATTATCTTTACTAATGTTACGCCATGATTATTGTTTGTGCCTTGCTTAATTATTTTGGAAATCTGATTATCACCACATGTTCGTAATCGTAATTATCATCTTCACTTCATTATTCGTCACTCATCCCTCATTAGAGTTTTCAACATTTTCTATTTAAAACGAACGAAAAAATCATCAACAAAAAACAAGAAATTAAAAAAAAATTGTTTATTGTTTGTGCTTTATCGATAAAATGCAAAAGTTAAAAAGAAAAATTATTAAAGAATTCTAATGCGTTACGAATTAAAAAATTTACAATAATCAACGAAGTACCATTTTTGATGCTTGAAGAAAATACAGAGATAATAATGATTCAGTCGCATCGTTAAATGAAGAGGAAGGCAGGAGGATTGAATTTTATTTCCAGGACGAAATAATAGCCTTTTGTAAATGAAAGGATTGTCTCGTGGAGGAGATAATCTCGAAAAATCATCCAATGTCATGCAGGAATCATAAAAATAAATATATCTACACTTTTTTTTCAATTATTCAAAAAACAAATTCAATGAACGTGTCTGTGTGTGTTAATTGTCGATCACGTGTGTGAGTGTCGCGCCATTAGTGTATTTTGCATAGAAAACAAAGATGTACATTTTTTTCGTGTGTTTTTTTTTTCTTTCGAAAAGTCGGCGCCTACGTTTCGTGGCCAAACGAATCTCTAGTAATGGAAATAACAAAAAACGAAGACACCAAACTTTACGAGGGTTATAGTCGAGCTGCAATCTTGTCTGTTTCCTCTTTCCCTCTTTTATATTTACCATAGAAACCTTTCCCCTTTTTTGCTTTTCGCGTTTTTATGCCCAGGACGTTGTCGTTTTTTTTCGACGCCTCAAGATATTATTTTCCTTTTTCTTTGCCAGGGCCGATCACCGTTCGAATGGAAAATCGCTTGCTATTAAAATCGATGACATCTCCAATCGATAAATGCATTTTGATTGGCATTCCTTGCTCGAGATATTCATGGCAACCAACTTTTACTTCATTGAAAAATCGCTGTCGATCGAATTTAAAAAATTCAGTTGATTGGAAAAAATCTAGAATTGAGCAACTTGCGTTTATAATTGAAAAAAAACTAAGTCGATGATAACCAAAGCAGGTCGAGGTCGTCTCGAGTAACGAAAATCTAAAGAAAAAATAAATACATGAAAAATTGATGATTGATCGCGATGAATTCGAATTCGTCAAAAATTTGGCTCGATTTTGAAAAATAATGAATGTCCACGATGAGAAATGCGATATTCGCGAGGATTGTTCATTCGAGCCAAGTGCCAGAGGCCGTTACGTGGTGAAGTAACCGTAATTGTGTTTAATTGTTAATCGAGGATAGCGAAGTATATATATGAAAAGATAAAAAGCTTCATCGAAGAAAAATTTGCGTGTGTTCAATCAGGTTCGCCGATATGGAAGCCGCGGGAGTTACCTTCGCTCGGGGAGGCCACAACGTTGCCGCGAAAGGGTAAGTCCGCCGGTGAATTTGCGGATATGAGTTCGGCCCACAGCGCCTCCCGAAAGTCTCTCATAGAAATCAATAATTGTGCTCAACAATCTAACTTTAATAATCACGTTTAAGTTTCCATTTTTATTCGTATTATTATTAAAACGAAACAAAGACACAAAAAAAAACTGGGGAAACCAAACCAGAAATAATAATAATATTGAATAATGAGTAATAATTAATAATTAATAATAATAAATAATAACGACATTAATAATAATACTATTAATTCATTTCCGAACGACACACGATACGAAGAGAAAACCGTGAGACAATATACGTGAGAAATATGTGAGAGGAACGGGCAAGGGCGAACAAAACTCTAAGACTAAATCGATTACGAACGAAATATCGCACGAGAATTACGAAAAGATATATCGAGTGAAAGGATTAAGAGAAAAAAAACACGATAAAACGTCATTACGAGAAAGACGATTGTTTGAAAATTTATAAATTGTAATGAACGTCAAATAAGTTTCATCACCGACGTAGTATAAATAACATTGCTATATATTCGATTATACTATTGTGTAACGATATCGATATATCTATTGCGGGCTTTGCTGTCCTGGCTGGTGTTAACCGGAAAGAGACTTTTCCCCATTATTCCAATCGAAATTTCTCACAGAAACGAAAATAATGACAGATTTTAACATTCGTCTGTGCATTTTTCATTATTATTTTCTGCATTCTCTCAATCTCATTCTTTCATTCTTCTTCTGGCTCGGCAGGTAACGAGTAGGTACAAAACATTCTGTTCAGTTTAATGTTTTACGAACCCCTTTGTACATGGAATAACAAAAACTGAAGACGAAAAGAAACGAGACAGGAAAAACAGTTAATGTCTTGTGCATTATTATTTTATTCCAATCCTCAATTATATTAATGCGGATAATACAAAGTTTCGTTTTTTCGAGCCAGTATTCCCAGGCTGCAGCAATGTCGGGGATGGGAAAACCAAGTTTTAGCAAATTTGTTTGGAATGGGCAGCGGGGAAACATGTAAATAATATATTAACAACAACCGTTATAATTATCATACCAGAATGGAAAATTCGAGAGGGTCTGGATGGAGAAAACCTGGAGGGAAAGAGAAAATCGTTATCTTATAGAAAAATACAGACAAATTTATCGATGCATTTCTATGCGAATTCGTCGTCGTGTATATTTGTGTGGAAACCATAATAATCTACGGAACGGATGGCCGTGGGGAAAGGAGAGAATCTCGAGAAAGAGCGACGAGAAAATTGATCGGTTAAATATGGGGTGTGAGGAAAAAAAAAAGCATAATTCGGTCCATCGAGTAATTATCGAGTCTTGGGATCCGAGGCTGCTTGACGACATAGCTCATTTATTTTTACCCTTACTCAAGATAAACGAAAGTCGGATCTTGGACTCGCGAGCACTGAAAAAAAAGCGCAGAAAAATCATGAAAACATTCGACACATATAAACAGAAAGATCTCACTGACTAATTAATCAATCGAAAGGAAAAGAGAATTATAAATGAATGAATTAGAAAATCTTTACCAAAAGTTAATTAATCGATTGCAAAGGGAGGCAAAAAGATCGAGAACGAAGAAGGAACGAAAGAATGAGAAACTGAAAGAAAACGAAACAGAGGTCGAGTCTGCCAGGGACAGGAGTGCACGTGTAATGATCAGAGGGAAACGAAGGAAATGGCAAAAAAAAAGAAATAAAAAACCAGGAAAAATATCGAATGGAGAGAGAAAAAAAACGTTGACATGAAAAAGAAGAAAATAAATGAAAATAAAAAAAAACTAACGATATCCGATGTGTAACACTGTTATAATTGGTATATTAATTAAACGATATCGAGGGATTAATTCGTGTAAATTAGAAGAGACAACAGAAAGTATCCATATAGATGAATACCTACCATCAGAACAAAAAATTAAACAATCCATACGTACATATGTCAATATATATTCTCTTATATATTTACATATGTATGTATGTATAAATATAAAGATACTATATATTATACGTATACTCAAAGTACCGAATGATGTTAATTAGCTCGTCGTGCGCGCGACCCACTCTTCGCCAAGCCTCAAACAATTTTTTCATTGTTATCGATGCTTACGACGAAATCTCAGTGACGACGAATTACCAAAACCAATCAATTGTCTTTTTATTTGTGGTAGCGATTGAACCGACGATTATTTTCTATTTAATCGATGAATAATTCACGAAACTAAATGTTACAGTTTTACATAATCGTCAAGAGAAAATTATAAATGAGAGGATCGATTTGTAAGGATTGGAATTTCGAAGGTTATCGTAATTTTTGTGACGATGATTATTGGATGGAAGAAACAAGAATGTAAAATGTTTTTATTCATTCGAGATTCGTTGGTAAGCATCGGTTGAATTGATCAATTTTATTATCAATTTGATTATTTTTATCGTGGAGATATGATAATATTCATGGTCTTTTGGCGTTATTGAATTTTTTTAGACTGCCCCGAATGTGACGTCATTGCTTCATTTCGTATTGTAAATCCTCTTTATCCTGTCTCTTTTTCTATCTCTTGCTTTCTCTCTTCCTCTTACTCTCTCTCTCTCTCTCTCTCTGTCTCATGTTCTCAGTTCCGAAACTTTCGTAAAACTAAGGTCAAATGTTCGGTAATACGTTTTCCTGAATCTTCCATTTTCGTATTTTCAATATTACTGCTCTACGAGAATGATGATTGAATGATTGAACAACAAGGCAGCGATGAACAGACGTACACGAAAAATAGGCCTGCCAGCTTCTGCATAAACGCCGACTTTCGAACTAGAAAAAAAAAAAATAATAAAATGATATAAAGACAAAAGTAAAAGAGAACAAGTAGAAAATTGTATCGAAACTCACGTACAAGCGTTGTTTCTTACTTTTTATTTTATTTATTTTTTCTTATTTTTAGCAAAATAGTTAAGTTGTTGTGTGAATATGATAGTTGATTGTATAAATCTCTAGGAATCGAAAGCTCAAGCATGTTTTTATCACAAATTTTGTATCGTAACTATTTTTTTTTACATACGATTTTTTTTACTCAATTATTCATTTTTTTTGTATTTCTGTAAACGGTTTGGAATAATATCGAGCATCCCAATAGTCGGCGTGCTTCATTAGCACGCAAGACAAAAATATATATAAATAACTTATAAAGAAAGAATCTTGGGTCATTGACGCATTTCGATTACGATTTTGACTGCGTCGGGATAAATTTTTTAAACTACCATGGAACGTGCGAGTTTTAACTGTTAACAGCGAATGCTCCGTAAGAAGAAAATTGGGAAATATATTGCTACATGCCTGCTCTTACGACACGTTCATTTTTATCGCAAACGCTTTTTTTCTTTGTTTTTTTTCTTTTGCATCGTTACAAACAATACTACAGCGATACACACACGTAGATCGAAAGACACAAAAGTTGTGAGCAAAAAATTGTGTCGATTCGTGAATCTGCGGAATTTCTCTACGACGTCGAATTACCAATCGTTATTCAAGTCGCAGCGGAGAGTACATTGAAAAGAGAAAACAATACAGAAAATATAAGAAAATCCGGTTGTTATTGAAAATCGAAAAAATACATCGGGGAAGGAAATTTTTATTAAATGCAAAGAATTTTGAGCTAAATGCTGAGAAACCAGAATTTCGTGACGACAATGTAGGCTGCAATTTCAAAAAACTGAATCGTTTTTACCTGATTACACTCGCGTTATCACTAGAAAAGGAAAGAAGAAACATCAGGGTAATTTCGTGAGTCTAGAGTGCGATATGATATTTAAAAAAAAAAGAGTGAACAAATGTTCAAGATATATTCTCTGATTTATCATCGAAGACTGTATTTGTACGAGGCAATGATGCGTTTTATTCGTCTTACTGAGAGACACGAGAATCTACTCCCCGACTCACTCCCTTCCCGTCTGTGTACCATCTCGATTGTCATCTCCAGAAATATGTGGCGATAACAATAATATCATCGATAACTGACCACGTGCTCATTACTATCGCGATTTCAACGACGCAGGTGTGCATCATTTTTTTTTCTCATTAAAAAATCTCTATACATGAAATTATACATTGGAAATTGCGAAATGTGTTATTCTTAATCACCACATTCTTGTAGGACGAGTGACAAGACTATGAAAAATTTTCTTCCAGTCGTTCGGTGTCAAAAATGTTGATGAGTTCATCAAACGTTCTTGGATTATTAATCACCGAGTGATTCGATAAGTTTAGTGCAATATTTTGTTTGCACTTGAATCTTTCTACTGGAAAAATCTTTTTCTAGTCCTTCAGGTTTTGTTTCATCAAATCTGACGACGTGTTGAACGAATTGACAAAACTACAAGCTCAAAACGTCAGTTTTATGGATGTTCTAATGTTTTTTTGAAAATTTGAAAAAAGACGTCGAAGTTCATGGCCGCAAATAGAATTCCACAGTAGCATCGCGATCGATGTACTTAACGAAACTTTGAGAATCGATTCGTGAAGATGGTGAAGACGAGTCACAAATCCTGAAGAAAATTCGTCTCTAAATCGTACAATGTCTCGTACACAAAAGATTATTTACATATTTATATCAGCTCATGGAGAGAATATCTTGATAGGAAATTGTTACAAAATATAAAATGGCAAAATTTATTTAACGTCGGTAGCAAAAAATTCGTAAAAGTTGAAAAAAAAAGCAAAATTGTTATCGTGATTTAAAAAGGAGCAACTACTTCATGCAGTTTTTTCACTCATTTACGAATTTCATGCAGAATTAACCGGCACACTCATAAATATTCGTGCGAGTGCGATCACGAACTGCGAAGAATACGTGACATCGGGATAGATGCAAGAAAGGGAACGAGAGAGAGAGAGAGAGAGAGAGAGAGAGTGGAAATGATCAAATTCACGACCAAAACTGCTTTATTTCATTTGCACAATATCGAATCGAAAGAAGAAAGAAAAATCCGCAAATGGGCACTAAAAACGAACTTTTCCAAAAGGAACGATTTTCGTTCAGGAGGAATAAATATTATCGATACATAAATGATTTTTACTCAGAGGTCCATAAGCGCGTTATAAAATTCCAAGTATCGACGAATAGAGTGAAAAGAGACGTTTATATGAAGCGAGCTCGGAGCTGTGAGAGAGTTCGCGCGCGCACGAGACAGACGATGATGAATAAGAAAACAAAAGAGATGATTAAAAAAAACCATTCAATATTAAGCAAAGTATATGTAATTAAGACATTGGTTAAGATCTGACAGCGAAAAAAATAAAACTAAAAATAAAAATGAAAGATAAGATATCTATTCACGAATATGTACAAATAAATATAAATATAAATATGAATCTATATATATATATACATATTTGTGAATAATTATCTTATCTATAAAAAAATATATATATATATAGGCGGGTGACGCACATAAATATTATACGGAGGACCTTCTGTTGCTGGAATAATTGTATTATCTAATAATATAAATTTTATTGTATAAATTTTGTCGAGGTGTACGTCCTCCGATCGAGAGAGTGTTTTAAATCATTTATTTTTCTTCTTGTTTTTACTCATCCCCATAACTTCTCCTTCCCCCTCAAAAGGACTAATATTTACGAATCCTGTAATTATTATTCATTCTGCAACAACGCTAATGGGCTTGAAAGGCCCAAATAAAGAAACGAAGAAGAATAAAAAACGTTTGAAAAAATACAAAAGCGAGTACGAAACTTTTTCATCGAGATTATCTCTCTCTCTCTCTGTCTCTCTTTCTCTTTCTCTTCAAATAAGTACCAGTTGTCCTCCATTTATAATCATCACATTCTCTTCCTCCAATTAAAATATCGACAGAACAAAACTTCCTACAACAACAAAATCATTCCAATCGCTCTTCGTATCGTCGATTTTTCAATAGTTTTTTAAATAAACTTACGCTTTAACGATCTTTCGTAATGGTCTCATTTGATATTTTTACCAGACATTTAAAGCTATTTATTATAATTGTTATTAATATACAGTAAACGATCTCTTTTATATGGTATTGTGAACGAACCCCTTAAAGACTAATTAATAATCATTCGCCACTTGCATCATTTCCACTCAGACAATTTTTCCTTTCGTTTTTCGAGTCAAAAATAAAAATACGTACGGGATGTTTTAATTACTCCGTCAAAGTCAAGAGTTGGATCGAAGTAAGAACAGAAATGAATGTACCGATTGGCAAATACTTTACAAACGAAAGAGCTATCCGAATTCTAGTCAATTTTCGCGTCAGGAGGAAGAGAGTTTTTACTCGTTGAATTAAAAAAAAATACAAAATATTGAAAAAGTAAAGAAGCGATTGATTCGAAAGGAAAAGAAATATATAGTGGGATAAATATATGACGGGTTACGTGTGGGCGAAAGAGAGACGAGAATAATTATCCAAACGAGATGAAACAATGAACAAGAACAGACAGAGATATAAAAAGAATAAAAATATAAGAAATGAATAAAAATAATGGAGGAAAAAAGGACATGAATATGTGAAACGAAACCCTCTCGATTCGAGGCGTCCCAGAAATATAGTTGGCCTAGTAAACGAGTATCATGTATTTCGCCCTGGTTGCCAAACGGATTATTGAATTATCGTCTATTATTGAAATACAATTGTACTTCGCGAGAACAAAATGAATAAACGAGAAAAGCAAAAGCATAAAATAAATTAACACGTAAAAAAACGTTTTATTGAATATATTACCAACTTTTATCGCTACCGTTGAAAAAATAAAAACGATGAAACGAAAAGTATAATTTAATGATAAGCGCGAGAGAAAAGACGATGAACGATAACGACTTGTGTTCAATCATCGTGCGCCAGCTACGAGAATGGAGTCTGAATGAGTAAGGAAACAAAAAAGAACATTAAATAAAAGGAACGAAAATTTAACGACGCAGAGAACAAAACGCGATTACGAGTCGGTTCGTTATATATTAGGATTATAATAGATTGTATTAGAGAGGGTAAAACACACGCATACACACACAACACATGAACATACACAAGAAAGAGTGCGAACTGTGTGCGAGATGAGAAGAACGATTAAATAACAAAAAACGTTCGAATACTCCGATTAAATAAAAACTACAACAGATCCCATGAAATGTTTTTCGAACCAACGATCATCTTCCTTTCGTTTTGGCCCGATCCGTTAAGTGGTAAGCCAAAATAAAACATAGTGTATTATATGATTATTAAATTGATGAAAAAAAATAAATGATTAAAACGAAATGAAGTGAGATAAAGAACGAAACAAAAGTGTGAGACACTATCAGAACGAGATGAATTTGTCGTTTGCGTTTCTTCACCTTTGTATGTATAGCAAACGAACGAATATATTTATTGCGAGTATATTATTGGCGATTACTAATATATATTATTACTCTGTATAATCATTGTTACATTGTTCCTCGGTTTATCACGCGCACGGTGAAACAAAAAGAAAAAATGACGAAAAAAATGAAATTATTTGAAAAAAAAACGAACAAACAAACAAACAAATATGAAACAAAGATGAAAAAATTAATAAAACGGTAAATAGGTAAAACGATTTACGAAAAATCCATTTGTACAATCATTGCGTCATTAAAATATGATTATTCATTATGGAAATTGTTATTCGACTCATTTATTCTGCTCCCGGAAATGCCCCAAGTCAGTAGCTTTGGAAAAAACATCCAATAAGTCATTTAATAAAACTATCGAGTTATTTTTCCGTTCCCAAAACATTGAACACAGTTTATTCGGTTTTTTTTTTTATCCACAATTGATTTTTTTGCTCTTTCCCTCGAATGTGAAATTCGGTGTTAATTTTTTTAGAACCAAACACCTAGTCACGAGAAATCTCGATCGCCAATCCATTCCAGTGACTACCAGACACATTTTATTTGTTTTTAAGATTTATTTCTCACTTCCGACATTGATGTTGGTCATTTGAGGCGACATTCAACGATTATTATCACTGAAACGTTTCGAATCATTCGAACTTCCCTCACACCTGCGAGATAAACGTTGGTGAAGTTGTCAGTCAGCCGATAAGACTATACATTTTCGTTGCCCATAAGCACTCTGCGAAGTCTACGCCAGACCGGCGAATTGAGATAACTCGACGTTCAAATTTCATTCTTCGATCGTGACACATTTGTACTACAAAAAATCAGTATGGGTAAAAAGAGGTGATTGGAAAGCGAGCATTTTTTTTAAATATAATTGGAACGTCCAAAAAACACAAGTGAGTTTTTCGAATATGGCAACGAAATTGAAAACCTGTGAACTTTGAAAGTCAATTCTGTTTCTTGAATCAAAATCCTGACGGAAAAATCATCTGCTCGTGGCATCGGAGTTTTTGAGAGAAGTTCATTTTCGACAAACGCTTTTTTTACTTTTTTGATCTCCAGCATGAAAAACCTCGCGATTAAATTCCTCGTGGTCGTTTCGTGCATTTTATCGGTTTATGGCGATGAATTCCATTGCGTGTGGTACGGAGAATGCGGCTCTAAGAGTGGCCTGAAACAACCCTGTCCAGTCGATCATCCAGCCATTCAACTCAAACATGAAGAAGCCGAAGCGATCCTTCGGAAAAGATGTCCGCATTTATTTACCGGCCCAGGTGAGACTGTCATTTTAATTCGTCAAGAAAAATGGATCTGCAAAATTGCATTTTTTCAATTTATTCAATTCCTGTCCATTCAATCGCCCATCTAATTTTCTCAATGAACAAATTATTGCTTTTTCGACAACGTCGTCCATTCAGAGGCTCCGAAAACGTGTTGCGATCCAAATCAAATAATAACAATGGCTGGCAATCTCGCGATGGCTGAGGGAGTCTTTGGCAGATGTCAAAGTTGTTCAAAGAATTTGTTTCGTTCTATTTGCGATTTTACTTGTCGCTCTGATCAGTCCAGATTCATGAAAACAACGGGAACAAGAATAAACGAGAATACCGGAAAAGAATACATAACAAATTTGCAGGTAAATGGCAAGAACAGTTGCCGCAAAAACGTCGATTTTTTATCGAATTTTTTATGCAGTTTCGCCCTCTGTACTTGTTGCAATTATTATTTGCATTTTTTTCGAACGATTAGGTTTATATAACGACCGAATACATTCGTGACACTCGCGAATCATGCAGTCGAGTCGTCAATCCAATGACTGGGACGTTAGCACTCGACGTTGCTTGCGGAGGACACACCGGAAACCGATGTACCGCGGAACGGTAATTAGCTTTCGAGCAATCAACGATAACGTGCATAATAAAAATCGACAATCTGATTACATTCGTCCAAATGAATGGCAAAAAAAAAAAAACATTCGCACCGTGATGATTTTATAGATGGTTTAATTTCATGGGGAATTCGTCGGTCAATCCTATGGTTCCATTCGATCTGGATTATCATTACGATGCAGAAACCGCTTTATCACCAGGTCCGCCGCTGAATCCACCGACGAAACTTTGTAGCGAACCGTACGATGTGAGTTATTATTTATTCCTGCATTTCCAATATGTTTGATTGATACCATCGATTTTTATTCCTCCAGCAGCTCTCGTGAACCTGTAAAAATTTTATTCACCGCTTTGACTACTTTTTTTCCTCATTTTCGAAATTTTTTAATTATTTGTCATATCATCGTTTGAGAAAGTGAAAAGTTTTATCGGGAGTTGATATTGAATGATCGACGGATTATTGTTTATGGAAATTTATGAAAATTCTTTAGAACTCTTCATCGACCTGTAGCTGCGTCGATTGCCCAGGCTCATGCTCGTCGACTGATAAATGGGAAATCAGTACATCACGTTTTGCACTTTGGGGAATCGATGGCTACGGATTGATCGTCGGGGTTGTGGTTATCATCGTCAGTTCGGGTTGGAGTATCATTATCATTTATTTACGGACGCGAAACCCACGTAGGTCAAGCGATTGTTTTATTTTGAAGGTAAGCATCAAACGCACTTTTTTCCTTAAACATAAATTCATTTTCTAGGACTTGACAGACCCATCGTGACGATCCGGCCAATCGATGAGAGACCGGGAAGGAATTTCAATACGGCCAGCGAGAGGTTTTTCGCAGTTTGGGGACGCGGTAATTCGAGTTTTATAAATTTTATTATAAAAATTAAATGTACTCATTTGCTGAGCAAAATTTCAATTAAATTCACAACCTTTGCCTTGAACCATCCAGCTAAATGGTGAATTTAATTGGACAAAAAAAGAATGGATTTTTGTTGCATGATTACAATAAAAAATGTGAAATTCTTGGACAGAAATAAAAACCGAAATAATTGTTTGTCCATTAGTTTGTGCCGGAAATCCTGCGATCGTTCTATTGTCATCGACCTACATCATCGCAGCTTTGAGTATCGGAGTCAAAGACCTAATCGTAACCGTGAATCCGATAGAAATCTGGGCATCGCCAACGAGTCAATCGAGAATCGATAAAGATTATTTCGACAAGCATTTCCAGCCGTTTTATAGAACGGAACAAATTTATATAAAATCCGTCGGACTCGAAAAAGTGAGTTGAATGCTATGGAAAAGTGCGAAGTTCAAATGTCACAGAGTTTATGAATTTCGCGAAGAAATTGAAAAAAAAAAAATTTCGTCAAATATGAACGATGAAAAATTTCGAGAACCAAACATGTGCACAATCACGTTTTTTCTGCAATGTGTTCTTTCAACTGCAGATTACTCACGAAACGAGCGTCGGGCCTCTCCTATTTGGTCCTGTTTTCCAGAAGGAATTTTTGCTCATGGTCTATGATCTTCAAAAAAAAATTCTGCAGGTAAAAAAAGCCGCCAATTTGGATCTGAAAAAAAAAAAATTAAATTGGTTGACGTTTTTAGAAAATAAATAATTATCGACTTTTTGCAAGTGCAGCTGGGCCAAGACACAGACGAAGGCTTGGAAAAAATATGTTATGCTCCAGTGCAGAATGAATTCACCGGACCTGTGACTCTTTCGCTTTGTACGGTACAGAGTGTGTGGGGATATTTCCAGAATGATTTGTCTACTTTCAACCGATCCAAAGTCGTCAACGGTTACGAAGAAAATTATTTGGACCGATTGTATCTCTGCATGCAGTTAGTAGAATTTATTTTATCTCGAAAATTCTTTCCCCAAAGTGCTTAAAACCGTTCAACTCCAAATATTGCCCATAATTGTCCCAAAGAAAACTAGGAATATCATACGAGAAACCTGATCGAATGAAAAAATCCAAATTTCGATTTTTTCTTCCTAATTTTTGAAATTATTTTCTGTTTTCAAGGAATCCCTACAACCCAGACTGTCTCTCTGAATACAAAGGTCCTGTCATCCCGGACATCGCGTTCGGCGGATATTTGCAAAAAAATCAAACAACCGTGGACGTTTCTGATTACTCAAACGCCACGGGTTTGATACTTTCCTTCCTGGTTCGAAATTCTTTGAACGAGACCGAAATCCAACCAATGTTGGAATGGGAGCAAAAGTATGTACAAATGTTAACATTAATTATCCAATCGCCTTTAAACAGCTGATTAGACGATTTCTAATTAGCAGGCACTCCAAGAACCGAGAAAGTGTTTTTTATCCACAAAAAAAAAGAAGAAAAAAATCAATAACTTTCTTAAATCTTTGACAATTGTCTCCTCAATTCAGATATTTAGATTTCCTTAAAAACTGGACGGAGAATGAAAAACCAGAATACATGGAAATCGCCTATAGTGCGGAAAGATCAATCGAGGACGAACTGAAAAGGACTTCGATAGCAGAGGCAAACACAATGGTTATCAGTTACATCGTAATGTTCATTTACATCGCGGTTGCTCTTGGAAAATTCAAAAAATCGGTCGAATGTTTTGTGAGTCAAAAATCGTTGAAATAAAAAAACGAAAAATCATCGAATTTATCTGAAGAATGCCATGTTAGTAATTAGCGATTTTTTCACAGGTAACGACCAGATTTTTTCTTAGTATTGGCGGAATCATAATGGTACTTGCTTCGGTTTCTGCGTCTTTAGGAATTTTTGGGTACATTGGTATCCCCACAACTTTACTCACGATCGAGGTAAGTTTCATCTTGTCCGTACCAAAAAGAAAGAAAGATCGTACCATTAAGATTATGCAAAAAAATATTTTTCGTCCGCAAATGCAATTAAATTGTTTTTTTATGAATTAATATATTTTTTACCCTTTAAGGTAATTCCCTTCCTCGTATTAGCAGTGGGCGTTGACAATATATTCATTCTGGTCCAAACCCACGAGAGACATCCACGTAAAGCGAGCGAAACCATAGTCGATCATGTAGGATTTATTTTGGGAATGGTTGGTCCGTCGATGTTACTCACGAGCACATCGGAATGTTTGTGCTTCGCAATCGGTGAATAATAGTTGTTGCTCGCAAAATAATCATCTCAGTCAATCTTTTTGCGAATTCGATATTGATAATGATTGCTAATGAAAAAAAAAACAAAATTTCCGAAAAGAAACTGAGTTTTGATATCTTTCGTGTTCAGTGGCAAGAGAAAATAATTGAACGAAACTTCGTTTCCATTCCGTCGATGATAATGGGTCAAAGGTCAAGAACCTGAATTTATTTGCGTTTTTTTTCTATTCCTAGGAACACTATCGACAATGCCTGCTGTCAATACTTTTGCAATGTACGCATCAGTATCGATCCTGATAAATTTTTTACTCCAAATAACCGCGTTCGTCAGTCTCTTGGCTCTTGACACACGAAGATACGAGGTAAACATTAAATATTAGTTTTTCAATAGTCCATCAAAAGAACAAATAGACATAATTACTTTGTCATTCCATAACAGGGTGGCCACTTCGACGTACTTTGTTGTGTCAGCTTGAATTCCCGATTGGCTATCAATTCCGATAAGGGATACGTGCAGAAATTCTTCGAGAATTACTACACCCCTTTCCTCATGAAAAAACCAGTGAGGATTGCGGTTCTAGCTGCCTTCGTTGCTTTGCTGACAATTCACGTCGTCGCCGCTCCTCACATCGAAATTGGTCTCGAACAAAAACTCTCCATGCCCGAAGATTCCTACGTTCTAAAATATTTTCAGGTTTAACATTTTTTGATAATCTTAAAATGAGTAATATTCATTTTCATGCGTTTTTTTTAAATTCTCGATCTAAATTCCTGTAACGAGAATCCTGGTTGCCTTCGAAATTACTATGGCAATCGATCGATCACCTTTTTCTCTTAATTTCGATCAGTACATGGACGATTTATTGTCAATGGGACCACCGGTTTATTTCGTGGTAACGAGTGGACTAAACTATAGCAAGACCGAAGTTCAAAATGCAATTTGTGGAGGCCCACAGTGCAATAGTGATTCACTGTACACTCAATTGTTCAGTGCAGCTGATCAATCATCACAGTGAGTCGAGAGAACGTTGCTAAATTTATCTTAAATCTCCAATTTTCCAGAAAATGGAATAATGTAGAAATTTCATCGATGTAATGGGAGCAGGAGAATTTTTGCAAGTGGATAGGAAATGGAAAACATACGAAACATATCGATTTCCAGGTCATATCTTGCAAAACCTGGATCCTCATGGATCGACGATTATTTCGATTGGACGTCCATCGATACGTGCTGCAAATATTTCCCAAATAATGGATCCTTTTGCCCGCACACTAACGGTAACATTCATTTTCCTACTGGTCGTAGGGTTTAGTTTTATCCCCAGCGAAGATTTGAGCCTTGCTTGTATATTTTTCAGGACACTGTTCAAGTTGTTCTATCGAAAAAGCCAATATGTCATCGAGACCGGAAACGGAAAGCTTTCGAAAATATATCAGTTATTTCGTCACTGATATTCCGGACGTTCAGTGTGCCAAAGGGGGGAGAGCAGCTTATTACGATGTAAGTTCATGAATTAATGAAATTTTGCTTCCGAAGATTATTGTCAAAATTCAAAAAGTTATTTCGAGTTTTCCTTTCTGTCCTTTTGTGCACGTATTTTGTTTTTCGAATACGTGGCAAAAATTTCGAGAACAGATAAAACGGTGGCGAATTCTGAACGATGACAAAATATTAACTTAATTCGCCTAGAAATTACATGAGTTATTAATTCCTTTGAAATAGGCTCTGACGTATTTTTACAACGAGTACGGAACGATCGACGTGGGTGATTCATATTTCATGAGTTACCATACGCCTTTGAAGAAATCCAGTGACTGGTACAAGGCTCTGGATGCTGCGAGATTCGTCGCAAAAAATATCACAAGCATGATTAACGAAGCGAATATATCGGATGAGAAAATTCGAGTTTTTCCGTACAGGTAAATTTTTTTTATTAGAAATGCTTGGGCTTTCTTTCCTCCAAGGAAAAAATCCTATGCATCAGGAAATCAATTTTTTTTTTTTAATTCCGTTACATCGCTTTACTTTTAAAAATCATTCATTCAGATGCTGACGATAAGTTTCATTTCCGAAAATTAATGTTCCTTATTTTTCAGTGTTTTTTACGTCTTTTACGAACAGTATTTGACGATATGGATCGAGACTCTGGAATCTCTGGGCTTATCACTATTCGTAGTATTCGTCGTTACATACTTACTTACTGGAAGATCATTATTCTCGGCTGTTATCGTTCTATTAAACGTCACGATGATCCTTGTCAATCTCGCAGGATTTATGTATTGGTGCAGCGTGTCCTTGAATGCAGTTTCTCTGGTAAATTTGGTCATGGTGAGTCTGAAAATTTTTATTTCTCTCACCTGAAAGGAAAAATGGAATTTTTGTTGGCCAATGTTTGAACTTTCAACATTTCAGGGGGTTGGAATATCCGTGGAGTTTTGCAGTCATGTTGTTCATTACTATTTGTACTCGGACGCGGAAACGAGAGTGGGAAAGACTGCAGCGACACTTAATACCATTGGAAGTTCCGTAAGGCCGAAAAATTTGATATAATTAAATAATAATTGAGTAACGTAGAAAATGACATATTTACCAATTGCGGATCGATCTCCAGGTTTTCGCTGGAATCACGTTGACGAAATTTGTGGGTATAATTGTTCTCGCTTTCGCAAAAACCAAAATTTTCCAAGTTTTCTACTTCCGCATGTACCTTGGTATTCTAATAATGGGAGCAATGCACGGTTTGATTTTCTTGCCCGTCCTGCTGAGTTTTATAGGTAAGATAAAAAAGCGAAAAATTAAAAATTTTAATTAACATTTTTTGTGGCAACCTAATAAAACTTTATTATTTTCCTCAGGTCCGTTAAAACCGGCGAGCCAAGAGGTCGGCAACGGATATTCATCGACGTTTCGGAAATGAAACTGTTCTTCATTGTTTTTTTTTAATCAACTGTCATTATTATTTAGAAAGAAATATTTATAAACAATAATTAAATTATTTGACGAAAACATGATTTTCCGATAGAATTTTGGAAATAAATGTTGTAGTTCCGTTAGAAATGAATTCCAATTGCTTCGTAAAGATTTTTCCAAAGAATCGTTAAAAATTATTACATTTTTTTACCGAAAACGAACATCTCCCTAAAAATGATGATTGTTCTTAGATTTCAAGTTTTGGAGGATAAGGACAAGGTCAACGAAATAAATACGAGATCATTTTGATTCGAACTGTTATTTTCTTGTCTTTAATTCAACTTTGGTTTACAGTACCACGTCGATAATCTTTTTTTTTTTAAGCCACACGAACAATTGGTTGAAAATTCGGAAATAAAGCTGGGCCTTAATTTATAAGCGAAAGTAAATGGAAAGTAAAAAAAGGATGAAAAAAAGGAAACAGATCTAATTTTAGCAATACTATCATTTTTCTATGCGTCGACGAGAATTCAAAGAATTTCGCGAAACGCCGGACTAAACGGGGGTTTTTTTTTGTCTTGGATGTTAAATTTTTTATTTTAATGGCCATTCGCACTATTCGTTGTTCTATTGGCAATAAAAACCCCTCCGTGATTTGGAATTATATTCTCTGTTACTTTTTTTCTTCCTCAATTCTTACGTGGTTCTTTTCAAGTATGTAATGTTATTATGTTGCTTTTGTTTTTGAATTTCTACGTGATATCGACTCTTTAAAGATTACCGCCTCGAAGACGAAGAACAAGATGGAGAGTGGATTCTTTCTGGATGTTATAATCCGACAAAGTTCTACCATCTTCTAATTGCTTGCCGGCGAAGATCAAACGCTGCTGGTCTGGAGGAATTCCTTCTTTGTCCTGGATCTTAGCTTTTACGTTCTCGATGGTGTCGGAAGCCTCAACCTCGAGTGTGATGGTTTTGCCCGTCAAAGTTTTGACGAAGATTTGCATTCCTCCTCGAAGACGAAGGACAAGATGGAGAGTGGATTCTTTCTGGATGTTATAATCGGACAAAGTTCTGCCATCTTCTAATTGTTTTCCGGCGAAGATCAAACGCTGCTGGTCTGGGGGAATTCCTTCTTTGTCCTGGATCTTAGCCTTGACGTTCTCGATGGTATCGGAAGCTTCAACCTCGAGTGTGATGGTTTTGCCCGTCAAAGTCTTGACAAAGATTTGCATTCCTCCTCGAAGACGGAGTACGAGATGAAGTGTGGATTCTTTTTGGATGTTGTAATCGGAAAGCGTCCTTCCGTCTTCTAATTGTTTTCCGGCGAAAATCAAACGCTGCTGATCTGGGGGAATTCCTTCCTTGTCCTGGATCTTGGCCTTGACGTTTTCGATGGTATCGGAAGCCTCAACCTCGAGTGTGATGGTTTTGCCCGTCAAAGTTTTGACAAAGATTTGCATTCCTCCTCGGAGACGGAGAACGAGATGAAGTGTGGATTCTTTTTGGATGTTGTAATCGGAAAGAGTCCTTCCGTCTTCCAATTGTTTGCCGGCGAAGATCAATCGCTGCTGGTCCGGGGGAATACCTTCTTTGTCCTGGATCTTAGCCTTGACGTTCTCGATGGTATCGGAAGCCTCAACCTCAAGGGTGATGGTCTTTCCTGTCAAAGTTTTAACGAAGATTTGCATGCCTCCTCTCAGACGAAGAACCAGATGAAGTGTGGATTCTTTTTGGATGTTGTAATCGGAAAGCGTCCTTCCGTCTTCTAATTGTTTTCCGGCGAAGATCAAACGCTGCTGGTCTGGGGGAATTCCTTCCTTGTCCTGGATCTTGGCCTTGACGTTCTCGATGGTGTCCGAAGCTTCGACTTCTAGTGTTATGGTTTTCCCTGTTAGAGTTTTAACGAAAATTTGCATCCCTCCACGCAGACGTAGGACAAGATGTAATGTCGATTCTTTTTGGATGTTGTAATCCGATAGTGTTCTGCCATCTTCCAATTGTTTTCCAGCGAAAATTAGACGTTGTTGGTCTGGAGGAATTCCTTCCTTGTCTTGAATCTTGGCCTTGACATTCTCGATCGTATCGGAAGCCTCAACTTCGAGGGTAATGGTTTTTCCTGTCAAAGTCTTGACGAAGATCTGCATTCCACCTCTCAGACGAAGAACCAGATGGAGAGTCGATTCTTTTTGGATGTTGTAATCGGAAAGAGTCCTTCCGTCTTCCAATTGTTTGCCGGCGAAGATCAATCGCTGCTGGTCTGGGGGAATTCCTTCTTTGTCCTGGATCTTAGCCTTGACATTCTCGATGGTATCGGAAGCCTCAACCTCCAGGGTGATGGTCTTTCCTGTCAAAGTTTTAACGAAGATTTGCATGCCTCCTCTCAGACGAAGAACCAGATGGAGAGTCGATTCTTTTTGGATGTTGTAATCGGAAAGAGTCCTTCCATCTTCCAATTGTTTGCCGGCGAAGATCAATCGCTGCTGGTCAGGGGGAATTCCTTCCTTGTCCTGGATCTTGGCCTTGACGTTCTCGATGGTATCGGAAGCCTCAACCTCGAGGGTGATGGTTTTTCCCGTAAGGGTTTTCACGAAGATCTGCATGTTTTATCTACAACGATATCTCTTTGATTACAAAAAATCGCTTCCATTCAATTCTTTCATCGTACATCTGAGTCACCCCAAAAGTTCATACGATAATGAATAACAAATATTTACGAATAAGTTGCAAGCTTCTCTATTCGTTTTACAAGATAATAGAATCCAAGTCGCGTCAACCGTCACAAAGAAAATGCAAATCCTAAACCATTTTTAGAAATTGGAATTTTTTCCAATCTTTTGTTTCAGGAATCTCGGCAAAATTGACAAATCCCTCACTTTGGTTCAGTCTCTCAGTTTGAATAATGATAAAATTTCGACGAATTTTCCAGAAGCTCAAGACAATGGGCGTGAACACGGAAATACCAAGATGGAGTCGCCTTGAACGTCGAGGGATAGTAAATTGGATGTTTCAGGAGTCGAAACAAAAGACGGAATGAAATGGCTGATAAGTTGTGAATAAAAATAACTCAATCGTCACGTATCGCTTATTCGCGAAATAATGCAAAATTTTTGAGATTAATGAACACGTAATTGATAATTTTCCAAAAATAAATAATTCATGTCATGGAGGATGAAGGCCAGGAGGAACATTCGAGAAAATGGCGTCAAACTTACGAGCTGAAGGAACAAAGAATGGCGTCGTCGTCCTCGAGTCAAAGTCGAAGTCTAATTTATTTATAAAATATTTCCGAGAAAAATTCAACGAAATAAACGCAAGAAGCAGCCAAAATATCGAGGGAGAAAATTGTACTTGTCGATTTAATTAACCAAAAAAGGGTGTCGATGATACGACAACTTCAACTTTTATTGATCGACGGCCGTGTTGTAACGAATCCGAGATGACGGTGCACAAAATGGACAAGAACAAAGACGATCGCTTAGGAGAAACAAATTCGATACGTTGACGTTTCAGAATTGACAATTGTGCGATAAATCGTCGGAAAAAATAAGTCGAGTTGAACTTACCTTAGTTACTAATCGATCGAGAGTACAGTAGCAACGAAAACGCAACTTTTCGAACGAAACAAGACGAAGCTTTCTCTAATGTCCTACGTTCGACGGAGGGATCAGGGAAACTGTCAGTCGGGCGAGGACGTTGGGAACAAAACGATGAAAATCTTGGTCTTCCAGTGCGCATGCTCATCACTGAGCGCTTAGTTTCCTAGCGTCCCGCAATTGGCGCTATTCTCGTACTGCGCATGTCCAGCGCGCAGCGTCTCCACAGCGGCATTTTCTTTCGAACTCGTCATTCGAAAGAGCAAGCATTTTTAAATAAATTTCTTGTTTCATCGACTTTTGAGATTATTCCACTATTTTCGAAAGTGAAAATGGCGGAAAATTGCTTCGACGCTGCCGTCCCGAATACCGTGGAACTTTGCTACGTCGTGGCGCGAATCAACTTGGCTGAAATCAGAGATTCCTCAGCAAAATCACATTTTCACTGGAAAACTATGAAATGCAGGTCAGATATTTTCGTCTAATTTATCGTTCCAATATTTTCCCAAAAAATACTCCTTCCTGACAACGAATAACTGTATCGCGAAAATTTCGAACGAAACAAAAACGGAAACGTGTAAATTTCGTTTGAGAAAACAGCAAAGTTCGAAATTTTTTTTGAAAATCGTACTTTTGTATTGAACAGATTGATCCTTCACACGATGCAAGATCACGTGATCGCGTGTCCGGTGTTCGAGTCTTCCGACTCCATTAACGTTATTACGAGCGTGGAATTTTTCAAGACCGATGTTTTGCAGAATCATTTGAAAAATATGAATATGACGGTATATAATTGATTTAAATCAAACATTATTAGAATTATATCGATCGAACCTTTGGGGTCAAATCAGCAATGCAAAAAAATCGATCGAAAAATGACTAACAATCGCACACGTATTGTTTAATTTTCCGTACAAGTGGTCGACGACAAAGCCAGTGACGTCAGCCATTTACGCAAATTGTTTACGTTACTCGATACAATTTGCAATTGCCCCACGATGGAACCGAGTCGGATTCTATTTCATAAGCGACGAAAGTTTTTTGACATTCCCGGGCACTCATGCGATAAAATTCAATCTCAGCATAGAAGCAGGACCGAGAAGTGCAATTAACTATTTTCATCAAAATTCACAAGGATGTTTAGCTCCGAGAAAAAAAAGTGAAACCAAAATAATAAAAAATACATTTTGGAAAATCATTTCAACCGGAAAACCGGAACTTTCCTTTACATTTATATTTACATTTTCTATCTAAACATCCTTGGATCTTTCCGCCAAATAAAAAATCGACTATCCAAGTAAAAATGATTTCTAGACTCAAAATCGATCTTGACGATCCGGCCACTGAGCATTTCGATGATCGATCTCAAGCTCGAACTTCTACCAATTCCTCGAGAAATTATAGCACATTTCATGGCAGATCCTAGAGGAGTTATCGATGTTTCATCCCTCGCAACGTTTCGCGTTACCGTTCTGCCGAGGTATCTTTGAAACTGAATAGAAAAAAAAAACAAATAAAGAAAGGAAAAAAAAAAAACAGAATGAAAACTTTTTTCTCGATGTTTTAGTCTCAAGAGCGGGAAATTGTTGACGGCTCTGAAATACATTCCGGCTTCTTGTCCTTTCAAAAATTACGGAGAACTGAGAAGACACTGGAAAAATATGGTAAACGAATCAGTTTCCAAAATCGAATAAACCTCCAGGATACAAATTATTTGATAAAGTAGAAAAATCATAAAAACGTTGCTTATTAAAGTTTAGGAGGCAAAGAGTCGATGGTGGCACGAGAAAGTTTTTAAATATCAAAATTTAAACTTTTTTTTTTTATTTTTGACTTCAAATTGGGAAAACTTTCGATTTTTCGTATTTTCTTAATTGTAGTACGGTTATCGGCTGCCGAAAACGGACGCGGGGATAATATATTACGAGGTCCGTTTCCCTACGCCATCATTTGACGTATTTTTATACCCGGACGTTTGCGTGCGATCACAAATAAAAGAGAGAAGTTTTTTGGGCAATCCCGAACCTGCTCTCCGTCGGTTTTTTCAAGATTTGCGAGAGACGATGCCCCTTATATGTGGCAAAGCTTTCGAGCTCACGAGCAAAGATTACGGTTTTGAAAATTTGTCACCGAACCTTGTTCCGGACGAGAACGAGGAGCTGGAGTCTCACGAACTGCCAAAAACTCCAAAAAACTTACAGTCCCGAAGAAATATGGACAACACGACACGATTGTCATTTTCGCGTGGGAATCATCGAGTCTGCAGTCAACTGAGTTCACTCATGTCTCCAACGCCAAGTCTCAGTGGATTTGTCAAAAACTCCGAACAGAATCGGAGCCCGAATTTATGGAGTTCGAAAAAAGTTGACGAGCCCGACCCCATTTCGTTTCAGCCTCGAACAGACAACGTTTCCTTGGGAATCCAAAATCACTGCCCGAATCCGAACGATCCGAAGAATTTGGATTCCCCAACAAATTTTTGCACCATCGAATTCACAGATTTGGATGCAGAAGTGATGGAAATGGAATTTTTCGAATTAAACCGTTTTCCAGGTTCCAGTGATTCACCCACAATTCGTCTCAATCCAGGAACTTCCACGAAAATCCAATCGGCTGTAAATATCGGAAAACCAATGATCATTAGTCACGAAATTAATTCAAGATATTTTGAAAGAGGCACAGAAAATGGGAAAAAAGAAAACGCGATTGTAAGTTTTTTCTTTTCCTTCTTTCCCAAAGTAAATTAAAAATAATTTTCAAAAAAATGTAATAAACTAACAAATCGTTTTTTTTCGCTTTTTCAGTCTGCCCCGAATGCCAAAACCTTGAGCCAAAAATTGGACCGAAATATAACATCAAAAGAGAAGTAACTCAATTCTGACTGAAAAATTTCGAATAGAAATTTTTAAACCATATTTTTAAGAAAAGAAAAAGCGAACCTATTCCTTTTCAAGGGAATTTACTAGGAAAGGCTGTAATTTCACGTACTATTTTCTTTCCAAACTGTCTCCTTTAATTTATTTCAAATCAGTACAGAGTTGATAACACTCAATAAATAATTTCCTTATAAATATATATCCATCTGGTTAAACGTAAACGACTCCGATTTTGCCGAGGAACGATATCCATGTGCGTTATAAAAATTATGAAAGAATAGAAAATTATCGGTCATCAGCCGTTGCAGACGTTTTTCAATTCCATGAAAAATGTATTTCTGTTGCACTCGTCAATAACCGATTGTAAAATAATGCGGTCGGATTTTTTCTCAATACCAATTTCTTCCAAGTCTCGAGTATTCAGTGTGAGGAACAAATTCACGTCGACCTGTTGGAAGAGAGAAAATAGAAGGATCGTTAGAGCTTCATTATTCTCTAAATTTTCAAAGCAAGCATCGATTCTCAAATTTCGAGAATCGATGCTTGCGTTATGAAAGCATTTTTTTAAATTTTACATTGACGGTTTTTACTGACACAAGCCTCGATTGAGAGAGATTTGTCGGAATCCGATTCGTTGAGTGCAATTTTGTTAGAATTTCCTTCTCCTCGAAAAGAAAATCGTATTTGTTTGAGATAGATGCAAATTCGTTGAGTTTTATCATAAAATCTTACCTCTTCTTTGAGAAACAAAGGAATAAAATGAGTGAGTCCGAATCGTTTCAATAGGCAAGCCATTTTTTGTTGATGCTGATTCAAGGCCATTTCTGTGGGTGGCGTATTGTAACAAGGTTCGACTGGAGTTGCAGTACAACTTTGGTAATCGTCGATATTGAGGATTTGCAAATCTGGCGGTCGTTTCATTTGGAATCTGTGATAAAAAGGAACGTCAGACAAAATGAAATGCGATTTTGCGAGAACGAAGAATGCGAAATACGTAATTTAGCCTTTCGAGAGCACATCGGGTCAATTTGACCCGAGGCGTTTTTTAAATCGTTGTATTCCGTTCAGTATGCATTTTTTTTGTTTTTTTGTAAAAACATTGTCCATATTTTATGGCCTCAAATTTATTTTCCGACGAAAACAAAAATTAAATGCCAAACAATCGGCGACGGAAAAATGCTGGGGTCAAAACGACCCAGTATGCACTCGAAGCGTTAAAAAAGTTATCGCCCTATAATTTGTCGGGGTCAAAATGACCCAGTGTGTCAAGGAAGGGTAAAATTCAAAGCAACGTACTTATGAAGTCTATTTTCACTATGAGCGCCTCCAATGTTACAGGTCTTTTCGATAATTTTATGATTTTCTTTTCGATCGATTTTTTGACGTTTGACATTGAATTCCATTCCGAATCCGCTGTCATTGCCATTTTGTCTTCTGGCGAAGCACAAATTGGGTGACATTGCTAGTGTGCGCTCCCGGGTGTATTGCAGTCTTGGTGAAAACATGGTATGCGACTTAATATCGTGGTCGAAAGGTAATTTCTTCCTTTCAGAATCGCCGGTGTGTGTGTTCGCGTTCTCGTCTCCCGGAGAACTTATGTTGATTTTTGGTATTTCACGATTTCTGATCAGACTGTCGTTACCATGATCAAATGAATTTTCATTGCCCTGCAACGTCGAAGACATTTGTGGAACGTCGAAATTCTCCTCATTGAGATTCTCCAAGTCGTCCATCACTATTTCCTCGTTCCAATAATCCGAACTCTCGGTGTGCAACGAGTCACCGAAACTCGCGATCTCTGGTACAGTCGATCGGCTGATCATCAACAGCGTGTAATCACCTGCATGAAAAATTTGTCTGTCCAATCAAATTAGAATGGAAATTGTGACGTTAAATGATCGTAATGAACAGGGAGACCTTGGAATAATAAACAATTTTCATTTTGGACCTCAAACTTTGGAAAACTCATACTTACGAGCATCCAAAACATCGAGACCGAGTTCGAGAAGCCTGAAGAATAATTCCTTGTCGTTTTTCATTGCTGCGACACAAAGAGGATTTACCAGATCATTTTTCGTTTTCTCGAGCACTGTTGGACAAGCTGCGTAAATGATTTCGAACATTTCTTGGCCAATGGCAACGGATAGAGTGACAGCGGAAATGCCTGTTGATAATTAATAAGATTTTTCCATTTTTTTGTTCATCAAACTGTCACAAAACCACGCAGTTGAGAGAACACGTGTTTTTGTTTGTTTTTCATGATATTTTGTGTATGCACAACCACACCGAACGATGTATAGGAGAAAACGAAAGAGAAAATTCTGGGAACATCACCATAAAAAGCGTTTGGTTAAAAAAGAAATCCTTGCCACGCGTACGAAGATATTCGCAGTAAAAATGAAATTCAGATAGTTAAATCCTGAACGATTCGGATGAAATAAAAATACTTTGTAGGGACCTCCCAAAAATTTCGTTTCGCGACAACATTAGACTTTGATGAGCCGATGAATTTTCGAACGAAAAAGCTTCACGAAGTGTCAGCGGCGAATAATCGAAACGAAACAATACCTTGGAAAGTTGATTGATCGGGGTTGCATCCGCTGTCCAACAGTAGTTTGACAGTTTCGACATTGCCATTGCGAATGGCAAGCATCAGCGGGCTCCATCCGTTATCATTTCGTGTATCGATATTGCGACTGCCTTGTTCTTTCAAGATTTCTCTGATGATAGTGTAACAGCCGTTAGCAGCGGTAACGTGCAAAAAATCGTCGCCATAATTATTGACAGCATCGAGTGAATAATCTGCATGCGATATAAACGAAATGAAAAAGATGCAAGGGAATACAGGTGGCGCCACTTGGTCGTTAAAACGAGTTGTAAGCTCAAACGTACAAAAAGCGAGCATTTGAAAAACTGGGAAAGGAACTCACTTTTTTTTCGCATAATATGTATAATTTCCGATTCGACGGGGTCACCTATACGATTATTTGTAAAACTCGACATTTTAACCTACATGTACATGCATATACATCAATGGCAGTCCCTCTCAATGTACATACATTTACATATATTCTCCGATTGGTTTACCGGTACGAAATTGCTGCATTCACTTTATACGCGCTCGCGTGTAACTTGTATCGGAAATTTTGTAAGAAACATGTATAATTGCGATTTCTGAGCTGAAAGCTTCAAAATATGCGATATTCCGAAGGCAAATATGGCTAGGGTTCAAGTAAAGGATTTGTCGTACTGATTATGTTGTGATTCGTCATTCAGGATTAACTCCGTGTCCTCGTGATCCTTAACAAATTCTTGTTTATTTACAATGGTTTGAAGCGCGAAGGAATGTGATTATTCGGGTCAGAAAGTTGTGTACGTACCGTTAAGTCTACGCTGTGAGCGAAAGAGAGATGGAAATAGAAAACAGAGGAGAAAGAGAGGGGTTAGGAGAGGAGAGGAGAGCGAAACAGGAAAAGAGAAGCCTGTCCACGAGTGAGAAAGAGAGAGAGGGAGGAGGGAGAAAAGAGACGGGCATGTGAGAGCATACATGTATACGCGTACGTTGTCCTTCTCGTTCTCCTCGGCGTTCTCTGACGAGACCTATATAACGTATACGTGTGGATATTCCATCGAGACCTGTAACGAAATGCTCGATTGCCTGGGGAGTGAGAGAGATTCAAGAGATCTTGAGTTCATCTTTGCTTATAAAACACATGACATAAAACGAAAAGGCGATCAATTATTAATCAGTATGTCAAGTTCAATGTTTCTTGAACTTGGGAACCAACGGAAACAACGAACGGGTTGAATGAGCTGGTAAATTTGTTCAGACACTGTCAAAAAAAAAAAAAAATAACAGGTTGTTCGTATGTGCGGAGTAAATCGAGAGAGGATTTTTTTATGCAAGGGTTTTTTTTGTGAAAACGAACGAACGGATATTCTGGTAGACGCAGAAGAGAGCGATGAGAGAACGGCGAACGGCGAGAGGAGAGAGGAGAGAGAAGCCAGCAAAGGGAGAGAGAGAGAGAGAGAGTGGCGAGAGAGGAGAGGAGAGACGAGCAGTAGAGAGCGGGAGAGAGCAAGAAAGAGAGAGGAGAGAGCGGTTAGGAGAGGAGAGAAGAGTGAGGCAGGAAAAGAGAAGCCTCTCTCTCGCCATCGGGGGGAGAGAGCGAGGCCAGGAGAGCGAGAGAGGCGAGAGAGCAGCCGAGAGAGGAGAGGAGAGACAAGAGAGGGAGAGAGCACAGAGAGGAGAGAAAACAGAGAGAGGAGAGGAGAGAGCGATATGTATATAGTAACACATATTTTAGCTTTGGCGTCGTCGTTGCCGGCCTAGCTGTGGCAGCACAGTATCTCCGTGAAATGTGACGTTCGCGTACAATTTCCGTGACAGCGTTTTTTTTTTGAATTCATGGATATTCCGAGTTTTACAACTCCCCCCTGTCTCTTAAAACACGTGTGAACGGGCAAGGAACAAGATTTATTTGAAAAACGGGAAAAAAACGTAGACCAGGAGAAGAAGTAATAAAAAAGCAGCAAAAAATAAGAGGATCAAATAAAGCTGGGCTTTTTCTCCCCGGGGGAGACTTCTCCGTCACCGGCCCGCGGACAGAATCGTACTGACCAACGAATACAGGCGCGCACACACACACACACACCGATCCAACACGATAAATATATCGAGCGAGGTGAGACTTCGGCTGTTGGAATAATGGCAGAAAAAGCGAGACCAAAGAGTTGAAGAATAAATCATATCATATAAATAAGGCTCGAACTCATCACGAAACGAATCGATCATTTTTTATAAACAAAACAACAAATCATCCCTGCAGGCTAAGCTTTCAGTTTGCACTGTTACTACAAACTTTCACCGGGCGTCTACGATTCGATTTTCGTTGTTTCTCGGCACAGGTAAGAAAGGCGCGACTTTTGATCTTGGTTTCTTCTCGTAAATTCATTTTTATTTGACGTACTGATCTATGCAAAATAAAAGAAACGCGGATCGGAGATAGAGACATCACAACAAATCACTCGTACAGAAAAAAACGAGAGTGAGAAGAGAAAAGAATCGGTTGATCGTAGTTGCAGCGCGGGTTCCGTGAAGATTCACTATTTTTGGGGTTAGGTTGTCTTCTCTTCACACGGGTTTCGAAGAAGGGACGCCGTGTTGAAGATTTTTCGAGACGGGGGTTTTACGTCGATGCTTCGCTGCTGCTCTCTCCGCCTGTGTAGAGGTGTCGCAAGGGGAAGGGCGAGGGAGAGGTTCGCCGCCGACATTAATCGGGAGAATTTGTGCTCACGATCCTCGTGGTGGGGTGAAAAAGTCTTTCTCTCTTCTCGGGTCTCACGGAACTGTATATACGAGAGAAGGGAGCTTTGAGAATCAGGGGCACTGGAGAGGAAGCGAGGGTTTATAAGAATTCTCTCCCTCTCTCGCTCTTTCTCTCACACGCGTTCGCTCTAGGAAGCATGCTGTCTCTCTCTGCTTTGCGCCACTTTTCTCCGCTCTCTTCTACACCACACTGACTGCCGCACGTCCCACTCCTGTCGTCTCCCCCCTCCCGAGTGCGACTCTCCCACTTCAGTTTTTGCGTGCTCTCTCGCTCTCGCCTCTTGCAGGTGTCTCATTTCTCGCTCTTTCTCTCTTGCACTTTACTTTTCTTCGACTCGCGCTCCCTCTAGCGTTGAAGAAAGAGCGCGTAGGCTCTCGTATTCATTCCCCCTCCGTAGCTCTTTCTTCTCTCTCCCTCTTCCTTTCTCCTCGTTTCTCCCTCGCACTTAGGTCAGGCATTTGAGCGGAGCTAAGAGAGAAAGAGAATTTCTTGAAGCCCCAAGTGTTTGCGTTGGAAAAACGGGCGCAAACGGTTAATACGCCGCGCTTCGTTCGTCATTTCGGACTTGTACAACAAGAAACTCACCGAGATAACGGGACTTTTTAGTTCATTAGTTTCGTTTGTAAGAACAATTTTCATCTCAAATAAATATTTTTCTTATCTTTGCTATCTTTTTGCTTCTCACTGTTGAACAAGCAATGCTGTTAAATCGAATATCAAAGGATTGGGTTTGTGAAAGCTGCGCGATTTTTTTCATGTGCGCGTTCAATGTGTGTGCGCGAATCTCTCCGGATTATAATTGATAATATTTGAATGTTCGGACAGTTGTTACGACATTCAAAATTTCCATTAAACCACCAACGATCAACTAATCAAATCAATCGTTTCCTGTTTCCCTTCTCATACCGTTATCATTGTTATTGTTATTATTCGTATCTCGGATGCAGCTACAGATTCGATCCCCGATCAAAGCGAATGACATTTTTGTTTTGACCCTTTTTTCTTTGCTCTCTACAAAAATAACTTTGACATTTATCTGTCTTTGTTGTTTCATTTTTCGATCCTATTTACAGAATGGGTAGCAGTAATCAACAACTTTACAGCCTCTCATGGGGTGAGTTTGGATCTTCGCTTACTTCGGCGGTTCAATTGCTCAGAGGCCAGGGTGATCTGGTCGATGTAACACTAGCCGCTGGTGGACGAAGTTTCTCTGCTCACAAGATTGTTCTCAGTGCTGCTAGCCCCTTCCTCCTCGATTTATTCAAGGTCTTTTTCCACCGTAAATAAAAAAATTGTTTTCTTTTTCTCAGAATTCTACTCGATGTTCGAGTTTGAATTTCACCCAAAATTTCAGTTGGGACTGTTACAATTCATCCTTCTATTCACAGAGTACACCATGCCAGCATCCGGTTGTTATGCTCGCAGGGGTGGCAGCTGAGGATCTCGAATCGCTACTGGAATTTGTATATAGAGGAGAAGTCAGCGTCGATCCTTCTCAGCTCCCTTCTCTATTGCAAGCTGCACATTGTCTCAACATTCACGGCCTTACGCCACCAACGATACTCACTGAGGTACGTTACCAAAGCTTTCTTAATAGAAAGAGAGCGAGAGAGGCTCGCAGGTTTCTATTTTCCAGGACGATCTGATCAATGCTACATGCAAGATTTTTACTTCCATGTGTCCTCACTTGACAAATACTTGAATTTGAAAGTTAGAGTAACGTTTATTCGTTTTTTTAACCCTCCGAGTCCATACTGGGTCTTTTTGACCCTAAAAATTTTCTGGCATCATTTGTTCGACATTTAAATGTGGTTATCGGATAAAAATTAATTTAGGGCCATAAAATATGGAAAATTTACTACAAAAAAAAAACAAAAATTGAATATTTACCGAAATCCAACGATTTGAAGAACGCCTTGGGTCAGATCGACCCAATATGCGCTTATAGAGTATGTGCACTCGGAGGGTTGATAAAAAGAAGGATCTGCTTTGCTAAATTTGTATGATTAAGATTTTTATCGAAAATTTATGAGCTCCGCTCGTTACGGATGCGAAATTATTTTCGTCAACTTACTGGTCGGTTCACGACATGGTTATTGAAGCAAAAAAACAGGTGATAGTGCAAAAAACGTGAAAATTTCGAATATGTAGAACTTAATGTATATTCCGTTGTAAACAGAACGGTGAAGAAATACCCGCATCCGCGATACCTTCGAGCACGGAGCCACATACGCGGGAAATCATGAACACGTGTCTCCCGATGCAACGAAGAAAAAAGAGGAGGAAGTCTTCCTCGTCGACGGGTAAATGGCCTCGTGGCGACCACGCGGAAAGCGATGACCGAGGCCATGATTCTCATCACAGTAACGAAAGAACAATCGATTACGAGCACAATAAGGACGGCGAGGGTGGATCTCACGACAATATGGGTGAGTTGCACAAAATACAATCGACAAAAATCGGTCAAACACGAGGAAATTTCTTTCGGTCCCAATTAATTCTCGGAATTTTTCATTCCAACCGTTTTTCTTTGCTTTTTCAAAAGACTTCGCACTTTGGCAACGTTCCCATCAGTATTAGGAAAATAATACAACCTTAACTTTACTCGAACTTCAAGGAGACTCCTTCAAGTCGAGAGCATGAGTGAGATCTCCAAAAGTTCCTGCCAGAATGAAAAATATAATCCCGCAGTAACCAGTTGACCTGGCAGTCTATTGTTTTTTGCCGAAACACGAAAAACCCGGTCCGCAGATTGTTTCAGTCCATAAATTCGCAAACTATTGATATGACGATAAAAGATAACTGCAAAACTTATTAGAAAGTCGTGCGAGCTTGTTCAACATATTTAGAGTCTAAATATACGTACGAAAAAAAGGCACTTGCCTGATCTGTGTTTTGTGTCCGGAAGTCGTGAGAAACCAAAACGAAAATCATCGGTGAGATTTTCCGTAAAGTAAAGATAGGAAAGCGTTGTCCGTGATTTGAAAAAATCGAGAGAGCGAGAGAGAGAGAGAGAGAGAGAGAGAGAGAGAGAGAGAGAGAGAGAGAGAAATCGAACGGACACAAGCACAACCATCGTTTAGGGTTGAACTGCAGAAATTGCGATTGGTGATAAATTCTTGAAGCTCGAGTAGGACTTGAAAATGTCCATAACGCGGAAGTAGCGGCTGACATGTGGATCTACATATATATGAATAAATAATAAATTTATATATATATAAATAATAAAAAATTGAGTGAAAATGATTAAGAGAAATAGAATAACGTTATGTACACGGTCAGTTCAGCCCCCAGCATGGTAACAATGTGTTTGTGTCTGTTGGCAGCGGGTGTATCGCCAGCGGATTATATGAATCATCGGAGCACCAATTGGCATCCGGCGTCACAGCAGAGTGGGTCGATGATGGGGAATCCGGAAAATTCGCATCATCCGCATCATCATTCGTCACTGTTGCATCAGCATCCTCATCATCATCAACATCATTCGCATCCGCACCAACAACAACAATTAGAAGAGATGGATGTGAAACCGAATATTCATACGCTAATGCCGATGCAGCAATATTCGCCGTTGCACATACCGTCGTTTCCTGGCTCTTTGGCGTATCCTCCAGGAGTCTCGATCTTGCCAGGCTCGTTATCAGCGGCTGCAGCTGCCGCAGCTGCAGCCTCAACTTCTTCCGTTGGTGGCGCAAGCTCGCCCGGCTCTACGAAAATACGTGGCGCTTCCGATTGTCCAGGCGTCTGTCCACTCTGCGGCGCGACTCTTCGACAAGCTCGAAACTTGCGGAGACATCTCTTGTCCTCTTGCAAATATCGCTTTAACAGCCATCCTGCACCACCCTCCAACGCAGAAACCATCGAAATAAAACCCGAAGTCGAAATGCCCGGATACACCGGCAATTCCATGCAGTACACCAACGACAGCGGTGGCAGCAATAGTTGCGAACGCATCGTTTGTAAACCCAGCCCTTTACCCTCACCCTCCCCACATGGATCCAGCGTCGTTTCACCACATAGCAATATTCCTTCGCCCACCATCGCCAGATGAGAACGAAGGAACGGTAGGAAAATGCTTTCCTCTCTTATTAGGCGACGCGGAAAAACCACCGTTTTATAAAGCCCCGGCAGGCAGGCTCATTCCTCAACGGTTCGGCCACGGGACTCACGAACTAGAGGGTCGTCTCCAATTTCTCAGGCCGGAATCTTGACCTGACGGTCCATTTTTCGGAAATTCATTTTTTTTTCTTTTTTTTTTGTGACTCGTAGGAGTACGTGGAATTGAGTCTAAATTCGATAGCAAAATTGATCAGTGGAATGAGGCGATGCGGCTCTGATTACTTATTCAGAACATTTGGTTTTTTATTCTTTTTTCTTGAGATGATTCCTGCGGTACCGGCCGCCGACTAAAGTTTTTGCATGGGAGAAAACGTACGGATAATTCTGCTCAAATGACTGGGTGACTTCCGACATTGGACGACAAAAATATGCGGTTGAGTCGTGTAGAAAAATTTTGAGGAGGAAAAAGTATCGATAGTGCAAACGGAACGCTGATTATTCATGCGTAAGCGAGATTTACATACATATATTATATATATGCCGAGAAAAATAGCACATAGATTTATACTTATCAGGTAAAACGACAATTATTATCCTTATCATAAAACGAGAAAGATTTTTGTCTTTCCAAGCAAGATCACCGTCGACCTAACGTTTTGGATGATCCGTTGTGTTTGATACGCAAGAAAACGACCTTCCCGACCGTATTCTGGATATTCAAATCCGAAAAACTGTCAAAAAAGTGCGCGTGGAAAGTGCTACGCGAAATAAACTCGGTGCGGAAACTTATGGTGAATCGAACATTTTCACTCAGTGTTTTCCGACATCTGACGGGATGGAAATTCAGTTGGTTCTTTCTGACGGACATTCGCGACGTCGATGTGCGATGAAATTGACTCGAAGTCGCCACTGGAAGATTTTTCATGACTTTATTTTCTATTTTTTTTTTCATCACGTCTCCGAAGACACAAGTTAAAAGTCTGTGCTCGTTGGAGTAAACTGGCAAAATGAAGTTGAACTTCTTTTGGAGTTGGCTTTTTTTATGATTTTTTTTTAGCCAAGGTGCAGGCAGTTCCATTGAGATACTCATGGAAAACCGTCGGCAATAATTCAAGAAAGCGATCAAATTTCACGATCGTGCTCGGTTAGAATAGGTCGCTGGTATTTTTTTTCAAAAGCTGCTGCCAGATTTCGTTGCGTAGTCGAAACGGTTATTTCTTTTTTCGTTACCTCGATCCTTTGAGAATTTAATGGAAAATTTGTGAGAAATGAGAAATGAGGACGCGAGGAGCTGGAGTAGGGGCGAAATTCCATTTCCTGGATAACAATTGAAGCCTGTAATGAAATTCAATTGCAGAATAATTCATAACGATGGTATAACATCGTAAGAATTTGTATTTAGTACATAAGAAAAAGATGAAGAAAAAAAATACACAAATCTTGTACATTATCTCATTTATCCTTCCGCATTTGTGAATAATAAGATATACAGAAAATATGTATATAAATTGTGAGCTATTTCTCATTATTACGAAAAAAAACGAAAAAATACGAATAAAAAAATGCAATATTATTCCATCAAATTTTTCCTTTATTCTTATTTCGCAATAACCACACACATTTCCTGTTGAAATTCCCTGGTTAACATCAGGGCAAAACGTATTCGCGAAAATATTTTTGGAACCCTAAGAATTTTCCATTAAAATGTTCGCAGGAGACAGTTCAAAGGGACGAAGTGTTTCTGACCAACCGACCACGTGCCCTTTGTGCGGAGCGATTCTCAAACAATCCCGAAATCTACGACGACATTTGGAACTTCTTCATTTTGGACCAGGAAATAGTGGGAAAGCAGGGATTCAAGTGAAACGTCGAAAATCTGAAATCTTGGCAGATTTTCATCGACCCTCTTTGGCAACTATACGACCCGCGCATTCTGCACATTCTTATCATACCAGAGTCTCTGAAAACCCTGATTTTTCCGCACCTCTCTCTCTTGCTTCTGCCGTCGCGTCCGTTCCTTCCAATCTCAGTCTTTCAGGTGAAAAGATTTTTTTTTCGTATTTTGATTCCACGAAAATTTGCAATTCATTAGCCAGTTTTTTGTATTTTTTTTTCTATTTCTCGATATTCTAAAAACTTAAAACGTGGTCGTATTTTCATTCACCGAGAACGTTTTTTTGTTTCGAATTAATTATGAGCATTAGTATAGAAAAGCCAAAGTCTGAGCATCTGGTTTCTAAGCATTGATTAATCATTAACAGGTAATCTAATGGGTCCAGTCTCGAGTATCTCGAGTATGCTGAGTCAAGATCCAAGTAGTCACGTTATCTCAGGGATACCGGCGAGTTCGTGCGGGACGACGATGCCGGGACCATCGAACAATGGAATTTACTCGTCCGATGGCGGTGCCAGTATGCTCAGTTGTTTGCTACCGAATTTGCCGAATCTTTCTTCGCCCCATGACGTTTTTCGACACGGGGAAATGTTGCGAGGTATGGCTTATCACGATACGTCGAGGCATCACGCGAGAGACATGCAACGTACGGATGTCACGTAACTTACAGAAGAAAAGACTGAAACATAAATCCAGTTGATTCTTATTTCGTTCATATTTTGAACAAAAATATTTTCTTGCCATTCGGAACGACAACCGAATCGAGAAAACGAGTTCCCTCGTTCTTGAGAAGTTACGAACACGCTTGTTCGATTTTAATTATCCACGAATCTATTTTCTGGAACAAAAATAGTTGAGACTTGTTGAGAATCAGTTGAAACCGATAAACACATTTTTTCGAAGTCTGATGATCGTTCAATTCTATTGAACACATGAATAACGCTGGGTTCATCTAAAGTCTCCATTTATCGAGGAGGAAATGCGTACGTTAAGAATTAAAGATTAGCAAATTGTGATATTTTAATTTGATTTGAAATCGAAGGAAAAAAACTGAGAATACTCCACTGCGAGACAGTGTTGATAATTATCCAATTTGTTACATATGTTTATTTTAGTTTTATATTATTAACGTCACATATTAAAAAAAGGAATCATTGTTCAAGTTGAAAATAATTTACACGGGCTTGGTTGGAATTATAAATATAGGAATGAATATTAATGTATAAAGGTTATATAAATGTTTAAAAAAATATTATAAATATATAATAAAAAAATTTATAAAATTTCGAATTTTTCATAAATAATTATAAGGCTTTGTCCCTCACTGGCATCGTATAAAACGTCGATGTCCGGATTGAATAAAAAATTTCGGAAAAACAGGCTTTCTCTATTCATATCAATTTTTCAATTTTCCTTGGCCTATACCCAGATCCCGAATCGTTTTTTACCAAAGGAAGTTTCCGGAAATGATTAAGATACCAAAAAAAATGGAAGCGTCGGTATCGTGGACCACAATCAATAACCATAGAAAAAAAAAGATAAAAGCTGCGTACGTAAGAATAAAAACAATAGGATTTTGATGGTTCTTTTGTATTTCTCGTTTATTCGCTCTTGCGTCACACAAGGATAAAGTCTCGGGATTTTTCGAGCCCGGGATAATGATAGATTATTTTATTACATTGATCAATGAAAGACAAACGCATTAAGATAATAGAAACAGAAGGAAGTAAAACGAACAAATGATACAAAAAGGATGATGATGCTTCATTTTTGTTTTTTTTCCGATTTTTTGTTTCTTTTAGGTGTTTTTTTTTCTTTAATATATAGTTTCGTAACTAATACACGCTATATATGTATAATGTGTGTATATATACGTCTTAGTAATTGTATTATTAAATTGACGAGCCAATTATTCGACTCGCTTTTTTTTCATTTCATTATTCCTGAATAATCGATTTACTTCGTCACATTTATAATTATAAGTCTGGCTTAAATTGACGTTAATTCGCGATTATACAACGCATATATATGTATGTATATTATGTATATATCGTCAAAATTCGACGGATCCAAGAACTACCGTATCTGGGATTATTAATTTACGTTTTTTTGCTATTCAGTTTGTTCGTTTAGCAATTTTTCCACATCGCTGGCATGTGGTTGTTTATTTTGTTTATTTATTTAATCCTCTAATTATACGAATCACAATATGCACTTTCGATAATCGCTCTCGAACTATTAAAACACCCCAACACGTACAAAATTGTCGTCAACGAGCATCACCGTGATTTCCGCTGTTTTTTCGGCTCGCTGCTTTTTTAGTTTTTTATTGATAATTTTTCTGCAAAATCATTCACGCGTTTGAAAGTTTTTCATCGCTCGTACGTACGTCCCCGGGGCGCCTTTTGTTTTAGTTTTGTTTTTCTTTTGTTTCGTTTCGACTTTATTCGTTTGTTTTTATTTATATTTTGGGGGTACATGCTTTGACGAACTATATTTACAGTCATCGCTCAAAAGTCATCACTACGCTAATGCTGTTAAAAATTCCTTCACGCACGACGGAAGATATTGCACACGCTTTTTCTCTTAATTCTCGATTCAAATTGTATTCTTTCAAATTAATAGATAAAAACTCAAATATACACGAGACATCGTAAAAGCTTCGTTGCCTGCGCCGTTATCGTCGCCCGTTTTTCGATTTTGTTCCTCAACGATTTAATTTTTGCAGAAATGATTTTCTGAAGATGAGATTTTTTGCTATTGTTTCGGGGTTCGATAAATTCATTTCGAAAATTGCACTCGACCACTTGGTGGCCTATTTTTTTGATGAGCGTAGGAGAGAATTTTGAGAAACCGATTGAGAATAAATATCGAAAATGCACGAAAATCTTAGCGAGGTCGTAGCGACAAAAAAATGTCTCTTGTATAAAAATGATCAGCGCGACAGGAAAACAACGGAAGAAATTAATAGAGTTTTTTCGAACGGGGATCGATAAGATGGATCCCCGTGGTCCAACCACGTATTTTGAAAAAATGTCCTCTCATCCAAAATCCTTTGGATCGTTCATATCGTATGAAAAATAAATCATGAACAGTGTTTGATCATTTTCGCTCCCCCAAGTCCGAGGATAGGCGACAAGAAAAAGCTTGTGAAATTGTTGAAAAATCAATCAATTTCGGCCGATGTCCTGTTCCCTTTTCTCGTTTCTCTCACTGTATGAATAGCTCGAATGAATGCGTCACTTCCGCTCGTTTCTCTCACGCCTTTGGTCGAGATTAAAAAAAAGGTTTAATACATTTTTGTTGTTTGCTTTTTTAACTACGTTACTCGGCACTTTATTACATGTAAATATCTTATTAGCCTACACCTTAAACGTTAAAGAACGCTAAAGCGCGCTTATGATTGTCCTACTAGGCTATATTTTTCGCTATTCTGCGGAGATACGTTTTTTTTTTGTTTAATTTCTTTTTCGATGCATTTACGATCTCAAACGCTGTGGAGAGAGAGAGGGAGAGAAAAAAAGAGAGAAACACAGAAAGTGGAGACGAAGAGAACGAACCAAAATTCCGTTCTCATTGTATTAACATTGTATTTTTATCGATAAATCGATGATTTTTTTTCTCGTTTTTCCATTCGTCGTTTGGCAATGAGAGACTTTGTTTGTTCACCGTGCAGGAGAGGGGGAGCTCAAAATACACGATTATCATTTATCATAACTGTTATTATTGTTATCGTTATTTATTCATTTATTTATTGATGTATTATTAATCATTATTATATTTAATTATCATTACGTTGTTTTTCCTCATAATAATATTTCGTTATAATTAATCAATTATAACTATCTAATCTACAATATTGTTGTATAATATTTATTATTATAACGTCACTACTACGAAAAACTAATCACGTTATTCGATACCTAGTTCAACACTTACACACACGTTCAAACATACAAACTCACATACGAACACGCGCACACTCACATCGCCTGCTATATAATTAGGCTCGATTTTATTTCCTCGCTCGTCTCAAATTTTTTTTCCGTCTCGATTACTCTCTCTCTCTCTCTCTCTCTCTCTCTCTCTCTCTCTCTCTCTCTCTCTCTCTCTCTTCCTCTGTCTCTGCAAAAAGTTCACGTCGATCATCAAGGGGAGAAAATGAGAATTACGGCTTTTATGGACATAAAAGAAAAAAGGTAAATACACAATCACGATAGACATTGTAAAGCACGTTTAGGTAGAGGCGTTCTACGTACGAGAATCGTTCGTCAAAAAGGACTAGCCCCGATGGTCCTATTTGTCCGTGACTAGTCTTAAAAAAGGTCTTTCTTTTGTCCTCCTTTTTATTTTTATTATCTTCGCTTCTTTCTTCGTCGTCGATTGAAACTCAAAAGAAAACGAATGCAGAAAAATGGAGCAGACGATTGAGACTTTTTTCGATCTCTTTTTCAAGACGAGACGAACAAAATATTGAAAAACAATTGCCATGTGAGTTTCAAGCGTTTTCGTTATTTTCTCCTTTGCTAATCTTCGTCGCTATAAACGTACGCGGTTACAGTCATTTATACGTGTATGTATCGATATTTTTGTTCGTGTCACGAGTGCTTGAAAACCGAGTTGTTTTTTCGTTCTCATTTTTGGCTTGTGATTTCTTTTTTTTTGAGTTTCTTGTTTTTCTTTCATCTCACTCGCCTATACACGTAATTTGTTCCCTCTTTATATAATTGAACACACCTAGAACGTAAAACTCTGTACACACGTTTTGTTTTCCTTCGTGCCTTGTTTCTTTTCTTCTCTCGGTTATAACAATCCGTTTACAATTCTCCTCCAAATCCTATTTTTCTAAGGGTTTATCATTAGAGCTTATTATTCTACGTCGACATTGATTATCTAGTTTTTTCTTACGCTCCCTCTTTCGTTCGAATTCATTTTCATCTCGCTGTCTCTTTCGCTCTCTCTTCCTTTTTTTCTATTCACTTTATCGCTAAATTTTTTCGTGCCTCAGTTTTCCGCTTTGCGCAATGTCTATCGATCCTCCAGGTTGTTAATTTTCCATTCATTCTACTGTTTTTTGCCATTTCAATATTTCGTCCCAGATATTTTGTTCCTCGCTTTCTTATCCTAGTTTTATTTTTATTATTTCGCTACGTAGGTTTTTAATTTTCTGTTTCTCGAAACCTCATCCACCATGGCGTTCACAATCGAATCAATTGTTTGTACCAGTAAGCAAAACTGCGGTTTCATTCACTTGTCAATTCCAAAGTCCAAAACTTCTGGACTCATTTTCTTTCTGTCTGCTCACGTCCGTTTCTTTTTCTCTCGTTATTTTATCTTTCATTCGCTCGTTCGTCGCGAAATACTCTACGAATGAAATATCGCGAATGAGTCATGAGAGCGGGTCCAAAAAATTATGAAAAAAAGGCAAATTTTAAAATCTCGTTATAACGGTTTTTTTCATTTGTTACTCTCGTTTTTTTTTTTTTTTTTTCAGTCTTGTCAGGTTATCTCTCAGTATCTCCGGTTCTACGACATGAGCGATTTGGTTTCCAGCGTTGTTTGTTTTTTTTTCAATGGTTTTTAATGTAGACGCAATTAACACAAAATCGATAATTAAAATTTGAAAATAAAGAAAATGGAGAAACACGTACTTACGAATGGACCAAAATGAGCAATTTTCTGTCCCGATTCTCTAAACTTTTATTTCTACTTCCAATATCTACGTTTTATAACTCAAAGCAAATTTAGCTTCGTACTTTTCATAACGGAAATAAAAAGAAAAACTATAAGATCGCGCTTCATGAATCAAGGCAGTGGTAATAATTGCGGACCGATGTCGTCTGCTTTTTTTTCGAAGAGACATCAAAAGATTAGTTAATGCTTCGAAAAAAACCAAGAAAATGACATCGAAGTTTGAATTTATTGAATGCGCGAAAAATTCATTCACGTTTGAGTCCGATTAGCCAATTTCTGAATCGATACCAATCCAAAAGTTAATTGTTTTCTTCAATTTTCTAAAAGTTATGAAAAAGGCTCGAATTTTCGTGCAGCCAAAAAGAGCATCACAACGTTGCAAGCAAAAAAAGAGCGTTGCATTTCGAGGCGTCAAACTTCGAAGTCATGAAAAAAAGGATGACGGTCGACAAAAATCGTAAATGCGAAAGTGACGAGAAAGAGAAAGAAATAAACGTGGAGCTCGATAGGACGATGATTGATTTGGTGTGTCCCACTGTGTGGTATGATGTTCAGTTTTTTTTTCTTTTAATCCTTTGAAAGGATACCGGGAAACCGCTTGGACGCGTCTCTATCTCGAATGACGTAAAAAGTATTGGATTATTTTATTGAGTGATCTATTTACACAGAGATCTCGGTCTGATCGAGCATTTTTCCACAGCACCAAAATTTGCATCGTTCGTTTGCAACAAAGATCCGCAATGAATAGCGAAAATTTGCAAGCTTTCGATTAATTCTTCCTTCATTCAATCTACAAAATACGAAAATTCTTTTGAATTCAATTATTCCCGCCACAAAACAAAATCAGATAAACGATTGAGCTGAATTAAGGAAAGCAATTGCACGAAAAAGCGTTGCATTCCAACGACGCAAACTTTGGTAACGTCCATTTGTCATTTTCGTTCCAATTGATGACTTTTCTGCAGTAGATGTAAACCATTTATTCTTTGCGATGAGAACATGCTATTTTAAGCGAGATAGCTGCGAGATGATAACGATAGTACGAGAAAACAATAGTAGTCACTTTTTACTCTTAACGTTAAAGAATATTACGAATATATTCGCATATATATATGTATATGTATACAGTGATATACATATATATATAGATATATGTGTATATATCTATGATGATACATATATATGCACGCATATGTATATATTTATATATAAGTTGTTACAATTCTTATTATCGGAGATCTAAGTAAGACAGTGGTAGTTTAATATCACAATAAGACTACTCAGGCCTCGCGCGAAACTGGGGCTGTACGCTGAACATCCGAGTTCACTAAATCTCGCAAAACCACGATATTGAAATTTCCACCGTAGGAATACAACGAAAATTCCATCGATTGAGTTTTTAAATACCGAATTCGAAATAAGTGGTGAGCGTGTTTGCTATTTCGTTGCTGGGCTTCCCCAGGGATCGTATAAACGATTCGTCCCATTGTCGTGGCTACTAGAACCGAAATTGTAGGGTAAAAACAAACTTTTGGTAAATTTCAATATCGTGCAAAAACTTGGCTCGTTTTTTTTGTTCATCCGATTGTTGCTTTTGAATCTCTAACTTTTCTATACTTTATCGCCTTTCAATGAAGGAAAAATAAATCGGAATCTCCAATGTTCGACAACGGATTGAGAATTTAATCTCAAGACGGGAGAAGCTTGTTTTTGTTTTTGACGTTCATTTTGTCTTTACAGTCTTGCGTCTCGTGTGTCTACAGCGATCCTTACGATTTTTATCTTCTCGTCTTGATTCCGTTTTTTGCTACACTTGTTCGATCTCCGAGCATGCAACGCAGATCTCTATTTTTGTTTCTTGTCTTTGAGGAATACTTTCAGTCGAAACTTGGTCTAAGAAAGAAAAATGTTGGAAAAAACATCAGCCTCCTCATTTAGCGACCGCGTTGATTGAAATAAAAGTTTTCTTGTCAGCAATGCTTATTTGGTTTCGGCGGATCAACCGGAAATTTTTCAAAACTCAACTTTCGTCCTTTACTCTCTAACTCGTTGCATTTGGTCGTTTTGTTTTCGTTATAAAAAATATTATAGTGTCAATCGAACCGACAAATAAGAATAATCCAACGGGAAATCAAAAGAATATGGAAAATAATGCGAAAACCTTTTTCTTTTTTGCATGCTCGTTATTTAGTCCTCCTTGAGAAACGTTTCTTTCCAAATTTGATTATTTCGTAAATCTCGTTCTCCTCCTCTCATCTTTGTTGCCACGTTGTACAATATTTCCTCGTCTGCGATCACAAGCCTTGTTTAGTTAGTATCTTCGTTAATCGATCGATATTTATTGTCGTCGCTGGACCATTCGAGTCTCGCGTAATCGGGATAAGGAAGTGTCTCGGAAAGCAATATTCCGGACTCTCGTCTCGAGATCGTAACGTCGAAATTCATTTAGTTATTCTTCCCGACCTGAATCAAGAGAAAATTTGAAAAATTTCATTCTCGTTTGGAGAAAAGAAAATAAATGTTTTCGTTTTTCTTTTTAAACGAATTCGGGGATGCGAGCTAGGAGCAAGCCACAAATACGCTTTTAAATCATTCAAAAGTGGCTAACGGAAATTCTGCTTCACAATATGGCCGGTAAAAATGTGCCCGAATCGTCGAGATTTGGATCGAGACTAGCGACGATGTCACCGGTTGATGCATGCCTCGATGCTGCCGGTTGTGTTCCACTAGCCAATGCGTGACTACTCGCGCTACCGTTTAATTTGCCCTTCACCACGAGGCTACCACCATCTGGATTAACAATCGTCGTTATTTTCGAGACGCATTTCCTCCCACGATAGAGCCTGTACACGGAGTATTGCTGTTGCGGATCCTCCATCGTTGTAGCTCGTAAACGCGGTGCCCCAACGTTAACCGTCTGTTGTCCAACGTTCTGCGAACTTTCCACGACGCTACTGCTCATCGAGGAACCAACCACCGAAGAACTCATGGACGACGAGCTCGACAAATGGGTCGTTGACGACGAAGAATTCAACCACTCGTGACGCATCGCCTCATCCGGTTTCATTCGTTTCTTCGCATCCCACCTGCACCGATAAATACAAACAGTGATGAATATTTAAATGAAAAACGAAATGAAGAAAAAAAGAATTGAAAGTGGAAAAATGACGACGAAAGTACAAAAGAAATTTCTTGAAAATTCTTCATGGTTTTTTTTTTTCATTTCCATTCGGTAAATAGAATGTTTAATAATTGAAACTCACTCGAGACACCTGCTGACAAAGTCGACAAATAGAGTATCGTTCGATCGCAGAGCTATTGCTACGTTCTTGTTGCCAGGTCGTCTCCGTTTGCCTTTGCTGTTCGTTATACAGCGTGGATTTCCCTTGGAGTCTGTACAGAATTTAAAAAAAAAACAATTTTCAATAAAAATTCGACAATTTCCCAAACACAACGTTTTCCAAATTGCAGTATCGTTAATTCCTCAGAAATCTCGTTCAACAGCATGGAAGCGACGATGTTAGTTGCAGGTTCAAAAATCGAGCAAAATGGCAATGACTAAATGTAGAAAATGTGATTTATCGATAAAAGTGAATGAACGCGATGAAACAAAAATGTAAAATTACCAAAGAAGAGCCTGCGACGAGAGGCATGACCAATGAGATTCTCTGGCGGCAATCCCAAAACTTCCATGATACACGCGAGTTGTTCGACCTCGTTTTCACCCGGAAACAGAGGATATCCCGTGTGTAGTTCAGCGAGAATGCAACCCAAGCTCCACATGTCAATTGGCGTTCCGTAAGGAAGCCCGAGTATGACTTCGGGACTTCGATAGAATCTTGACTGTATGTAAGTGTACACACGTTGATGACTGTAGCACGAGGAACCAAAATCTATCACCTTAATTGAGCTGCTGCCGCGTTGCTTGAGAAGAACGTTTTCCTGTATCAAAAGAAAAGAAAAGAAAATATTGAAACACGCATAAAAAGCATAAACAATTTAAATTAAAACAAAACGGCGATTTTCGTAAATAAATGTTAAAATTTCGATAAGAAAATGAAAATTGTTGAGAAAAAGATCGGAATCTTGATGAGAGATCTCGAAAGCCCAGAGTCTTGAGTTGCACAGTGTTGAAAATAAATATAATGCGTAGTATGCGTCGAGATGAAAGCGACTGGCAAGGAAAAACGAAGTAGAAAAAAGAGAAAAAAGATTGGCATGCCTTTCTGGTGACTGGCGTGTTTCTCTATGCATATAAATGTTTAAATATATATTTATATATATCAGAGTCGACACATAGAAAATAAAACCCACATAGTAAGGCTGCGCATGGATATGCTAGCATGTTCACGTGAATGTGATCAAATTCGTTTCGCACATTGGACACGCACGTAAAGTACACGCAACTTGGGCTCGGGAGCATTACATTTTTTTGACTAGAAAATGTTTCGAAGCGTGAAAATATGTGTCAATCGAGCGAAATTCATACTCTGCCCATTTCGCCTCAATCGTCGTGTACGAAACTATTTTTTTCTTTATTTTATTCTCTACTTTTTCCTTTCCTTGAAATAATACGATCGAATAGAGCGTTGGAGTTTTTTTCCGGATTATTTAATCGAGTCCATTCTTACCGGTTTCAAATCACAGTGGATTATGTTCTCTCGATGCAAAAGCCTCAGACACTGTATCAGAGAATTGGCGAATCTTCGAATGAGGCTTATACTGAATCCCTGATAGTTGTTCTTTTTGATCAACTCGTAGAGATTGAGACTAAGAGAAAAAAAACCATTATTAAATATTAGCGTGAAAAGGATTTTTGGGCAGCGATGAAACGATCGTTTTTTTATTGATTCAGGAATCTCACCTCATGAGCTCGAAACTGATGCACAAATGATTCCTGAAATAAAAGTACTCGAGCATGTGTATTACGTTGTGCGAAGATTTAGCATCGAGATCTTTCTTCCTGAGATGCTCCAAGATTTTCACCTCGATCAGTGCTTGATGATGGAACCTCTTTTTGTTTCTGCGAACAGAGACAGCAGTGTCAAAGATTGTTTGATTCTGGTACGTGAGTTATAAGTGAGTTATTCATCGAGTCAGATGCAACAGGATATTGCAATCAGCGTGACATTATCGATCATTCTATTTGCATATATAGGTGTGAAGTTTTGCAAATATCCATAGAGACGCGATCAAGACTATGGGGCATTAAATCACTGACGCTGGAAATCAATTAGCCAGAAACTCGAGAAAGTTATTGATACATTGTCTCGCTGATTGATCGTTTACCATCGAGCTCCGAGGCTATTTTCATTAATTATAAGTACCTGATTATTTTGATGGCGATATGTTGTCCCGTTTTATGGTCCAGGGCTCTTATTACTTGACCGAAGCTTCCTTTACCTATTACCTCCAATATTTCGTATCTGCGAATCAAAATAAATCGATAGAAATATAATTTGTACGACGGATCGATCAAATTGATATTTTTTACACTTCACTTTATGATTCATACTGGAATGAGCGAGAATTAAAGTTTTTTTTCGTTTTAGATCGATGAATGATTTTTTTCCATGGATTACCTGTAGGAGATATGATCATGGGGTATCTTGTAGTAACTTCCGGTGTCGTCGTCATAGCCACTGTTCTCAGACAATTCTTCACCATAAATTTTGCGGGCGGACAGGCCCAAGTACCAGATCTCAGAGTATTTTTCGATTTCGGTACGTTCGTACTCCGTCAAACGCGAGCCATAGTACTTGGTTGCTTCTTGTGGGGTCATTGGTAGTCTGCGACCTGGTTGAAAAAAGCGAAAATTAATAATTAAGAATAATTTCGTGAACCAGTTGGGTGTTAATGAAATTTTATAACGCGTGAGTACATTGAACTGCATAATAAAATTCATAAAATGTCTCACCATATGCATCGACGTGCAAATTCGTGTTAAGGGGATCGTGGATCGGCAAATTGTGAATATTGTTGGAGGTCGAGTGATTCGCATTGTTGTTATCGGTGCTGTCAACACGCGATGCTTTGCTACCACCGAGAGACGGCAATTTCTGTAAAAACAAAAGAAACAACGAAAAAAGTGATTAATACACGAGCGGAAAGTCACGTAAAGCACAAGAGACTGGACGAAAAAAAATGTCTGCAATTTCGAGACGATTTTATCAACGTCAGCGTTGATACGACCATTTTCATTCAAACATTGAAATATATATTGTCTCAAAAATTAATAAAACTACATTTTTCGATATTTTTACGCGATAATTCGTAGAAAAATACAAAAACCCAGAAATCTCGATACGAATAAAATCGAGAAAGTAAAAAGTTGGAACGAACAAAGTGCAAATTGTAAAAAAATGTGTACATTTCTTTTGAGAGAGAGAGAGAGAGAGAGAGAGAGAGAGAGAGAGAGAGAGAGAGAGCTGTTAGGAATATGCAGGATGGTCTAGTGTCTAACGATGAAAAATGCTTTCGCGTTAATGCGACCTAGAATCTCCATCTCTATTTCTTTCTGTCTTTTTTTTTCTCGTAGTCATGGAGACTCTTAATCTTTGTTACAGTGTCGAGAACAGAAAAACTCTCCATACACGTTTATCAGTGTTGCAGAGGCACTAGATTACAAACTTTTTCATTAGAAGGTGAAGCAAAGGTGTTTTTCGAGATGTGGGCGAAAACGAAACGAGGAAGAACGAGCAGAATGCCACGATTTCTCTCAGAACTAACACAGCGACGTACACATACTTTAACAGGTAAACACAATTCTGCCGATGTGTTCAGTGACGTATCGATTCCGAGGGATGAAACTCGTTGTTTCTTCTTTGCCAGCACCTAACATGCTCTTCTCAGTTTCTTTCCTTTTCTCATCATTCTCGACCACAAGAATAGCTCGAAATAATTTGTGACAAAGTGCCAGAAATATCGCAAGAGGATTAAACACTCGACCCCATTATCTCACCCCATCGCTCTTCGCGAGCTCGTGCTCCAATATTTTTCGAAACTAATCCGACATTTCTGTCAACTCCCACAACGCTTCATCTTCTCAGGAATTTCGCTTAGCATCAACCTTCTAGTTCAAGGATTCACGGGATTACGGAGGTGCAAAATTTCACTGAGTATCATTATCATTATTTTTATACATCGTGGAATTACATTTAAAAAATCAAATTAACGTACAGGGTTGATGATTGGAAATAAAAATCCAAATTCATGGTTGAGGCATATTTCTGAGTTTCGTAAATGTCAATGCATTTATCTAACCCGATATATTTGAGTTTTCCATCAGTAATTAACAATCAAAACCATAAAAACGTCAAGATTTTCCATATGCAATTAACCAGAAAGCGTTTAAAACATTGTAACGAGTGGATCGTTGAAAAAAGCTGGAACGTTATCGCGGATGTTGTAAACGCAGAAAGACTTTCATGCATAAAGTATCAGATTTATTGCGAATTCCGGAGCCTCGTGTTCCTAATGGTGCCATCAACAATGAATATATTATCAAAACTGTCAATTATTGGATTGTTGGTGATAATTTATGGGTGGTTAAGGAAATGGTCACTTTTCGTGGAACAATCGTCGATTAATAAGCTCGTCAAGATAGTGTACGAGCAATAAATGAATAAGAGAGAGGAGTGAGCGAGCGAGAGAGAAAGTAAAGATAAAGAAGGGGCCCGAAATAATAAGGAGAAAAAGGAAGGAGCTATAGAAATTGGCAGACGCTATTGTGAGTTGCTAACACTATATAAACATCATGTACATCGGACAGTACGTACTGTACATACCAAGTAATATTATCAAGAGTATATTAACAAGAAAAAAATCGTTCGGGTGAATAAACCAAGCACAGCTGACGAAGAAAAGAGGAAGAGAAGGGAGGGAGGAGGGAGGGGCGAGCAAGACTCGGGAGAGCTGAATTGAAATTGAAAGCAATCCCAAGACATTTGCATATAAGTTATATAGACATGTAAATAAATGTATATACATGTATATTGATAAAAGGAAACGTTGCTGCTATTGAACAAGACTACGACAGCCTTTATGTCGTGCTCTATTTTAGCTTCGAAATTGAACCACAATGACCTAATGAAAATGCTCCAAAAGTTCTACTCAAATAGACAAAAAAGTTGAATTGCATAAAAAAACACACATTCGGTGGATTTAATAATTATGTTTCTTTCGATATTCGCTTTAATTATCATCCGGGAATCATCAGTGCCCGAATCGTAGGGAGCGAAATAGTTGGTCGATAAATAAATGAGACTTTAGTTGAGAAAGCGTGCTGCATTGTATCGTCTGTGCAATTAATTCGATAAAACGCATGATTTTGATGCAAATATGAGGCTCGATACAGTATGGCTGTTGTAAAAGCAGCGTGTGTCCAGTTTGTAATATTTATAACTCGTCAATGTGCAAGGAGCATCGGTATGAAGTATTAAACGGTACCACAAATGGGGTTGATGAAATTCCAACCTGAAAGCATGTCACACTGTGACCAAAGAGTTGGTTCTATCCCCTGGCAACACGAGACTTGATGTATTATAGAAACGTAATTATTCCTCAACACGGAGAGTAATGTGGTTTGCCTTGTGGATCATCACAGTACACACTTCATACACATGTATATATGTATTTAGTGGCCCTCGTGTTGCACATTTCTAATGCATCTGGCACGTGTATGGACGTACAACGGACGACGTAGGTGTTAAAGCGTGTCTCTCGTTACTGGCTCTAGTGCGAGTGTGGGTATGTTATGGGTCCATTAGAAATTCAATTAAAATCGACCACTTTCGATTCCTACGAAATGTTACACGAATATCGGTCACCAAAGAGCCAAAATCGCCGAAATTCCGACAAAAATTTGGCATTTTTTGAGGAAATTAAAGGGAATTATGAAAAATACGATGACGAGATATTTATCGAGGGATTGACTGAAATCGAAAACTAATTGGCCAGTCAAGGAATGACCTGTGTAAATACAAATTCAAGTATGCATTGGCCTTTCCTCTCGCCTACTCCGAGTGGTATCTAAATACTGTGCGCACAGTGAGACGAGCGAGTACACCCACTTGAAAAATGTATAATGAACGTGAACACGAGAGAATGAAAGACACGTGGGTGTCGTCGATGTCGTCTCCCTACGCGAGCCAAAGGATCGTGTCCATCACGTCGACGTCAAAGTAGAGCTCATTACAGCGAAAACGGAAGCTGGTCAAGCTCAGAGCGTTATTATGCATGTATACAAATCGAAGTTGGACTCGATACAGCGTTAAAAAGGTTAGTGTGCATTACACGTGAACATGGAATGAAATTCTTAAAATATAGGAGTGGAAAATAGTCAGAGAGCGAATGACAAAAATTGTCATTTTTCCACCAAGTTGTTCGTTTCTATTTGAGAAAGCTTTCAGTGATAAATGAATTCTGGAACTTTTGGTACGAATTCGTCCGTCACGCACTATTGAAATAGCCCGGAAACTCATTTTTTTCGACACTTGCTTTTTTTGCGTTTCTATTTTTTCAAAGTTGAAACAGACGTACGATTTATCGTGACCTACTTATTATTTTTCGTCGACGAAGCTTTTAGTCAGCCTGTAATTTTTTTTGGCTTAATTTCGACTGCGATCTTCATTATTTAGCGACTAGCTCGAAAGATCCAAAATTCCTTTTATCTTGATGAGAAAAATTTGCTTCATTTTTTTGTTCCTTCCTATTTGGCAAAGCCACTGATCTTTTGGCACCTTTTTCCTTTCGTCAGAGCTCCCCGCTAAAAGCCTATTTTCTAGATACCCATCACGACACATTCTTCCATACGAACCATTTCAATAAATACCATTCGTATATTGAGATTTTAATAAATTTATGGAGAAAGTATTCATCCGTTAGTGGATGATAGTCTGTAATGAATAAATACTGACTCTTCATTTCTTTGAATGGTAAAATCTGTAGCGATAACTACTTTGAAAAAATTGATCAATATAATTATCGTAGAAAAGATTTTTTCATTCATTCTCAATATGGAAACCAATCTCTGCAATCTGAATATAAAATCTTCTCAAGCATCAGCGTGAAAGATATTTTTCTGTAATCATTTAAATGGGCGAGGCGCTCATACCGGTTGTTGATTAATCTTCCTTGAAACTTTCTTCCGACAGTTTTTCCATGTGAAATGCTCTCCAATGCTTAGCGACTGTTTTACATTCGGATAGATATATGAAGGCACAGTTTCTATATAATGATCACTCTCGCTATTCTCTTCTCGAAGCTTCATCGTAAATGCATTAAAAGGGAAAGATGCGCACGCCCTGAAAATCCTTTCACGTTAATCCAATGCGTTTACTTTTGTGACTTTTGAATTTCATTTTATTCTCTCCTGAGTTCATTGCCTCGAAGTCTCTCTTCTCTGTTGTCAAATTGTGCTGGTATCTCGATCTCTTCGTGTGTTCAGGTGGACCCGCACGAAAACTCGAACCGAACATCACTCACGTCAATAGATTGTTTAAAAAGCAATGAAAAAAAAATTAAAAAAAATTATTTACGTGAATAAATGTGAGTGGAGAAAGATTTCGGTACGCCCCAATTAGCTTGCATGCGGGTAGCCCAAAGATATACCAACACAATCGACTAAATAACATATTCCATGTCCAGGGAACGAGATTTTTATCCCATTATCGACATCGTTTACGCAGTATACGGGATCATTGTAAATTTCCGGGTGTTTAGAGAAAAATGATCTCAGATTTCGATCTGTGGGTGAACGTTGTTCGAAGTGGCAAGAATACTTAATAGAGGATATTAAATCCTACTAAAAGTTTCACTCCGTTTTGTTTATTATTTCTTCGTCTATTAATTTTCTTTGATATTCCAAATTCTCTTCCGAGCTCAGAGAGAATTAATATCATTTTTCTCAATTCTGTCAACGAATTGTAAAATTTCATTAATTTTTCTCATGATTTTTTACTCAATGTAGTTTTTTAATGTTTACTCATCGGAAGAGAAATTTTCGATTGAACAATTCGAATCTTTTTGTGCGTAAATAACAATAGAATTATACAGGACAAAGAAAACATCAGTGTCATTCAGACAAACGGATATGTTTTTCTCTCTACTCGTTTGTACAACTTCTCTTTTGTTGGAGTATAGTCTATGTGGAAAGTTTGAAAAATGTGAGAAAAGTGAGTTCGTTGACCGGATCCATGGAAAAAATTTCGATCATATTTTGTGAGTGAATTTTTTTTGTATCTGATAAATTGATCGATAAAAATAAAAATCGATATCGAAAAGGATTTTTCAATCGTCGTTATCAACGAATGAATGTCATCGAAAGAATTGAGAGTTGGTGAATTTTCCCTAGACGTTTCTCCGGCCCAGACAACCCCGATTAGGTCAGTCGAACAACACTTTTCCAATGAGCTGGCACAAACGAACGTGCTCCGTACTCTTAATTGCGGGAATCGTTGAATTTCTCCAATTGTAATCCGTGCGAAAGCGATTTCAAGCTGATTCGAGAAATGTAGACAATTAAACGTCTGCGTAACTTTTTTCGCCGCTGTTTTTCGACGTGAAACAAATTTTAATGCAAATTAATGGGCGATGAATTTTCATTTCTATGATTTTAATCTGATCGACTCGAACGGGAAATTGAATAAAATCGTAAAACGTTATATTTTTATTGACAATTATGAGAATTATTATTTTTGTGAATATTGAGTTTTCTGACGAATGAAAATTGGCAGGAAAATGATTAAGGAAATCGTCTGAACTTCGGGGACTTTTTTACGGTAAATTTTGTTGAATTTTGAAATATTCTGATTTAGATTTCAAATGCTTTGAGAAATGTTGAGGATCGATCATTAATCTGAACGCGTGGAGTGAGTAAAAAAGAAGAAAAAAAACGTCCCTGACTGGCGTCAAGGGTTGATGGCTAGCAAATTCGTACCAATTAATACCAATAAATCTTGTTTCGCTAAGCGTGCTCACGTATATATATATATATACATATGTGAGCATTGGTATATGCAGGATTGGAGAACACGGCGCAGATAAATCAACTGGCATCACGCGGTCCGTTTTCTCTCGACGCGTATTAAACATTGGTCGTTCGAAAAGAAGCGACAATACAGAACTCGGTCGAGAGAAATAATGGTGGGCGTATGGAATCGCGTCTCATTTGGTTGATAAGCCCATCGGAAAAATCAAAGCCCGGCGCGGTTCGAACGCCAGGAATGAACGAAAGCTCGATGACATAAAACGCGAATTTCTATAAACCGTGTGAATCGTGTGAACCTTTTTGTTTGTGCATTTTAACGCTCCAGGATCCGAAAATAAATGGAAGTTTGCAACGTTCGAGTGAACACGGTGAATGGCAAATCTCGTACCGTTAAGTATAAATAGCGAGACACACATGTTTAGACTATCGATGAATCTCATTCATTGAAAACGAGCGCTACCAATTGCTCTGGTGGGAGCTTGAATGACGAAACTATTCAAGTGAAGTTAATTGTCGACTAAACAGAGTGGAGAGTCGAGCGAGCATTTAAAATATATGAATAGAAATGAATAAAAATCATTATCTCGATCAACGACCAACGATTCGAGCAAAAGGTCCGACGAATAATTGATTTTCTGGCTCGATCCAGTTCCCAATAAATCGAGTCGTTGCTGAGAGGATTCTTTCCCGAACAGGAAATGTCTTCGATGGAAATCTCGATACGCTCGTGTCTCACAAATTCTGATCGGAAATATCACAGAGAAGGAAAAAATGTATAGTAGCACGTATTACGTGAATAGGATGTGAAAGATGAATTATATTCAACGACCCATATTATTCCGCTCGCGTCGATTCGATTTGCACAACAGTACGACAGGATCGATAATAATCGACAAATCGGTTAGCACTCGCCGCGGTAAAAGCATTTTGTCAAACACTCTTTTCCCATGCTCTGTTAATGTAAACGCGATAAGAAAGAACGGAGGAGATTCAAGTGAATCGATAAAAGTGTCCGGTGCTCCGGAATAAATTCGAGTAGCACTTCTCATTCGCGTTGTTGTTGCTATTTGCTCGGGAATGAGAGTATCGTCGTTCGAGCCCGGATATTTATAAATATATGAGAAAGATCCATTGAGAAAGCTTTTTAAATATTTGTAAAGAAATTGGTATCTTTTTTTCAATTTATTGACGGGAATTCTTTCATTTACCGTTCGAGAAAGTTTTGCTCTTGAATTTCTTTACATCACAGTAGAATTTGTAATTTTTATTAAAAAATGTAATGGATATTTAGTTTCTAGAGGCCAGCGAACTCGTGACAAATATTGGAACGACGAGAACGCGACGCGACGCTATCACTGACCCAGTTGTTCCTGAAGTCACCTGGTCGTAATCTCTCGCTCCAAGTTGCCCCTTTAAAAATCGGGAACGTTCGTGCCCACGAGCGACGCGAGAGATCGTTTCACGAACCGGAATAATATTTGTAATAATTAGCCGGCGATGAAAAGGGTTCGAAGAAAGTTTGTAACAAATTTATTCGACGGTTGAACGACACGAGAATTTATTTGATGCGTGTAAATTTTCGTCGGCGTGTGAAAAAAGATTCAATTAATAAAAATCGGCGTCGATTGATTGGAAAAAAAATTAAAAAAAATCAAGCGTCGCAAATGGATTGCCGAAAATCATGAATAAAGGAAAAAGTAAAATTGCATTTAAATGCTCGAGATGAGAGGCCAATGCGATGCTCCTCATCTCGTGAGGTTAACGCCTCGATAGGACGGATGTGCAACGAGATAAATGAGTTTGAAATAAACTCGTAGGCCAAGTTCCGGTTTTCCGAGCTTCTTTCGAGATTCAAGTAGCAAGTACGAACTTAACCGCCTCTCATTCTCTCTTTCTGCCAGCCCCACGTGTTTCTCTCTTTCTCTTTGGATGCCGGACACCGAGAGCGATCTTAATAAGGCGATGAAACCTTAGGGGTGAACGTAAAAGGCGAGACGAGACGACATTGGATACAGAGTCGTGTCGCATATAAAACCTCTTCGGGTTCGCATCGAGATGAACCGCGTACTCGAAAGACTCCGTGATAAATATATGTATATAAACCACACACTCCATATGCTCGGTGTACTCCATACCTACATTGGATTTAGAACGCGCTTAAATTCCCTCAACAGCAGAGCTTTTATCGAAGAAGATGTTCGCGAGTTACGAGATTGTCGTTTCCAAGAAAAATCACGCGGGAAGAGGAGACGAGAAAGAAACGTGTACCAGCGTCCCTGAAAGCAGGAGATGCGCACAGAGAGAGAATAATAAGGATGAATGGAAAAACTGGAGCCAGAAAGATCGAAAGATAACCATTGGCAGCCTCAAGAACGGACTAAGCGACGTGGAAGAGGAGAGAAAAAAAACGGCGAAAAATAATCACGAGTACATTTTTCTTGATTACGAGATCATGAGGAATGACTCTCTAGGATATATCCTGAGAAATTCGAAAAAAATGACGAAAAATCACGACCTGAAGGTCTCACATCGTTTTTTCGAACGAACGATATTCCCTTAGAAATGATCACGTCAAGTTTTTCCCTCCTGCGATAAATCCAGAGAACCCTAACAAAAAAATCCAACACCAAACTGCTTGGGTCTCGAATTACGTGTTTCGGGCTTGAATACAGAGCGCAACTAATTGGGGTGTTGAGTTTTTTTACGATTTTGATGTAATTAGATACTTTTGGAGGTGGGGGAATCGTCGATGGGACGTCCCGAACGGTTGGATAATTTTAGGGAGAGTTTTCATTTGATTTTCTCACTCGGAAACGAAGAGAAAAAGAAAAAAGTTGTTCGCCCTCTGCGCGGGGAATAAATCGCTGTACGTGACTCGAGCTGCACGGAGCCCAAGGCTTGAAAACTTAAAATCGTAACGAAATTGAGCTCCTGACATGTGACGAATTATAAAATTTGTTATTATTTCGATTGCGACGAGTAAAGTACAAACTTGAACGAAAATTTCGACTCATCTAGCCTGCTCACAGTTCTCCATCTATTTTCGTTGATGTGTGCGTGTTTCTATTCGAAAATATGTGTAAGCCGGATGTTGAACGAAGCAGCAACGAAATATAAGAGAAAAATCTCACGCCTCAGAGTTTAGTGTGGCTCACGTGTCCACACAAAGTACACACGTGTTCCCAAACGAGCACGTGTTACAACTGCATTTGGAATGCCACACGAGATCGTTTGCTATTGCGTTCTCGCTCGCCGAGACTCAAAGAGACACAATAATCTCTCGTATACATTTATAAAGTACACGAGGGTACTGGCCATGTTATTTATGTGTTGAAGTGCCCCATAACCGGACGCTTGTTTTCCACAGACACTGACTAAGGAGATTTCGCTATAGACTCGTCGCACAGACTCCACTTTGAGCTTTCGAAAATCTTTTTCAACAAGTTTTCAATGCGAAAGTGTTGTTAATTATCATTAGTCAGTGTCGCTGCATATCTTCTTGTAGAAAAGAGTTTATTTACGCGGAGAATTTTGTTGCTGGAACATTTATGACGCCCATCAGTCACGCCATGTCTTGCCTTCGGTTCGAGAGAATAATTTATTTTCCAAACGATCCCGAAGATCGATCGCGATGCAAACCACAAAGTAAAACGATTTAGAATTCGGAAATTTTACTGAAACTTTACTTTTTTTTTTCTTCGTAATAATGGCCAATGAATTTTCATTGGCCTTCTTCGGGATCCTTGAATTATTAATGAGGCAATGTGTACAAGAAATACGCGATATACGCGACAGTGTGTCAAGTTGTTATACGAGCGAGAAAATAGTTCAAGGAAAATGATTGATTGGATAAAAAGCGAACTCGGATAGATTCTCTGAGCTGCTGCATATAAAATCGATAAATAGCTGGCTGCTGAACTTTTGAGCAGACGTATGAGAGAAAGAAATGGAGCTCGAGTCTGCTGTTTAGAAGTAGCGAGCGTGGCCTGATAGTTTGGATCCGATCCAGAGAATTTATCGTGGAATTCGAGAAAAACATCTGGAAAGAAGGAAAAGAGGTTTAGAGAAAAGAGCCTTGACTCCTGCAACGAGAATACACGACGATCGCATGTTCCCTCGTGACGAGACGCAAAGTATCAGAGAAAAAGAATTTACATTTTTTCCCACAAATTGCAGAACTCACCATTTAGAAAATAAGCTTACGAATGAAAAAATTAAGTGCAGTTTGCCAGGAGCTGCGATTCCTGTATCGTAAAAATACACCAGAAGAAACAAAAATAACTATAAGACGTACAATTTTGCGCCTGCGACTCGTCTGGCTTCGTGTCTCATCTTCGTCTCGACAGGATTGTCTCCCCATTACCGTTAAAACTTTCTAAACATTTCCGGATAATTGGAATTCCACTACGACCTACTGTGACCCTGAATTTATCGAAAAATTTCGAAAAAATATTTAAAAACCTTTCGAACCAAGTAGCCTGTGCGAAAAAGTGCAGGAATACGATGTGAATGCGTTTGTTCCTTTTGCCATTAAAAAGATAATTGAATTTCGATTGCTTGTTTTTTTTTTTTTCTATTTTTTATTATATTTATCTTCCATTTGTGTGATTGCCTCAGGCAGGCCAATTGATTTTATTCATCATTGTTTTTATTATCCTCAATCTTGGTGGGGGGGGGGGGGGGGGGAAAAACGAAGAAGAAAAAAAAAAGAGGGAAAGGGGGGAAGGAAAAGTGGGGGAGGCAAAAAAGGGAACGGGAGAAATGGAT